>OZ026623.1:45794285-46190927 GCA_964020975.1 Hermodice carunculata | reverse complement strand
AACGATAAGAGTATTACGAGAATTTTAGAGTTTTAACACTGTTAAAGACCAGTTTTAAGGTAGTCACGCTATGCTCCTCTAATCCACAAAGACTAGTTTTAATAAAATCTAGCTATGCCCTGGTGAACTACGTCAACCATACTCGATCGGATCCGATCCCATGAAGTTAAAAATCCATATTCATAAGCAAAGGATACATCGTTGCAGTGACCATGATGAACAGACCATAAATAAGATAAAAGTATGACCCTTTCCATTTAATTGGTGACAAAATGTGCTTTGACCTGAAATGACAATTAATGTAATAATGGTATGCAAAAGTGTGGAAATCGCTTGCTACCGGTTCAACCAAACTCTGTACTGTTTGCACTCAATTACTCCTGACACTGTGCTTAAAAAGCGGCCCACAGATTTTGTTTGTTTTGGAATTTCAAAGCTGAATCTCACAAACCCACAATGCATAGTGACATCAACTTTGAAGCACTGCAATATTGCTGCAAAACAAGAACAGGTAAAAATTCTAGAGGACGCATTTTCATCTAAATATGTAGTTATTAATTATCTGAAAACAGTTTGCAGTTTGATAAAACCATTATGATGTTATTTCCACGTTTGTATATTCATGTTGTATTACATTGTAATTTTTGATATAAAAAGGCATTGTTTATACAGTAATTTAAACCAGAGGGGACAATAATACGAGTTAGAGTGTGTGATGATGTATAAAAATGTAATGAGAAATAAGTTAAGATATAAAAGGTCAATATTTCATTTAATTTATAACTGAGCGTGTAGTTGTAAAACTTATATCCACGACCTGACATTATACATATATATATATATATATATATATATATATATATATATATATATATATATATATATATATATATATATATATATAAATTGAATACAGGAATGCTGTGTATATATGCATGACATGATGTAGCACACAATACAGGCACATGCTTCAATGCATTTATAACTTTAGAATACATGTATGGTAAGTTAGTATGGAGAAAAGTTCCAAAAAAAGTTCGGAACGCAAACACCCCCATAATGAATGTCCTGCTCCGGACTAGTTCAGTCTCAACTGGGCTCCGCCTAATCTGCCAATGAAGTCCCCAAAACATTATCCTAGGCTAGTGTACCGTAGCGGCCGGGTGGTGGGCCGATCTGTGCCGAACTCGGTCACAATACATGTAAATAGGCCTTTGTATTACTCTTTCTAGATACCCGATTATAATTTAGTTAAAACTTACACATGCCTGTAAGGCAATCAAGTATCTTTGTTTTATGGCCCGATAATGGACAAACCGGATGGACAAAACATAACATTTCGCTTTATAATCAACTATCTGTCCTGTAAGATATGCATACTTGATGGTCATTTTTGCAGCCTCTAAGAGGAACACTGAACAATCAGTTGTCCATGAGATTAAGGCTCTTTACCACAGCCAGACCCCCAGTAGTCTTCTCACGGCATCAAAGTGATATAACTGCAGTTCTATTCAACAGTCGTCCCCATGGATTTCGATCAAAAGGGCTGCAATGACTTTAGAGGAAGACAATCAATTTACATGGCGACAACGATGAGCGTGAACCACAATATTGACTTGGGAAGTTGGGGGACGAAGGCTGCTTCTGCATGGCAGTGGTGCGCGTACCATGCCGTCCTGTCGATGCGAATCGGGGCAGTCGTGCTTCCGCAGGTGGAGAGCCATTGACAGCTTCTACCCTTTTCCCCCTTAAACCGGCCTACACCAGCTGGTTGTCAAATGTCGTCCGCTTCAATGTATTCGTCAAGTTTCGACTTTCCTTGTCTTGGCACCCAACCCAAGCCAAAGTAAGCTGTTGACTCGGTATTGATTCCAGACCAAGGGGGTGGGGGTGTGGGTGGGCTGGTGGTTAAGGGTTAACGCACCGTGATCGTATTTTGTTCGTCGACAAACAGTTCTTCAGTGAAGAGGATTTCGGTTAAAAACACTTCTTTTGTTACATGGGTCTATAGCTCTAATAGGCCACTGTTTTGATAAATATTTCAAAATGGACGTCCGGCATTGGAAAAGGGTACCCTCCCCCCCCCCCCCCCCCCCCGGGTAGCACGGCTTTTTCGTGATGTCTGCTGTAAATGACCTGATAATCATATCTGTGAGACAAAGTGTTTCCATTTTCTAAAACGGCCTTGCCGGTTGATTCCAACACTGAATATATATATAAACCTTCTTGGGCGGTTTATGGGCAATTATACACTGCCCACAAAGTATATATATATATATATATATATATATATATATATATATATATATATATATATATATATATATATATATATAAAGGAATAGGTCCCACAACCGGTTTGTGGGTCATGTCCATGGTCTGCGGGTCAATTGTACTCCTCAAACCGGACTATGGGCAGTATATACCAAGTATAGATTACCAAGGTTTCTGGGCATTTATAGCTTCCCATAATATCTTGGCAGATTTGCTAATTTGAACATTTCTGAAACCCCCCAGGTAGCACATTGAATTTAAGGCAGACATAGTTTATGGGCATTTTTCAACTGCCCATAAACAGAACAACTGCCCACCATACGGTCTGAGGATTACAATTCTGCCCATAACCCACCCAAGACAAACTATATATACATATATGTGGAGAGGTTTTATACTGAAGCCCCGGTTCTTCAAGCGTTTTTCTTTCATTTCTACAGGGGACCGATGCAGTGCTAATGTTACACGCTTTCTCTTGGAATGCTGGAATGCACAAGCCATGTCGCTTCGTGCATGTGCACACATCTTCTTAATTGTTTGAATGTGTGGACCTAAGCTTTAGCGCCGATGATCACACTTTTCTACATGTATGTATCATACAATATGTACTGCACTATTGGGGGGGAGGGGGGGGGGGGCTTTATGGTAATTCTCATTCATTGGTTACACATTTGGGATGAGTTGTAATGTGCATGCTAGTCGTGTTGGGGGAGGTCTTGTTTTTGTTTTGGGTGGATTTCTTGTTGTTTTTTGTTTCTTTCTGTTTTCGATTTTTTCAGTGAAGTTGCAAGAAACGTGGATTCAAATTCCAAAGTCACTACAAGTAAGCCTGTGCTGGCTTTGATGACCTCTCTTCACTTCTCAGCTCTTCTCTTGTTGTCTTTCTTTTATTTTGTTACTTGGAGTGTTACTTGCAGTCGAGGCGATGTATAACATTGTACAGGCATATGATCAGCTTGATATGGAATTCGCTCAGATTTTTTCGATGGAAACTTTTATCAATTAGCACCGCCTGCTGTGTATTTTCACCCTCTACAGATCGCGCACTTCGACTTTGACAGTTAGTTGGCACAGTGAAACATCGAATATGTTGATCTTATTAACTCTTTAACCTGTATGTTCTGGAGACTGTTTCTAATCATATTTAGTGTTTTGCTTTTTATTACTGTTGAGACGAATCTGAAAGGCCGTGCACACTCTGTGGTTGCTGTTTTAAATATTTTTTTTTATTTGTGGAATTGCCAAGCAATATTTTTGTCAAAATTGTCGTCAAGGAATCATAAATAAATTGAGAAATACACGTTCAAGTTTTTTTCCAAATTAATATACACTTCCGTTATGACGACATACCTTGGCTACGAAATCCTTGCGTAGCGTTTTATTGATCATACCTCAGCGGAGTGAGTGACTTTTCATAGTTGTTGCCTCACTAATTCAACATGCTGTCAATTCGTATTTAATCTCGTCAGGGCAAATACAGTGAAACCTCATTATAATGACACCATAGGCCTATGTTCCTACAAAATGTGCCAGATATTTGTATATTCCTGATAAAAAAAGTCAACTGTCAAAGGAATTACATATAAAGTCCCTCAAATCTTGTGTCTATGAGTTAATATGTCGTGTATCTGAGTGTCATTATAATCCATTTTGAGGTTTTTAGTCATACGAAATTTTCCTCTGCGAGGTGGAACCCTTCATTGGGCCTTATCATGTCCTTTCTACTTAAGGGTTTAACGACACCCTACAATGATAATCATATTGTCCGTTGTCTTCTTTGCGATTAACTGTCACATGTTGTCAGTAATTATGTCGACGCAGCGCGTATGAGGTCATTTTAATGCCCGCGACACTTACTGGTTGCATAATGCAACTATGGGCAAGGGATAGTTTGTTGCAAATATGATGTAGTTAACACCGGATCGAGCGAGAATAAGCTTGTGCCGACAGAACGGCATTAAACAAGCAACAAAACACATTAACTGTTGTGCAAGATCTTTGGGTTAAATGTGCTATACTGATTATAACCCCCCCCCCCCCCAATTATGCTGCCAAACAACGTACCAAAGATGTTTGTTCCCGCAAGTCTGCACGATAAAAGAATCTTATTTAAAGATACTCCGAAGATTTTCTTTTTCATCTTGTAGAATCCATATCAACCAGAATTGAAGAGGCATTTGCAGTTTAGGTAAAAGTCTCAATATTCTTATGTGTAGGTAGGAAATGTGGATCAGAGTATGATGCAAAGATATGACGTCAAATCTGTCATATAATGATCTTATCATGGCATCCACATTAATGACACAAAGGTCGAAGTTGCATACATCTTAATTTTGACATTTTCAATAGCGTGGGTCCCAATGTTCTTAATATCAAACTAAAATATGTGCAATAATTTTTTAATGTTCGTAGGTCAGACAAGGATCCAATGCAGGTGGATGACGTCACTTCAGCAACACAAAAGAAATGACTTAATGAATACATTTCCTGGCTCCGAAGCAGGAAGTCGTTTCCTTTGTTGGAGGTTGGAGATGTTATGAGGATTTTGTAGTGCTCTTCGATCTTTATCGCCATCTGGATGCCCATCCAGCGGCGCCTTGTATTGCAATATCTAAAAGATCCTCGGACAATTTCGTCCAAATTTGGTTTGGAATTACATAAAAAAAAGAAAAACAAAAAATCCATTGCACCACATATCATGATATATTTTGGTGTCCATCCGTATACTGATAGAAATGAGTGATATGGGTCATGCGACGTATATCTACAATTGGGGGTTCCAAATGCTGAAAGCTTTCTATGTTCGGTTCGTCCATTCTAAGGTATGCGATGTAATTCTCAATAAGATGCTTGCATGTCTGCGTAAAATCAGTCCTGGTGGATGAGTCTTAAAAAGGAAAACTAACCCGCAATATGCTATCAGAACAGACTTTGTGTACAATTGTCTGCAAAAAAATAGTTTGATTTACATGTTTAAGTGTTTAAGAATTTAAGTAAAAGCACATAAAGCAGACAATGTAATTTACATCGTGGCACTTTGAGCGTCAAATGGCAGGTATCGCGTGATTTTTTGTCACTGACATTGTAATTGCTGGATGAAAAAAAAAAAAAACATGTTTTAATTGGCATCTGTAGGCAATTATCTACGTTATCTATAAAGACATGACTTTTGTCAAATATTTTACCACCTTAAATAATTATTCTGAGTGTGGAGTAAAATCCTCTTCTTATCTGATAATGCAGTCGCAACAGTACAAAAGCTAAATGGTAATCCATTCAAACTTCCATGGACTTGACTACACTTCAGGTAGTACGCAATGACCGGCAAACGTGCATCGTTGCTGGTGAGCGCGCATCTATCCTCACAAGAAGATATGCACAGCTAGTCTTTGTTTGGCATGTTAGTGCACACCAGACTAAGAGACCACTTGGGACCAGGGGCGCAGCTTTCATGCAAGACTCTATTGAGACAACACTCACAATTTCCGCGAAAGCAGCAACTGGACAGTGGAATTCGGCATCCCGAACGGTAGCACTTGCAGGTGGTCAATTGCATAAAATTTCCTTTTACATAACAAAAGTTTCAAAGGGATTCATTGACATGCTAATGAGGAACTCTTATGCAAGAACACGGTACAGTGCTGCCCCCTGGGATTCTAATAGGGTTAATTAAACACTGCCGAGGAACCTGCATTCTGGACGAATTGTTCGTGTAGAACGCGTTCACTGGTATATATTTATAATCAAATGTTTATCTTTGAAATGCCGTCAGAAGACTCAAGTGTCTCAATGCGGACTGGCCATTACTCGGCGCCGTATGCATCAATTTTCAAACAACTTGGTCGACAACGACTGGTGACTTAAATGTCGTCTGCTTAATCTTTATCCTTAATGCCGCACTTTCGCATGATATATTGAATGAAACTTACAGAAAATATGATTTAAATAATATATGGCTGTAGTCAACAGTTTTTTTCGGCGCTCTCTTGTCGCGATATTCGGAAAAAGCTGATGACTTAATCCAACCTTTGACTGTAGAAGCGTTAAATCATGCGATAAATCAAGGATGAATAATATCTTCAGTTGTATCGGAAGATTTCACAAAGAATCCTTACCTAAAAGGATTCTGGTTAATCACATGGGACACTCTGTTGCATTGAATGTACTGATGGGTATAACACCGAGTAAGTAATAGTGTATTGGAAGGACATATTGAACAATGGAAAAGACTGAGACGTGTGTTCGATGGCAATAATTATTTCTTGGGCATGAATGAGAGAGCGAGATTGCCTCAATCACTTGGCCTTTTGCCCTACCCGATGCAGGTTATATTCGGAAGAAAGGAGCGGAAAAAATCGTAAGCAGTATATCACCATTTCTTCCACTAGCCGCATTGAAAAGGAAAACTTACGGTACTTATTTTTCTTTATAACAAAAATATGTGCATCAAGTGGTTGGGATGTGCGTAAGTCCACAACATTTATTAAATCAAGCAAGCAAGTGAGAATTTCCTATCTTATTTACGCAGTATGCCGCCCATATGGCTTATTTAGACTTCCCATACAAATTAATAACATTTAGACTTTGCAGAATATCCCAGAGTATTTTCAGCTGCAGAATAGTTTTGATGTACTTACTATTATCCAATACTGCTTGCATTACAAGCACGCGTGTTCACAGGCTTTACATATACGTCATAGAAGTAGAAATAAATTTGTAATGGAGTAATTTACCTGTCACACCGCATGCGGGCTAATGATTTCCTTTTATATATATATATATATATATATATATATATATATATATATATATATATATATATATCGCAATAATGTCACAGATCAGTTATTCACATATCAGTCTACCAGCACAATACTGCCTTGTATTTTTGGCTCACGCATTTACATGCTTTGATTCCTAGTCACCATGTGCACGTCAAACAAACTAATTCTGTTTGGAGTTTTGACAACACCCGCATGCTAGCTGATGGAGTTCCTTTAAAACCCAGGACAAACTTGAGCCCCACGTATGGTACCTATATTACATTAATAAGCAGCTTAACTCATGAGGCATATAATGTCCCTTTCCTATTGAACAATTAAATATGAATTTCCATTGTGAGTCATACGTTTCAAACAACCATCATAACCGAACCCCGACAATTAACCACCTCATCAGATTAATTAGTACCAGTCAACGCAAGGAAACAATACGATGAATTTATCTACCCCAAATGGTGCCTTTGAAGCACTAAACGTACTTGAAGATTTTTATTTGTATTCAAGCTGGTGAAATCATCATGCATAACGAACAACGGAATCTCTCTCTCTCTCTCTCTCTCTCTCTCTCTCTCTCTCTCTCTCTCTCTCTCTCTCTCTCTCTCTCTCTCTCTCATGTTAGGGCCTGCGTAGTTATCTACACAACAACCGTGGAGTGTCCGATGAAAAGAATAAAGAACATTTCTTTCAGTTTGCTAGTGGGCATCTATTATCATTGTCTCAAAAACACATAACCCTATCCCAGGATCAAGTCGCCCAACGTGGAACCATGATACGGAAATGTGCCCGTTACATGAAGGCCTCATTCGGCTTTGCCTCATGTAGTGTGCACAGGTCAATTTCCTTATCATGGTTATACCTTGAATTGTGGAACGTTGCCTCCGATCTCTGTGTCTGACCCACTCGGTTGTATTTTGCACGCTCTCTACTTTTCATCGCATAGACCGCCACTTCAACGTAAAATCTGGGAATACAAAAGAGCCGATTTTGAAATCTCAAGTAATGCTGCCCTTAATGCCCCATTTGACACAGGTTTTGAAACTTTTGATGGCATTATTAACATGGTGTTCTACTGGACAAATCTCTTTACTGATCTCTGCAATCAATTTATCCCTTCCCGTGTTATTCTCTTCAGACAGAAAGATAAGCCATGGGTCACATGTGAAAAAAAGTCACTCGGACATAGGGATTGCGCATGGAAACGTTTCATGCGACACAGCAGTAAAATACGCCCCTTCACGATTCTGAAACTTTCAACGCAGAACGACTTTTCACCTTTCACAACCGCAAACGTAACATAGCTGTCAATACCCTCCGTTGTTCAATGAAATCACATTTTTCCCAAATTCGCACTGAACTCGACTCAAAGGATATTAACCCTAAAAAATGGTGGAACTTTAGTAAAAGTTTACTTGCCTCCAAGTTTACCAATAGATGCCTCCCCTTCTTGAAAATGATACAGTTATTTCCATTAATGTGGACAAATGTGAAACTTCCAACAAGTATTTTGCTAACCAATGTAAATTACCTCATGAAGATAATCCTATGCCATTGCCTGAGTTCTTCTACCAAACTGAGGCTCGTCTTAACTCTTTTCAAGTTGGTAAGATTAGTATGAAAAACGTTTTACAATCATTAAGTTTTTTTCTGCAACTGGTCGTGATGGCATCGGAAACATAATTTTGAAGAATACCGCTCCCGGTATCAGCCCTTCCCTCACCAAACTATTTAACCATTCCCTGCACACTTCCTTCTTTCCAGATTCTTGCAAAACGTGTAATGAATACCCAGTGTTCAAAAAGAACGACACGCGAATAAAGAGCAATTACAGACCCATCTCATTGCTTAGCAATGTCTCTGACGTTTTCGAACGCTTAATTTACAATGTCTTCTTGTATGAGTACTTTATGCGTTATGAACTTTTGAAATTCCGGGTTTCGACTCCGACTCAACAACAAGTCGACTTTGAACAGTATAAGGGAGTCAGAATGGTGTTCCTTGATATCAGCAAAGCGTTTGACTGTGTCTGGCACGAAGGTCTACTTTTTAAATTAAGGCAGCTTGGTATTGCGGAGCCGATCCTGAAACTTATCAGTAGCTGTTTAACCAATCGTCTTTAGTGTATGGCGATCGGGGGCCAAACATCATCCATGCTTCCTATCGAGGCAGGGGTACCCCAGGGCTCTGTCTTGGGGCCTCTACTGTTCTTGGTTTTTATAAATGATATTACTGTTGGCATCTCTTGTGACATCAAACTGTTCGCTGATGACACCAGCATATTAGAGATCATGTCTGACCCTGTCACTTCTGGTAGACGTATAAATACCGACCTCGGAAGACTCTTTGTTAGGGGCAAACAATGGAAAGTAACATTTAATGCAACTAAGTCTCTAGCCCTCTTGTTTTCAGCCAAACACAACAAACCTGGTCAACTACCTATATTCCTTGGCGAAACTCTGATCCCCGATGGTTTAATTCATACCCATTTGGGAATTACCCTTTCTCATAATTTGAAATTGAATGCTCACATTACTAAAATCATTGGCAAAGCCAGGAAACGCCTAACTTTTTTTAGACTTAAATATAGATTATCGCTAACACCTCAGCTAGACTATACAATGCAACGATACGCCCTATCCTGGAATATGGATGCGTCATATTTGATAATTGCACGATGGACCTGACAAATTCACTTGAATCGTTTCAGTATGAAGCGGCATGCATTTGTTTGGGTGCACTTTAACGTACTCCTCGTCATTTACTTCTTAATGAATTAGGCTGGCCAATTTTTAGCCAGAAGACGCCGATACTATAAACTGATTCTATTTTCTACAATGGTCAACCGGCTGACCCCCGCTTATCTTTGGGATCTGGTCCCATTTGATGCCGTTCAGCCAACCTTCCATCTTCGCACCCGCCGAAGTTTGAGACAAAGAAAGTTTATATCCAATCGTTTTGGTAATTCTTTCATTCCCACTACTATTAAACTTTGGAACGACCTTCCGGACGATATAAGGCAATCTGCTTTACTTGCTCAATTCAAATCTAAACTAAAAAGTACTCTTTTATCCGTTGATTCTGTCCCAGGTCGCTACTCGCACGGCAAAAGATTTCCCAATATTATACATAGACAACTACGTTTGGATTGTTGTCGTCTTAATTCTCATCTTCATAGACTAAATATTCTTCCGTCTGCTGCACGTAACTGCTCATATTCCAATGAGAGTACATACCATTTTTTCCTCGAATGCCCCCTGTTTTCATACCGTAGAGTATCCTTGTTGCGAACGGTATGCAATATTTTGGCACCGGGAGTTAATCCAAACCTAGTTGTTCACTTAGCAGGTGATATAGTGCTTACCTATCTGACACATGGTAATGACAATCTTTCATCAAGCGACAACTTAGATACTTTTTATTCTGTCCAAAAGCTTTAGTACAGACACAAGACGTGTTTACATCTTGAGTGGTACGAGATGAATATCATGTTAGCATACTGACCAATTTATCTGTCATCAGAAATATTTTTGTCCTGTGTGTTTGTACATATGATTGTGTCTCTGTGTCTGGAGAGCCATTCATTTAGTATCTTTGTACTTCATGGCAATCCAGGTAAAATAAATATTGTACAATAAAATAAAATGGTTCTGCGTATCGGGTAATTCATAAAATTGGGCGCATTAACGAAAAGGACACATCACAATGGTAGATGTATCTGACACTTTCTTGACTGGCTTGGCAATTCCTCACGTATCCTAGCATTACATTTCACAGAAAAGGAAATCGACGTAAATTTCATTTATCACTGAAAATTTGCAATGTCCTGATAGTTTCTGAAACTCAAAAGGCTTGATAGAAACTGTAAGATGAAGGATTTTGGAATAGTTGTAAAGAAGGCATATAATTTTTTACTGCAATTGTCTTGCTCGCAACAAGGTTATATAATGCAGACGGATATCTTTCACACATTTTGCATTCAATTGTATGAAGCCGATTGCGGGAAACTTTACGGTTTTATCACAATCCGAAGCATGCACACCGAATATTTTGATACTTGACTTTAATTATCATATTCCATCAAGCGCAAACAATCTGTGCGCTATTAAAGGTGAAGTCAAACTGGTTTCCAATAATTCCGTTTATTTTCAGATTTTTTTGTGTTATGATTGTCAGATATGTTGCTTGTCACATGTGTAAATTTGCTTGTTCTAGCTGCAATACAATGCGAAAAAATGCGCAAAATATTGTAAACTCTAATACCATAGACAATGAAGCATGTTTAGATTAACTCAAGGATATGAAATTAGTATCTGCACCAACATGGTGTCTCACCTGTTTTTGTCTCTTAACGTAATTGTCGGACTTTTTAACAAGCAAAAAGTAACTGGGGGCACAAAACTAGTCGAGATTTTGTAGGAAATGGCCAGTTTGTTTTTAAATGTGTATAAAAAATGCAAAGTTCGCACACTTTACCAGTTTCAAATTTTAAAAAAATCCTGGGTTTTTTTTTCATCTTTGTTAAAGCGAGATCATGATGACACATTTTTTTCATTTTTCTTGAATTTGTTTTTACACAATATCCAAAATGAAAAGACATATTTACTCCAAACGCTTGTGTTTATACCACAATGTTTTTATTTTGAGTTTCAGGCGTAATACCAAGAGATTCGGCAGAAACTTGCGGTCACTAAAGTATATGTAGTTTAGAAAAACATTACCCATATTCTTAAATTTCAACATTAAGTTCACTAGTTTGGAAAGCATGTTTCTGTGATATTTGCTCTCGAGGTGAGGTCGCATTGACAGCATTGACCTTTCTGTGGCTTTACATTTAAAACAATTTGAAGATAATCTAAGCGACTTATTGCTGCACACCTACAACCAAGGAATGCCTTTAAGACGCATGTACCTGTGGTTTAATTGTGAACTGTTTCATTTGGTCTAGGCCATAAAGTTTCAAATTTCTCTCACAGTTCCACATCTATGATATGATCATAACTATTGTGACGTCATTATGTCACTGTCAGTGACTTGGCAGTTGCTAAGCAACAGGAAAAGGGCTATCAAAGTTATCAAAAACATTGGGTATGCAAGCGGTTAGACAAACATTTCTATTCATTGCATTTCATAAATTTCCTCTCCGCAAAGCAGAAAAAAATCAAGTGTTCTGGTGTGCTTTTATCTTTTTTTTATGTAAGCTGGCATGGTGAGTAGAAGAATGAAATTCTCTTTGATAGTAATAACCGGTGCTTCCTTCAAACCTGTTCGCAGGTGGCTTTTTGCATCAAGACCTGGATAAGACTTCATGGAATCAGCCGACAGGAATTGAAAGTAAAGGAAAGTTCACCATCAGAGAAATATTGCATTGCTAAAAATATAATATACGTTTATGTCATACTTTAATAATTAATTACACCGTAAGGCTTGCCAACAGAACGATCCATTTGAATCAAACATGTGCGTCAAGTCGTTAAAGCATTATACGAGGAAGTAGGTATTTGATGGATAATGTCTTTTTCTACTTTTTTCCCCAATGGAGAAAGACATATTAACCAGAGGGGTTCTCAACATCAATGACACAACGACAATCATAAAAGGATGAAGCTTTCCAAAAGCAGGAATAAGTATGTATGTGTGTATGTAGGATGTATGTATGTATGTATGTATGTATGTATGTATGTATGTATGTATGCATGTGTGTTACATGTATGTATATATATATATATATATATATATATATACATATATATATATATATATATATATATATATATATATATATATATATATATATATATGTATATATATATCTGTGTGTGTGTGTTCAGCTGGAAGTGAACGAAAAATATTGCCAAGCAAACCCTCTCTGAGGACAACGGGGGTCATTTAGGTGACCAGTCAATCGAGTGTCGTGCTCCTACTCATGATGGCTACTAATTAACGCCAACCTGGTATTTTAATCCTGTAATTGGGTGTAAATGATGGCAATGAAGCTCCCGTAGGTATTCTCTCGTCACAGCAATGTACCGAGATTCTGTGCATATAGAAATATCTATATTATCACCACCATACATATCAGTACTCGCTCACTGAATCTCGGGTCTCAATTTACGGTTTGTTGTCCAGTCTCGTGTGCTTCATCATAAATGCGGTACGATATGGATGACAACTGTGCGTGTTGTATTTTTCATTTGTGTTACTGTAGTCTCTGTCTTCATATTGTCATTATAGAAAATATGCACTATCATGTTACTCAAGGGATTTTATATATTGATGAAATGGTTATTCCACTGTCATGCGATAACTTAATCCGTATTGCATACTGTAACAATACCAGTTTTGGCCACTAGGCTTCAAACATACGTGGTGAATTCGGCTTTCCTGATATTTTAAATTTATTTTAGTTTTTATCTTTATTTCAAAGATTTTATGAAGACTTTTTTTCTTCAAATGATGTGACAAGCGCTGTTCTTTGCTAAGCCAACCCTTTCATGCTAAATCGTGATATGACATCCGAACTGCTTGTGTTTCAAAAATACACTGAAAACTGCAAAAGAACGTCATTTCACTGTTCCTACCGCAATAGAGATTTTGGATGACATTTCAAGACGAAACTGAAATATCTGATAGAATTACTAGGGCTCATATTTTTGGATGACATATGTACAAATTGGCCGGAAATCGTTACGAGGGTACTCTCGAAATTGTATTTTGTTTGCTGAAGAAAACAAATGCTGCCCAGAAATACATCACTCTGACGCTGGTATATATATATATATATATATATATATATATATATATATATATATATATATATATATATATATATATATATATATATATATATATATATAACTTTACACCCCCATTTTTCGGTAAGCACATAAGGCCACACAATCGCATTTGCGAATAAATGCGTATGATATTATACTCCATTTACTCACAGAATATATAACTTGCTTTGAGATAAAAAGTGACTGGCGCGTGTTTGTTACATTTGAGGATTATCTTGTTTTTATAGAGAGATCAGAAGCAATACAATTTAATGAGAGGATCATCCTCTTAGTTGTCATAGCCACATGTTATTTGTGCGACCATAACTTCCTGTGATTTAATGTGCATCTGTTTGCAACCAAAGAGGATCATATGTCAGCGACAAAAATTGAAGAAAAAAAACGTGGTACAGATTGACTATATAGTTACGTTGCTTGGCTCAAGACAAGATCAACAAACATAAGCAGCGCATTAAAAAACGAGAAGCGACTCATATTAAGATGTAAAAATATCAGTGGTACTTGTTAAAACGGACAAGAACAATCCAACTGTATAATGTTTCACTCGGATCCTAGTTTGGCTCTTTGCCTTTTCCAGTGGTGCTAGGGAAAAACCTGTACTCTTTTCTCCTTCTCAGTGTGCAGATGTCACCGTCCAGCTTACTTATATGCAGATACAGTAGATATGATAGTCAAGGAATAAGTTGTCATTCGATTAGCCGGTGATAATTCGTCTGTATCAACCTGTAACCGACATATGAGTGGAGCTGGCGTGATAATGATCCTTCTGTACGATCCAGTCTGTCGGATTTGTCTCTATTTGGACAAAATCCAGGAGACTCAAATGCACGGTTTAAGCCAATACGAGACATTCATATTAGTGGCGGTACTGCTTTGATCCCTATCATTCAATAAAGAAGCACTCGCCGGTACCGGCAGATCTGTGCATCAAACATGACAAATATGGTGCTCTTGCTAAACTAGCATCTTCGATAGAATTTTGTGTTTAAAAAGCCATAGTCATGCTTTCCAAACACAATCTGGCCTTCAAAGAAGAAAAATTCGTCATGTAATATGTTTTGAATATGTATGTACCCTATATACATGTATAGTATTAAAATTGCCTTCATACTGCATTGTTAGTCCTCCAGCATACAGTGTGTTCAGAGGGACATTACTACATCGAAATGCGGAAGCGTACTGAAACCGTCCAGTTAGAATTCAGGAAAAATGTTGCCGTAGCAACTTTCAATATTTACTAAGGAAGATAGAGCCTCCTAATTGAAATACATGTAGTGTTGAAAGTCAGTATATCCCTCGTTTTTTCATTGGCGAATGATAAATTAAATGTTCCTCCTTTTCTGTAACCCCGACAGCCAACCAGACTAGCCTTCAGAGTCCAGCACCGGCTCTTGGAGGGCAAGGCAGCTGAACATTCTGGCTAACCAAACTCTGCGCTAGGAGGCACATTGTGAATACTGGTATTTAGGATACGTAGATCATCTTTTGCACAATTCAGTATTCTTGCCTGCATGGACCCCCCCCCCTCCCCCCCCCCCCCCCACACCCGACTGTTTCCACACGACGCTCAACCCTCGAATTATTATTCCCAGACATGTTAGTATCACATTAGGGCTTCCATCAGTACATCTCTGTCGTGGTGACAGAGTGTCACCTTTTTTTTTGGCAACAGGGTCAGAAATTTTGGCGGGAAATTAAATTAATACGCATGCACCGTGTGTGCCGGCAAACAATTAGGTTGTGCATGCAAATGTGAAAGCTGTGTGAATTTTGCATCGTAAACACGTGCCTTTTGGTAGTCTTTCATGCACCATGAGTTCAGCACATTGTAAAGGATATCTCGTGCAGTAAAGTGAATCCCTATAATGGTAATTGTTGAACTGAATATCTTGGGCGTCAGATCTGGCAGTCGGATAGAGCGCTCCTGTGGGCACAGTGTTAGCTCCAGTGTGGAGCAATGACAACCCTTTACATGCTGCCGATGCAAAAACACGGGGGGAGGGGGTATTATGGTTTGACCTCATGGCGCATGCACAAACTCTACAAGCAGGTAACATATTGTTTGCAATGCAAAATTCAGGAAGAAAGACTTATCGGAGACTACACGGATTTGTTATTATTTGCATTATGCCTAGTTGGATTATACTAGCTTTATTTTACGCAGTTGGGGTTCATTCAATTGGATTCGACCTCAAATACAGTGAGTTTGAACTAGCTCCATCGAGGGGTAAACTTTTCGAGAAGCCCATGATTGTCACCAGAGATCCTTTAGAATTCCATCTATTACTGACTCCCTCCCTGTATATGGGGACAGTTATATGCCACATATTGAATGTGGTAATAAATCAAAAAGAGACAAAAATCACAATACTTTTGGTGATAAGCATTTTAACCCATCTGCTACAATAACGGACAGAATTATAGCCCCAGGTTTAGATGTACAGCAATTGCATCATTGTGTTGCATCTGCAGTCATTTATGCTATTGCTATGGCTCTCCGCTTTTGTGCCGCGGTCCTGTGTGACACATGTGGCCCAGGAAAAGGGAAAGGAAAGAAAAGAAAAATAGATGATAGTGAAATCAAATATGTGAGAAGGATATCGCCTGTTTAGCTTAAAATGCGCGTCTCATTAATCTTACCGGTGGCAATAAAACATGATATGTTTAACAACCGAGAATGTATCGTCGTCTGCATATATATATATATATATATATATATGTGACCATATTGCGCCAACTCTGAGTTCCTCTTTCTTCGTGCGTTGAAAATCCCATGATCTTCTAATATCAAGTGCTGAAATAGTGGGCTCAGGTTTGTGAGCATGCGTGACAAGCTGTGTTCCCAACCATAGCCGTCATACATATTTTCGGCACCTTCTCATTTCGAAACATTAACAGTAGGCCATCATTTTTATTTTTGTTAATTCCAGAGCATCGTAATGTTCTGACATTTAAAGAAATAATAGGTTCAACAATCACAGTAAAATTATACCCTTGGTGCCCTTTGTACCTTTCGTAAGTCTGACTGAAATTTAAAACATGCGATTCATACATGTTTGTATTCTTCATTTATGTGTCGACATTGCATCAGTTTATTTATACCGCGTATCGTGCGAAATAAAACAAAAGTATCCTGTGCCCTTTCTCTGTCTTTTTGAAGTGTTCTGCATTTTTGTAAGACAATAGTTTTGCGAATTAATACAAAATCTTATTGGTATGTATACATATATATATATATATATATATATATATAATCTCAGCCGGCGAGCAACTGTTGCAAATGCGAGAACACAATTGCCATGAAAACATGAGTGACATTTGACGTTATATACCCGAGGATATATTATTTCCTTTAATGACTGTGAATTTAAGGTAAAGTGACACAAATAATTGTTCTTTTCGGGTTTTTGGTTGCACGTTTCACAATATACCACAAAGACATTATTTCACACGAACATTTCTTTGAGCCAAGGATCAATGTTTGCTTCTGCACGGAAACGTGATGTAGCAGCAAGGTTTCAAGGTTTTCTTGCGACAACAAAAAAAAAGGATACATTACCTTTTTTCATACTCTCAAAGATGTATTATTTCTCTCGCTCTAGAAATGATGTTGAAATTGGCATGATAATAAGGCTCGGAAGTTGCTTTTGTTTACTTTAAAAGCACAAAATCAAACTCCCGCCCTCACCCCACCCCGATCCTTACCCCCCCCCCCAAAAAAAAAATCCATGAAGTATGAAACATGAAATATAAATACGTGGTGATCACGTACTTTCGTCATACACAAAAGAGGCAAGTTTTACGTCCGATGAAAACGTAAAGTTAACCATGAATAATCTGCGGAAACCTCAATCGAAAATCATTAAAAAAATGAACTTGCGGCTTAAATACAAATCTGGGTCCATTTCAAATACAAATTAATGTTCAAAGTATTTTGCGGACAAGCAACAGGTGTATTTGACAACATATCAATAATTGTAATGTATCTACTCATAGTGTTGACGCCAAACAATCTGAAAATGTTGATATGCCAAAACTTCTTTTTCACAATTTGGTATGGTCCTATAGATGCCCACAAGGTTAACAAGCATATAGATTTTAACTAAATTTCAGACGCAGGTAAATTTTAATCTTGTTAATAGATACGCTGTAAGTGTTGCTTATACCTGTATAATTTCGATTTCTTCTGCTTATGGCCTCACAATCAGGAATATTTCAGGTTTTTTTTTGTTCAGGTACGAAATTTCGGGTTCCTCGCACTCATTAACGCTTATTTTTAATCCTATTTTTCCTTTATATCGCTATACTTGGCATGCTCACGGCAATATATATTACACACACATAATATATATATATATATACATATACATATATATTTATACTTTTTACATGTATTTTTGCGCGTGTGTTTGTTAAAAGTGTAGCTTTTGAATACACTGTCTCATATTTAATGTACTTCTTTGTGCTTCATGTCATTTTAAACTGATCTATGTGATAGTTCAAAATATTTACCTACACACCCAGTTAAACTTTCGTAGAAGGTTTGCATCATTTTTTAAAACCTGTTCTGAACCTGCATCGGCTTGGCTGGGCAGGAAATTGTTTTCTCTTGATAATCGACAAAGTTATATAACGCTGCTGGACTTTGTTGTTGAAAAAGTCGTAGATTATGTCGTATAGTAAAGTGTCACTTCAAGCCCAAAAGTATAGGCATTAACCTTCAAAATTCAGTTTCTCGTTGTGCACTTTCGCGAAAGTCGTGCTTTGGAGTAAAGAGTTAAACAATTTGGCCCTTCGCTTCAGACACCGAGAAAGTCTGTTTGACCAAACAAACAGGAAGTACATCAAGGTTATCACCAAACCACTTTACCCGGGCAGTTGGGATTATATGTGGGATAATTTGCTGCACACGCAGTTGCTGATGTTTAATAATATTCCCGATAAAAGTTGTCACCGAAATAGTTTAGACGAATAACTTTGCTTTCAGGAACAGCGTCTGTGTAACATATGGAAGCTGTTTACTGAGCCTTTGACCATGGGTTAAAACGCTGCCCAACCAGGCAGTGAATGACCCGTCAGAAACGTAAAGAAAATAAAACGAAGTGACATTGAAAAAGGACATATTCCGAACATCTGCTAATCTCTCCATCACCCTAAGGGACGTATAGAGTCAAATAAGACAGACTTATTCTGAATTTAAAGACAGATGACTGATTAAAAATCTATCCTTATGTCGGTTAGTTTTCAATGAAATGCTGTGGCATGCACCGCACATCAAAATGACATTCAAAATATTACCTAATTACAAGCGTACCAAGCCCCCTTTGCTTACATGTTACATGTATATATATATATATATATATATATATATATATATATATATATAATACATTTTATAGGTAAAGGTGTTCTGTCCTGGTACACTGTGCTTTACATAGATACGTGGTGATCACGTACTTTCGTCAGATACAAAAGGAGCAAGTTTTTACCTCTCTCTCTCTCTCTCTCTCTCTCTCTCTCTCTCTCTCTCTCTCTCTCTCTCTCTCTCTCTCTCTCTCTCTCTCTCTCTCTCTCTCTCTCTCTCTCTCTCTCTCTGTACAAAAGGGACACCCGACGATATGAATAATTGTTTATGTCACTACCCTTTAGTCCCGAAAGTGGAAGAACAGAAAAAAAAGTCTAGTGAGATCTTTCCATTTAAATCAATATGGATTGGCAACCGTTGCTTTTATTAAAGAGGGTAGTCTTAATGTGGAAAACACAAGATGGAATAAAAACAATTGGGGATTGTGGAAGGGTGGTTGTGATAGGGAGATATTCTTTTAATGGCAAGACTCTAATAGAGAGTTTCTACTATAGATACGACACGGAATATATTACAGTAAAATATCCAATTAAGACCACCTCTACACAAAATCCATTTCCATATTAAGACCACCAATTAACAGACTCCTTTTTGTGTGTGTATGCTTTATTAAATTATATCTCCAATATAAGGATCATGATAATTACGTATCCCCTAAGACAGAGATATTTGCGTCAGCCCAGGTAAACATGAGAAGTGGCTCACTTCACATAACATTGAAACGCCTTCGAATCGGCTGTTAACCTTAGGTCTCGACCCTTCCTTAATTGCATCCATTGTATTCGATGATAAATCAGCACAATACTCTCCCACTGTGATTAGCCCGGTAACATATCTCAAACACCTCCCAATCACTGAGCAGCAAAAATGTCGCGAGCCTTGATAAATACGAGAACAATGTGCGCTCCCATCACGATGTCCAGACACAGATTTGATTCCTCTGATGAAAATGAAACGTGACCTGCTGAAAAACATCGTGCAGGGATACAACAGTACTCTAGGATCGATACCCAGCTCCATGAATCCGTCAAAATTTAAACCGGTCGTACAGTGCTTGGAGCAATCTAACAGAGTTTGAGGTTACCAGATGTGTTCAGTACGTAATATGAGGCGCTCGCGGCCAATTGGGTCCCTGTCTGCAGACAATTATTATTTCACTTACAAGATATGACTTTGACTTTGAAACTTTATTGGCTGTATCAAAAATACATTTGGCGTTCTGCAAAAGAAGCTTACCAACACATCTGAAACAATTACAATTAGTATATAGTGTTACGACTAGAAACTGGCCACGCGATAACACCACAACCCCCATCACCAAATATACAATAAAAAAAAAAAAAAAAACGAGAACCGTGTGAGGAGCGGCCAGGGTAGAGGACCTTAACAATGCACTGTGGTCGTAATAATGAAAAAAAATAATAAAATGAAAAATTAAATAAAGCAGCGAGGGGTATCACATCAAAGTCTTCTAATCTCATAAATGTGGATTTTTTTTCCAATAAAAAAAAATAAAGAAGAAAACGTAGGGAAAATTTCGCCTATTCATTCTCACAAAACGTTTACAGTGCGCCGAATTATATCTGCAGTTAATTAAAATATGTACCTCATCCCCAATTGTTCCGTATGTTTCACTTTTTTTCTCTTCCTAAGGGATTTTAATAGATTTTTTTGTCTTCCTATTTCAATTTTAAGGTTGCGGCCTCCAATTACCAATCGAGTAATCTCTTTCCTACGATTATTGTCAGTTATCAAATACCAGGGGCGTTCCAGTGTAAAGTTGTTTTTTTTTTTTTTTAATTTTGCATATTATGTTATTAAATTTTGGTCAGATTTACCATTTTCCAAAAGAGTTCGAATCCACCGATTCAAAAATATATTCTTGATTCGTTTTTGGAGACCTTTTTGTTGGGAACTGTACCCTGATGCCACCAACTTTGTGCGTGTCTATTTTTTTTTTTTTTTTTTTTTTTTAGTACCTTTCGGAACAAGAATTTTGACATATGGGAAGATGTATTCAATGATAAGGGGTACTGGTCTATTTCACCTAATACAGCAACGTTGCATGCTGTTTTTTTTTTTCAAAAGAGTAGGTGTGATTTTTGATGTCGCTTCTGGCAAAACATTTTTCTGGTTTAACAATGAACAATCCCAAAGCTTCATACGCACACAATAAGATTGGGGTGATGAATTTCTGAAATAATAGTAATACAACCGCGATATCTAATTCAGTATCCTAAAGAATTCATTTCAATTTAGCTGCTGTCTCCGCGGCTTTTAGCAGAGTGAACAAACCAGACGTATTAATTTCAATCCCTCGATAACAATGACTGATATTAATTTCTAATACTTCGTTTTCTAAAATGAATTTCTGTTTCATTTCCTTCCTGTTCAACTTTATGAATATGATAATTTTTGACTTACTGTGTCATTATGTCTTCCTCATGTACCTTATTCCACTGCCCCTTGCGGCTTTACTATTCACATAAAATATTGAGCCAAATTGAAAGACAGTGTGTACTGAAACTCTGCATATTACTCCGTTTGTCTGACTTACCTGCACATCACAAGAAGACTTCATGTAGGGTTTTGCTCTTCAACTTTATCGTTTAACAATAATTTTACTTCAAAAGTGTAGAATGAAAAGCTATCTTCATTATCACAGCATAGTTAATCCAAGCCAGGTGATGCAATCAGATTGATTGAACGGTTGTTGTTTTCACGCTGCACGGTTTAAATGCTAACTCCAAAATATACCCACGTTGCATGATTTAGCAGGACTTTTTTTGCTGTGTAGCATATCAAGAGTCCAACAAGATAAGTGGGATTCATGTGTCAAATTGGTGTCTAAAGTTTTTATGATAAGCCGGAACTTCAAGTGGGGGACTTTTCCACAATTGAAATATTTGTATATTTAGTGAAAGATAGAATTTGGCATTTATAGCGCGAGACCAACTCTCCAAACACAAGTCCCCGGGAGCCCAATATTTGTTGGGTTTTTTTTTGTTTTTTTTTTGTTGTTTTTTTTTTTTATTGTTTTTGTTGTTTTTGTTTTCTTTATTTTGTTTTGTTTGGTCGGGGTTTTTGTGTTATTTTTTTTATTTTTTTAGTTTTTAGTTTTCGTTTTTATATGTTTATGAAACTTGTATAGATGGTACACTTTATGTTTAATTTTAGGCTCAATTTGACAGATTTATGTGCCAAATGAGTTCAACATTGAACTGGCAGTTATTTGAGTTATCTATCAATTTTTTTTTTGACACATGGGTATATGTCACCTGAATTGGTCTCAAAGTTGAATTTTCAAGTTTCTTCATTAGATCTCTTTCCTAAGTGTGTCGCTTAAAATAGCGTAAGTATGAAACAAAATAAGCAGCTGTCCCACGTTTGTGTAGCTAATTCCAAACAAGAGTTTGCCTTTAGCAAATGTATGAAGTACAGTGAAATAAAAACGCTGAGGAATTTTTTAAAATATGATAACGAGTACACTATTGTGACACGTTTGGTTCAACATTTTAATTCAAATTGTTTGCAAAAGTACTAAATCAAAGAAAAAGATATAGCAGACGGAAGGCAAACCAACCGTGCATTACCGACAGGTTTGCCCGTAAAATAAACATTTGGTGACGATGATGATGATGATGATGATCATGATGATGATGATGATGCTGCTGCTGCTGCTGCTGATGATGATGATGATGATGATGATGATGATAATGACAACTAAATGAGCCCAAAGGTAAAAGTTCTGTCATAAGCACGAAAAATGATAGTCTCAAAATAGTATCCGAGTCAATGAGTTAACACAGCCATTGAAAGGCCTTGTCTTTGAAGTTTCTTCAAAGGCCAGGTCTTTGTGCCTTTGCTATCCCATTGCAGACGAATGAATCCCTAAACAAAGAATCGCTGAGGCCCTTTTGTAGTATTTAGTCCAGAGATCAAACCCCAAAAGACATCATCTTTATCCCAGGCGCTTCCCAGTAAGGACCACAACTGTGCATCTAGAGACTCCTTTGATTTATTCTAATGTCTATACAAGCATTACGCACACAAAAGCGTGGCTTGAATGGCTCAGATGGACTCCCTGTTTACCATGTACTACGATGTCCACATCACTTTGTCACTAGTTAGGAATGTTTACATCATTTTGGGGGTGTTTTTAAAGCCTTTTATTTTCAAAGAGCAATCATTCCAGCCACGTTACTTGTCTGCTCACATGGTATCTGCACAAAACGGCACGTTTGGCCACCAAGGGAAGCACCGGTTCGAATGTGCCGAAACCCTTTGTTTAATTTTGCCAGCAACACAGCTTGATAATATAGTGCAGACGTATGCATAAACACGGTGAATAGGAGGGCAGTTAAGGGTTGCCATTTGCCAGTTAACCGTCTCAGCGGGAATAGCCTTTTAAAGATGTTTGAATACGCCGTGTCTTCAACAGGGAAGACACGCGCAATAGCATCATGCTTAATGGGTTGTTATATGTGGGTGAATGCAAAACTAAATCAGGTGGCAGGGATTTGATGGAGAAGGTCGGTCACTGTCCCTCTGCTTGCTGACCGTTGAACACCTGCGCTGAGCTTGCATTGACAATGTGGATTTACCATGCACCTTTTTAAAGAATATAAAATCAATTTGCACAAGTTTTCGGTCGATTAGATTGACCCTCAGTGCATGTTAATTTCAGTTTAGCCAATTTGAAGACCCCATTTTAT
This sequence comes from Hermodice carunculata, assembly GCA_964020975.1. Lineage (NCBI taxonomy): Eukaryota > Metazoa > Annelida > Polychaeta > Eunicida > Amphinomidae > Hermodice > Hermodice carunculata. Next base: position 46,167,001 of record OZ026623.1, on the reverse strand, counting down.
TCTATTTTATTCTATTTCATTATTCATTTATCACTTTTTATTTACTTTTTTGAGGGGTTACCACAAAAACCCAGCGTGAAGTGGAGTCCAAGAGTCGATGTAATCTTCACCTATTCCTTCGGCGAGGCTTTGTATTTGGATGGTGTACATCATAAAATCTGAGCAGGCAACTACAATTATAAGATCACGTGTCTAACTTGGATTAAGAGACGTGAAAACAGAGAAAAAAATATGGATAAATGCATTTATCCGTAAAGGACTGCGTCAACAAATTTCTCTGTGAGGACATGTGTTTGGGTGAGAAAATGTTGGTGTCCCTTAACGTGATCTCAAGCTCATTAACGGATAAGGCATCCGAGATAAGGCGCATGTGACCGCTGCTCCCCCAATCGCAGATTCTTGAGAGCAAACTATCTTGACTGATGTTATCACGTGACAGGCTTTTTGTATAATCTGCATTCGCATGTACAACCACTGCGCCGAGCGTCCCATCAAAACCAACCAGGATATGTACACGTGACACAATTGAGAATGATTTCCAGGTTTTAAATTCACTAAGGTATCCAGAATATTATGCCAAATTGGCTATTTCAAGTTGAAACAGTTAAGACAAAATTTACAGCAAATTCGTGTATGTAAATCTCCTGTTAGTTGGATGGTGAATACAGTTGGGTCATTTGCATTTTGAAATGATATAGTCTGGGAGGTTTATAAACAATAAGACGTCACCTTGTGAATACATTTCAAATCTACAGAGAGGGTAGTTGGAAGCTGTTGCTATGCAGATGAAAAATCAAGATACATGTAAATTCTGTCGAAAGAATTTTGGTGCCATATGCCAAATCACACTATAATTCTATAATTCAAATAAATTTGTTAACCTTTGATTTTGTGTAAATTTTCAAGGCTAAAAATATACTTTTACTTTTTAGAACCACTGGATTTTCCATATTTTGAACGAAATCGAAAAATCTACGAAGAACAGGTTTTAGCAATCTAGCTTACATATCTAATGCCACAATGGAAATTAATACTGAAATTGAATTAAAAAAAGTACAGCCGATTTAACCCATGCCAATTATTAGAGCGACAGTTGGGAAAAATGAAGAACAAGATCGCAGACAGTAAAAGCAATAACATATCTAATAAAACACACAGTTTTATAAATTTGATATTAAACATGAAATCAAGATACTAAAATATTTGTGACTATGCCATCTACCTGTTTTTTATTTATACTCAGAATTCAGCAAATATATTAAACATCACTAAATATAGGTATTTTGCTTAAATCATGTTTGGCGCCACATTAAAAATTTTATGGTGGTTTCCCACCTTCGTTTTCATTATAGTTTTTTACTGTAACAAAATACTGAAACTTGCACAGGATTCGATTTTTTCCAGTTTAAGTATTTGTTATGGAATAGTTGATACATAATTTTTTAGGTATAGCCTTACAGTGATCAGTTTTACACATATTATCCTAATGTGTGTTTGAACGACAGAACTGTTTTTTTTTCTCCAATTTCGGTATCCCCAAGCATCCCCAACACAGCAGCTCCGCCCACAGTGTAGGACTTAATTAAAATCGGAGGACAATGCCCCGGTGCGTTTAGACTTCAGCTTTAAACATACTACTGGAGTGAAAAATATTGCCTGTGTATATTACGGTACTTCTCCAGAAACTCTGTAATTAATGCATCTTTGATAGCAAGTATTATTTTAATGTGTTTCTGTAAAATTAAAACATACTGCCAAACCTTAGAAACAGCCGATCAGTGTTTTCGTTGTACATTTAACCAGAATTCTTTCTTGTGGTATCCGGTAATGTTTTATATCAAGTAAAGTCACCCATTATTTCAGCGTGCTACTGCAAAAATTCAACTTACCGCCAAACCGTAGAAACAACCGATACACAATTTTGTTGCATACTTACATAAACATTTCCCTTAGTTTTGTATAACAGGTGATGTTTTCAATCAAGCGAGTACAATGATCCGAGTTGTATAAGAGGTTAATAATATTAAGACATTCAAAAAAATATGGTAACTATAGAATGTACAGTATAAGTGCTCAGCGTTACAATTGTTAGCATGTCACATGCATGCCTTTGTCAGCCGTACAGTTTCTACATTTTAAGAATATATTTTTAGAAGCAACACGTGCGAATATACTTTCAACATGTTTTGTTTGCAGAACATTATTGCTGGCATTTTTGTTTGGCTCAGCGGGTACATCTATAAGCATATTTTCAGCATTTTTGTACACACTGGGTCGAAATGACCAGGGGCACCTCTGGCATTGATCGACTTGTTGCAAAGCATTTCGTTCAATTAGACTTTCCACAATAATGGACTGACGGGATGCATAAAGGTTGCACATATCTGATGACCTTGAGAATGACTTTAGATGACATTGACTGACCAATAATAATCAGGGCTAGTTTTGGGTCCAAATTGAAAAAAAACTAAAACCGTCAAGTTGTCAAATATTTTCTGTAGAATATTTTGAAAAAACCAATGTTTTCGCATATTGACCAAAAATGAGGAAAAAAGTACCAGACACAGGGCGCTATATATATATATATATATATATATATATATATATATATATATATATATATATATATATATATATATATATATATATATATATATATATATATATATATATATATATATATATATATATATATATATATATAACTTCATGAATGGGGAATGCAGTAAGTGAAAAAAGGAGTGAAACCAGCAGCTCGGGATTATTTAGTAGATATCTTTAAAAACAGAAACAGTCATCAGTTCTAACAGGAGTTATGCTCATCTAAGTGAACTTAGGGTTTACCCCTGGGGGTCTCCATCTTGAATGCTGAAATCCAAAACAGGGCTCTGCTTTAAAATCCATCTTATTTCGTTACACTTTCATTATTTCTGAAGAACTTTTTAAAAAAATTATCTACTCTCGAAGCTGCATCCATTGGTGTCTACCACTTGTAACCCTTTTTTCAAAATTATGAAACTATTTGGGAAAATGACCATATTTTTATAAAATTAATGCAAGCCCTTTAATTTTCAAGGTGAAGTTTATTATTTTTGTCAAAGTCACCCTCAAATTTCAATATTGTCGTTTTGCTCCATCATTTTTATGTAAATATGCACATGTGGATGCAAGTTGAGCCAGAGGTAAAATGACAGTTGAGTTTCATTGTTCAGGGTCATTTTAAGATCAAATGAAAGTCAAATATTTACTAGGGTCTCATTTTTTAATACCATGACAAGTTTGATGGAGAATATGCATCTCAATCAAAAGTTATGTCCTGCAGAGTGTGAAGGTGCCACTGCAGGGCCATTTGGTCCCAGTATGGTAAGCGATAAAATTGCTAGCATAATATATTCAGAACGTCTTTTGCCATAGTTACAATCGCCCCCGTATTTTGGCATGTTTTTATCAACAGTGGATTTTTTTTGCACACGTGCAGTATGTGTCCTTCTAATCTAAGATCTAGCTTGCAAAGTGTGATATCAACCGGCACGTACGAAGTCGTTATTTCAAAGCTAATCAAGTAATTTTTCCACGTTATAAAGGACTGGTAACTAAATTAGAATAGCCAGAGCAGCGTGAGGGTGCGGCAAGCCAGTGGCTGACCCAAGATCACTAATATTATTTATAGCACGTTTACCTAATTTGGGTTTAAGATGATACAGTCGGCACAAACAGTACATCTGGTACACTCAGACATATGATATAAAATGTTACGTTTTTGGAAACTGAAAATGAATAAAGAAAAATTGTCTGGACCGTCGGCTGCAAAGTTATCGATCCCGAAGCTGCTAAAAGTCGGATTATATCTCCGAAACATTCACTTCCTTCGCGAGAGAAAGAAAAATTCCTGGGAAATGAAGATAGCACCTACGCTGACAGTGACAACCGTTGAGATACCTTTGCCTTGCAACCACGCACTTTGAGTTACAAGTGCCAGCATGATGTGCTCCGTTGACTAAATGGACTGTGGCGTGGAAGAAAATTAAATCACGGTAAGCGAAGCTGGTAATAAACATTATTGACTATGACTATTCATTGCTGCAGTCCTAACACACTTCCAACTTATCACGACGCCATTCCTTCCCACCACCACCATCATCATCATCATCATCATCATCATCATCATCATCATCATCATCATCATCATCATCATCATCATCATCATCATCATCATCATCATCATCATCATCATCATCATCATCATCATCATTACAGTTCGTCAACAGCTTTTGTTGGCCTCCCATGCAAGCCTTGTGTTGAATGAACTAAACGAACTTAACGCCTGTAATTCACTCCATAACCTGATAGTAACACACAATGTTTTAAATCTTTCACTGCTAATTTGGACGTCGATATGCTTTGAATTGAGATTTACTATGCCAGATTCTTATACCAGATTCTTATTCTATGTAAACTGACTGTCCGTTCAAGAGCCATCATGCCAAAAGTTGCAGTTGGGAGCAAAGCGTCCAGAGGAAAGCTGTTGATCAAATCGAAATCTGGCAGTGAAAGAATGAATGGCATCATTTCTTCCAGTTACGCATGCTTTTGTGGTTCATTGATTGGCAAAGTTGAGCAGGTTGAAGAAATCACAGCACTTGATGCTAGTAGTCAATATCATTGACAATGGCTCATCAGTACAGCAATGACCCAAAGGAGCCCTGATTGAATTGATGAGCTGTGACCAATAGTTCCAGTATTATTTGCCAGCTTCTTATGATTCCCTCATTTCAAACCACGGTTTGAACTTTCATTCTTCACTTTACAGTTTAGGAATTTGCTGCATTGAATTAAGAATGAGCCACTTGGGGGAGACCCTTGGCATTGGCCATGGTTGGGCACCAAGCAACCAACCCCTGCAAAGAAAAAATTATGACCTCGGATGTCTTCACTTGATAGGATTTAATGTATAATTCTCATTCAAATTGCTTTTTACTGCTGTTAAGATTAGTCACGAATTATTGAAATAAAAATCACATGTGAGCACCAGTTTCTTTTGGATTGTTAATGAGACGTGGGCTAAAGAGAGTTTTAAGTGGACCACAATTCCCCAGCATTTACCATGTGTATCTCCTTGGTATGCCAGCCTTAAAAAGGTCGGGACCCTATTCATGTCCCACCGCACAGAGATTATTCCTGCATGATACATTCTTCAAATGCAATGAAGTAATTATCAAGAATTCAGTGGCGTGCTGGCAGTGATCTGTAAGGCGGCAGATCCCATGCAAGCCAGCCCAACCTGTGGGTACGAGATTTGATATCCATTTTGGACTGCCTGGTTATAGTCAGCGTTGTCTCAAAATACAATGTTCAGTGTCTCAGTTGGACTGAAAAAGCTGTGGGGAAATTACTTTGAAAATGAGCTAGCATATAAAATCCTACAAACTGTTCACTCATTGGACATTTAACTTTTCCAGTCCTACATTTGGGGTTGAATCAGGAGCTTTCCTCGGCACTCTTTGCGATGTTGCAGACCACAGTCGCGACTGGTTGGCGGCGCATCCAAAGATGACAGTCCTGGATTGTGAAAAACTGTATTTGGATCATTCTGTAGCTTCTATTTGAATAAAATTAGTTGCGTGAGGTTTCTTGCAGCACAGAGTTACTTCATCGGTGGCCATGCAGGTGCACTGTCTGAGAAGGCAGCTGAGAATTATGTGCTGAGAAAGTACAATGATGTGACCCTGGCCAGAGCACAATTCACATACCCATATAAAGCTAGCGTGCAGGTGTTGTTTCGTATTTCATTTGCTAAAAAACGCTGAATTAAGATTTATACAGAATAAATTCACTGGTACTTTTGTGACATTTCAACGTGCTAAACGCTGTTCAGCAAAGGAAAGTTGTTGACGTGGACCGATCGTATCTTTTCTGGAAACAAGGCATGCTGGTACCAGAATTCAAGGTCTTTTGACGTAAGGTCTTTTGACGTGAGTTTGGATATGGAATGATGATGATGATGATGATGATGATGATGATGATGATGATGATGATGATGATGATGATGATGATGATGATGATGATGATGATGATGATGATGAAGAAGAAGCTAACAACAATAACAATAATAATTCATGTGATCAGCACTTGTATTGTCAGTGACATTGAGACCGACAAAATGCGCATGTTCATGTAGCAGATGAGTACAAAGATGCCGTGGCTTAATTTATTTTAAGTTATGTGAATAATAGGAGAGTATGCCATATATCAACTGCTTTCCGTGGTACGGCCATACAAAATTAATTCTTAGTTTCCCGTATACAGGTAATGAAAGAGTGTGGCCTTTTTATTATTTTTTTTCTCAAAATATATTATTTAGAGTTTAAAGAAAAAAATAGCACGTGATTGAAGTTGGGTACAAGCACTTAACTAAGAGCACATCTTAATTCTTTATGTAAAACGTTAAGATTCAAATAAACTGAAACAGTGCAAAGAAAATGCAAAAAGTTTTCTTTTATATGTTTTGTAGCGTTGAATGAGAAAGAAGCTTTAGGCTGAAAGCCCATTCTGACCCTTTCAAATTAAGAATCTGGTACCAATTGAAATTGTTGAAAGCAAACTACAGCAAACTTTTCACTGGTCCAGGGGCTAGTACTTAGTCTAGTGGCCCTTTTTCTGGCGCTGCTGAAAGTTACAGGCCCAGCTAACATAAAAAAGCATGCAGTTATTCATGCGTATAGTATATTTTTCCTATATGACTCGAACCTTCGGCCCTCTGGTATTTTCAAATATTATACAGCTCCAATGATCTATGGATTTAACTGTTTGAAATTCTTACAAGCATGTACACGGAGCGTTGGTGCGTAGTCGTCAGGTGAATAGAAACAGGCGTTAAAAGTGACAACTATAATGAAAAGACTTCCACAGCAATACGCACAGCCTTCACACAAAAATCAAGTTTTAGAATAAACATAACTGCAAACCTAAAACTTGATTTCAAAGGTGAACGGACAGTGGAGCTAAATGACATGCAGAAGCTCAACGAAATTTTAAATAGAAAATGCTGTACATACATTAGATGTATTGAACATTTACAGCTTGTATAGGATGTCCATTTCACAGCAATTTTGTCCAAATGAGCGTCGCATTTTCAAAGAAAAAAAGTGTCTTTCTTGAATTTTGTGGCCACGCCGCACGCCATCTTTCCAGGTTCTTGCGATAAGATTTCTAGGTTCACGCCTGAGTTTATATGATCGGTCATCTCATTTAGTTGCAAATGGCATCAGCTATTTGTTACGAGCATTTAAAAAGAGTTTCGCAGAATTTATTGCTAAAAGAAACAAAATCTGATACAGCATTTAAATGTTATTGCCGTGCACATGTGTTATTGCCGTGCACATGAAGGCCACGACCAGCTTTTATCGCGGTACTTTAATCGGCAAGCGTCGTACGGGGATATGAGAATCGGGTAATGCCTGAGCGCGTCACCAGTTCATTTCTTTATCGCACTCATCGGGCTCAAAAAAAAAAAAAAAAAAAACATTCTGCATCAATGTAAAAAAGTTCATTTACTCACCAACGTCGGATTGGATGGACAATAAATATGTAGTGTTTTAGAAATATGTTCACCGCGTTTATTAATGAGACTGGTTTACCGATAAAAAGGACTGATTTGGTATGATATGGCGAAGGTGGTTTTTTTTTGCAGAATGAAAGGACCGAGGCGTGCATAACATACCATTTCTTTTGCCAGAGGATTGGGCCGTATCACTTAGGGGCAAAACCCATTCAGAGGAAACTTGTGAATATTGTCTTATTAGTTCCAGGAAAAGATGAAGAAAAGCTTTTGAATTTCCAATTGAGAAAGTACCATATTACTCGTCAACCTGGTGCAGGAAAAAAATTGTGAATTATTTTTGTCCTGGGCTAGCTAGCTCGTAATACGATATCATTATAGAAACAATTAGAGTCCTCGAAAAAGTATTAATAAATGTATGGTTCTGATTTTGGTGCAAAACTTGGTGCAAAGCTTCTAGCGTGTTAGAAGTTTGATGGGCAGGAACTATCCGAACTCTCTGCCTTTAAGTATGCCTATGTATATGTGACACGCTATATGGGTCGAAAAGTATTTGTGACTCAGAATTAATGACGTTACAGATTTAATTAAACAACGTAATGGGTTCCCTATATATATATATATATATATATATATATATATATATATATATATATATATATATATATATATTATCATTATTATTATTATTATTATTATTATTATTATTATTATTAATATTATTATTATCAATATTATTATTACCTACCCAGAATAATACAATATCTTGTAGAATAACAAGGAGCATTAACAGTGGATGTTTCATGTAAACTCTACTCAAGACATGTCATATAATTTTGAATTTTTATGAGAAAAACACAAGAATTATTAATTGAGTGCTATCTAACAACCTCTTGGGGGCATATTCATCATTCGTCAACCTGGTGCACGAGGACATTATGACTTCTTCATCAAAAAAGATTCAATACAAGTACCACGGTGCCTAGTTGTAACCTTTACAACCTTTTTGTTCTAAATTTCAGGAGTTTGCCTCTAGAACCAAATTTATTTACAATAAACTTTGAGTCATGAGGATTCAAAGATGTACTTTTATCAAATATTTCTACAAATTTTGCTGCAAATATCCCGAGATGGTTAGAAAGTTTTGCTTTAATAATTTTATAGATTTTAGACTTGCCTGTTTGCTACGTAATTTTAGGCTAGCTTGTTTTCTGTTAGGTCAAACCCCCAGGGGCTATAGGTAGCAAGCAGCTACTGACGACAGTTACAAGCTTGCCTAATTGTACTTGATATCTGGTTAAGAAATATTATATTCTCATTGCATTCTCTTGACATAAATACAAATGACTTTCATTCTTTTCTGAATTGACCTATAATTTAGCTGTTAATATCCAAAGATTATTAGAAAGTTTGGCTACAATAATATACAGTTTCTAGACTTGTCTGTTTTGCTACTTAAGTTTATCTTTTGGCATCATTCTGTTTTTATGTTCACCTTTTACAAATTTTAGGCTAGCTTGTTTTCTGTTAGGTCAAACCCCCAGGGGCTATAGGTAGCAAGCAGCTACTGACGACAGTTACAAGCTTGCCTAATTGTACTTAAAATCCTGTTAAGAAACATGTTTTGATAACATGTATTTGGCATAAATGCTGATGACTTTAATTCTTTTCTGACATGCCTAAATGCACATTTACTCAATCTTTAAACAATTACTCAAAATTGACAGTATTTTCTCAAATGTCACAAACCTGACACTTTACGTTGATACATTGAGTCAGGGTTGGCAGTTAATTAGAGCTTAATTGTTTGAGGGGTAGGTGTCATCATAGAGTTTATTTTACATTTCTGGTGCAAGATGTCCATTGTTACAGTCCTTGTTAGGATTTTCCTTGGTTTGTACAGGTAGTTTAGCAGCAACTGTTTATTTTACTATCACTGGGACTGAATATAATGCCCCAGCTTGTTTCCAATTCAGTTATACACTGGCGGGTGGTTTAACTAGGATAAGCTCTCAAGCTAGAAAGGGTACATATTGGTTCAGGGGTAAATCAAATTGTTCTTATCTGAACCTGTACTATACAAATTTAGTAATTAAGGTTTGTTTGACAGGTATTCTTCTTTCATAATGAAGCTCTGCATTTATAAGCAAAACTTCACGTATTTAGCTAATTCATCATTTGCCACGCTCATATTTATTCTTTATTATGTGGGTTGTCTTTGCTGAATATTTAGCTTGGACAAGAAGCCGCAACTCAGAGAGACATGTACGGGTAAAAGGTTCCGAAACATGTTGAGTTGTTACCCGCGGAAGACCCTTTAACTTTTTTGAGCTGATACAGCCTATGTCAAAATTTTACAGTGGAACGTGTGCAATATGGACAATAGTAATTCCATATGTATATAGATTAAACAGGAACAGGTTAGCTTATGGAGAGTAAAGAGTTCGGACTGCGGAATAGGGTACTGACTTTAAGGAAGTGGTTCTGGGCAAAAAGACACAAATACAATTGCCAATTTTCACAAAATTGTCACATAAATAATTCCAAAATTGGGGCCAGGTCAACAGTTTTTCTTGTCGTATTTTAGGCGCGAAGCTCTCAAACTGTGAACAACGTTTTAAATCTTAGTTTCCGTTTTATACTTCTTTATAACATATCTTTATTTCAAATAATAAACATTAACCTTTAACTGTTAAGGTTTGAGTTATTATGATTATTTGTTGACAGGATTGTCTCCTTCGTTGACTTTTAGAGTCAAGGTAAGCACTGTTTTGCTGTGGAATGAATTTTTCAAAGGCGATCACCCAGATACTCCCAAACTATGCTAACGAAAGAGAGAAGTCGTTGTATGGAATACACTATTTTACATATAAATTAGCTGCGATAGGCTGCAAGATGATAGTTTCATAAAGCAAGTACATGTAGTCTCTATGTGATAACATCTTCACATTGAGATCCTACTACATTTGAATGATTTTACCTTCTTTTTACATGTATGTACCTTATTTGAACATTTATCAATGTTTAAATTATTACATGTCCACAAACCATTAGCGCATGTAGTTGCATTTAACGCTTGCTTGCATAGTGCGATGCAGTAACATTTTGGGAGTACATTGCGAACCGAGTCAATAGCTTTCCTTATTTTGCCTTGGACGCAATACAACAAAAACTCACATCGGAAAGTTCTTGACCTAACCGAAAACTGGACTACTTGTTCAAGACTTGGCATTCGGGTACTTGAATGGTTTTTTCGCTATGGGTGTCTGAATCCAGTACTGTTATAAGGAGGATGAACAGAATGATTCTCGTGATGAGATATTAAATAATTAAATGCTACTTGCTATGTATCTGTTCTTACATGATGCTGGGTTTTTACCCAATGATTTTATTGAAAGCTCCGGACAACTGCCCTTCAGGTAATATCGAGGTTAATATATTAATGACAATGCGCATTATCACCAGCTGTTGAGTCACACTCTCGAATTTGCTTCCAAGTCACTTGTCACACAATTGAAACAGGTGTCGATTGATTTGCGTTTAAAAGAAAATTGACCTCGTTGATGTAACTTTTGCTGGCCACGTTCCCGTGGAATCTCCGGTGGGTCCGACGAAACCGTTCATTCACCTATGTTTACATGACCGGTTAACGGTTGAATCTTGATGCAAATTGCTACTGTAACATTAATTGTGCGAAAGTGACGCACATTGCGACTACTTGTTTTTGCAAATGTCCTGCAAATTATAACAGCTTCAGTACTGTATTCAGTCACAAAGTTGCAGAATGCACCCACATATCCGTAAAAGTGTCATAGACTAAGATCGACCGCATTTTTGCAGAAGCGTGGCAGAATGCGGGCACGTTTGAAAACGGTTCTGAACGCTGATCATCGTCACGAAAGTGCTGCCGAGTGAAAAGATCTACTCGTATAAATGTTGCAACCTATAATGCTTGTGTGTTCTCAGCATTGCAGATCGCATTCCCATTTCGAGGTGTTGCACGAGTTGTTCCAGTTAAGGTAGACACCCCTATTCCCCACGTTCATATGCCTTTTCATAGTAGAATTAAGATTTTGTAGAAAATACATTTTGTGATGTGCCACTGCCACATCCATGGACTTAGTGACCAGAGCAGAAAATTGGGGGGGGGGGGGGGAGGGGGAGGTTTCCAGAAGCTACAAAAAGAGAGTGATATTGGACGCGGTTCATGTTTACGTGGGCCAGGGACTAGCAATGGTGTATGGATCAGTTAGTTACATTTAAACCAGGCCATGACCCACTTGCCGTTGTGTGAACAGGTTGACCGAATGACAAGAGCATGGCATGCTGCTATGTGTTACGAAGAATGACACAATATACCCAACAGATGTGTTAAGCTTTTGTTGCACTCAATAATTAACGTGTGTGTGTGTGTGTGTGTGTGTGTGTGTCAAAACACACCTTTCTGTTTTTCCTAAAATTCTTTCTTTCTTTCTTCTTTCTTCTTTACCAGCAAATTTGTCAGATACTTTTCTCGGACACTGTAGAAACTTTAAACTTGGCATGATTGTACCTCCATACAAGGAGTTACACCTTTTTATACAGAGGAATGAAGATGTTTAAAATCATGCAAATTAAGGACAATTGAAATGTTAAATCTTGAATATCTTCAAAAGTATAATAGATAGAGCTGTCATTACAACTTCTACTAGTGGGTTATTGAACATTGTGCATCTAATGAAATTAAAACAAAAGTTGTAGCAAATTTAAATTATGCTAGTTAGCAGCACTTGAAATTATAAAACTTGAATATTTTCAAAACTATAGATAGAGATGTCATTTTAACTTCTACTAGGGGGTATTGACCATTGCGCATATAATAAATCAAAAGCAACAGTTGTAGCAATCTAAATTATGCTAATTAGCAGCATTCGAAATTTTAAAACTTGAACATCTTCAAAATTATTATAGATAGAGATGTCAATTCAACTTTTTAGGGAGTTGTTGACCGTTGCGCATGTAGGGAGTCTAAAACAAAAGTTGCAGCAATTTAAATTATGCTAATTAGCAGTATTGGAAATTTTCAATCTTGAATATCTCCAACACTGTAATAGATAGAGATGTCATTCCAACGCCTACTCCTGTGTCACAGAATAGTTGTACATTGCCATACCAATATGCTCTGAAGACACACACACACATATTTGCTATGCAGCAAATCCTCTTTTCTAGTTTATTATGGACCTAGTTTGTCCGTGTTAACGGACTACGTATAATAGATTATAATCAAACCAGATTTGTATGAGTCTTTGTGATTCCAGTTTCGCAGACATTGTCAGCTTTAGCAACCCCAACCCAATCGCAGATCACCCTGAACCAAAAAGCAAGCAAACAAATGGAAGTCATCAATTACATGTGCTTCTGTTATGGCTCATCCATCAATAGAACACACCCGTGTGTAATTGTGTTTCGACATTTTGACACAAAAAAAAAATAATAATAATAACTTGGACATAATGCACGAGTATACACTACTATTTGCAGCCTTAAAAATAGGAAAGAAACTTTGTGCTCTGTGGCAATAAATTATCGAGGCATTTCAGTAAATTTCGTTGTTGTATTTTCTTTTTATGCATATCGGTTAATTTGTTTAGCCTGAAACATTCTGCCGTTATGAACTTAAGTTAAACCAGTCTCCATGTTTACGTTTAAATAAAAAAGAAACCGGTGCTTGGAAATATTCCCTTTTGCGCGACAGTATGCCATTGGAATATGTGACACAGCCCATTTCTGGAAAATTCATAACGGATAATATGCTTCTTTAGTGGAAAAGTATTAATAGGTCATTGAAATAAGTTAATAGTTTTGCTCAAATGACGCTTTAACCAGAGATTATCGTTTGTCAAAGTTATTAACACGATGAAACTAGAACCTACTATCATTTCATTATTTCATAATGGACTTCGCTCTTTGATTAGTGTCCAGACGGTACTTGAACTTACAGATTTCGTTTGGGAATTTTCTCTTCATTTTTAATGGTTTGTAATGGTGATACCACTTTTTTCAGAAGTGACGATAGCACCTTTGGATTATAAAGTAAAATGCAAATTACAGGCAATAAGCTGCATTTAGTTACCAATTTCTTTCTTCATTTCCATTTAGACTTTCTCTTTGAATTAAGTGTGTATCCGAAATCTTACTTCGTGTGGATAATTTGATGACTGTGAATATACATTTTAATATTAAATGTTGCACGGTTCCTTTCTGATTCAGTATAGGTAATGTATATCGCACTCAAATTGGCTGATTAGAGAATGCTTTATTGAGCAATGATGTGGGGATGCTGATTGCTTTTATGATATGTGCATTTTTTTAGTTCAAAGTGAGAAAAAGTTCCCGTATGTGACCATGGCATCTGCTTCAGTATTTCTATTTAACTTTCTCTTCAGTACAGTGTTCTTTGGCGCGCATTTGACAACAAGTGACGCCAATTTAAACCCCAAAAAGGCTACATATAAACCTAGCAAAATATCTCTAGTGCCACAAGCGAAATAGTTGGTGAGCCTGTCTCATTTGTACGTTTGCATTGTCTCGAGAAACAATCTTTCGATTTTTCATCCAAACAAAAGTTAGTCGTATGTTACATTACGGTCTACAGACGGGCCCTACCATCATTTTACAAGTCTGGCATTAGGAAAAGGAACTACAGACAACAATAATTGATCATTGAGGCACAGGGTATGGAGATGTGACCACAGCTTATACCGGGAAGACCCCGAAATCCGTTGGCGGAATCGCAGCGACATGAACCAGACGAGACTGGCGTGTTCATGGTTGCTCCAGTCGAGGCGTCATTTCTTTCTGTCTTTTTCTCAATTGAATTATATGTTATAATACTACTCTTTCTTTTTTCTCAATTGGATTATATTTTCCTTTACCTGATGAATAATTTGTATAGTTTTACATGCTTTATATGCATTACACCCAGGCTTGAAAATGCAATTATTGTATCTGTTATTTTGATGCGCTTTCATTAATTTATCCTCATGACACCTAGCATCTATTTTGTCTTATTTCTTCGAGCCCAACACAAACAGTTTCCAGCCGTCTTTCTGTCCTTATTTACAAGTATAAACGTCAAAATAATTTCAAATTGCTCTCATGGACTGTAAGAACATAAACCTGAGGCAGCTGCTTACATGGCTTCCTCTTTATACACACTTAAGGCATGGTCATTAGTACAATGACATGACAGTGACATATCAAAATGCTTTTTACTATCCGATTGTCCCTTTTCGACACCTACGTTTCAGTTAATGGCAAGTGGTTGGTAGACTTGTCATTAAGGAAGTCTGTAAATGACCTCAAAATATGAGGTTCCTGCTTTTGTCCCGCACCAGAATTGAGGTATTATTTTCGTGTTGTTTATCATTTATTTTCTGTTCTGTGGTCAAACATGTTGTCCGTGAAAGTAATTTTTGAATATTGCCAAAGTGAATGATTTGCTTTGGGTTATCAGTGCTGAACTTTATCGCAGGGATCATTCCACGCAGGGTGCTTTAGCAAACCTACTTTTATAATCTTGCCCTGTATGGATAAATGTTGATTCGCTGAATGTCGTAGAGAGACGCATGTGTATAGCTAATTCTATAAAAGGAAATACTATAAATATATACATAAAACTCGCAAATGCTTTTCAAAAACATGTCCTTGAATTTGTTTCAGTAAATTTATGGGTCTTTGTGCACGCTTTAGAGGAAACCTTGCAACCGTAAATTTATGGGTCTTTGTGCACGCTTTAGAGGAAACCTTGCAACCAAGACAACCCAGCTTAAATTTACTTTGTGCCCCAATGACAGAGGTGACAATTATTTATCAGCGACATGCCTGTATATATGAACACAGGATGCATAAATACCAATTTGCATGTTGATGAATGGCCTCCCAGTCTCTAAGGGTAATAAGCTGAAGCGTCAATGCGGCAAGCTGCTGATGACTGCTACCAGTACATGTCACGAACGATTTCTCTTCAACACTTGTTCTTACTATGACTTTTTAATAAAACATTTTACAACAAGTCTATCAATCTGCAAAATTCAGCAGACACTTTCGAGGTTTATGGGCCAAAGCATCCACTTAAACGCATTTATCAATAATGCATGTTTGGCATTGAAGTAATACCTTCCGGCTTATTCTGTTTAATGTAAATTTTCAGATAACACTGCATGGCACGCTTTTGGCTATCATCTTTTGTGAACCAAACAATGGAATGAGACCAGCAAAGTAATTGTAAAAACTCGTAATTTTGATTTTTATATAACTACGAATTGAAAATAAAAATGCGTCGGTGAGCTTCCGTAAGTATTTTCTTAAGCCACAAAAATTAATTTGATAAACATTTGGAAAACACAGTCACAAGTTCACTCTTTCCCTGGAAACAGGGGTCGCTGGCTACCGAAATGATGTACATGGATATAAATCTTAAGAAGCAAAAGGTGACAATGATAGAACACCTGAACATTTCGGCCCGAAATATACATGGGCATTTCTTAAGTCAACTACAAAATTAAGATATTTTTACATTAACTGAAGCACACACAGGTCCAGATGCACACATTGCAATTCCTGGCTATAACCTACACAGAGCTGTACGCCCTGACTTACCTAACACAGACAAATGTTGAGGAGGTATTGCTACCTATTTCAAAAATTACCTACCAGGTGGTATTGAATCTGCACCTGCTTTTAATCGACCAAAAAATGTGTGAATCAAACTGAAAAGACAAATTTCAAGATTTAATATGATATATATATCATAGTGTCGCAGCAATTTATGTTTCACCGTCAAACTAGACTCTAGATACACACGTCATATAAAATATGTTTATCAATTTTCTAAGCGATTCATATTTCATAGGCGGAAGCAAATGTGATAATTCAATGTTTCCACAAACGATCACAATTATTTTGTCCCCGCTGACAAAGCCGACACAAATTTAATACCTTTGCCTAATGATAACTTTCATGATGTTCCTAAGTTAATGCCCCGTATGGATCTGCATAACGCAGATGGACATGCAAACACGCCATTCCATTTGTGTATCTGAACAGGACTGCGTATACGTAATGGTCGCAAACTTTGAAACCTCAGTAGCAAATATACTTGTTTTGGTTATAATGCCAGAAACCCTACAAATATTGACTTTAATTTGGTTGATAAATAGGCAAGAGCCGGTAATTTCATGTGTATGTGTCATTGACATTATATCACTATTTGACCTTGGTCCAATGTGTCTGAAAGTTGCGATTGGCATACTAGGGCGTGACCCCCTAACAATCATGTTGTAACTCAAGCCCACTTTCAGAATAACTTCAAGGTAGTTTTGTTTGAACAAAACTCACCCCGAGTATTTCGCTACCTCACTGAAACTATTGTGTAAATATCATATTGACACATAGTTGTATTGGAGATACAATATTTTTACAATGTTCCGTTTTCATAAATATCACGAAAACGATGTAGGCCTACTTTCGGTTTTTGCTGTTAACTCAGCTGACTGACAAGTCCGGGGAGCCAAAAAAGTGGCAGGCCTACCATATGTCTTTTGGTCTTATATGTTTGGAAAAAAACTAAAATATATAGTTGGTTAAGAATATTTCAAAGGTTGAGAGGACCAGTTCAAAACCACCAGGTGCTTTTTATGGGTAATTGCCTCTCTCAGGTCAGGAGTGAAATTTCTTTCTTCACATTGATATTGAAAGATGAATGTTGATGTTTCGGTAATTCTTGAATCTCTGCTTTGTACTTTATTTAACTTTCTGCTCGCTGGATCGAAATCATTGAATACGAGTAAAGTTTTTGGACTACTTTACAGGGTTTTTAGCAATTTTGAAAACCGCCACGATAATGATAAAATAGTCAGGAATTTGAACTGTATAATGCCCAAAGCTTCAACGTTTCCCCTAAAAATGATCAAAAAGGAAGCAGAGTAAACCTTTATTAATAAAAGTAGACAATGTCTGCCATACACCATAGAAAGAAATTAACGAAATGACTAAGCAACTGTTTAAAAGGCTGTCAATTTATATGCTAAGTCAAACATATTGCTCCACCAGGAACAATTTAAGTGGCTATGCAAAACAAACGGTGGATTTTTGGAATGTTATCATGTAATCCCTGAATAATTTATGGGGTAAAGATGCCAAAGCTCTCTTGGAACTCATAAAGGAGTTAGCATACACGGTAAACACAATCAAAGATGCCAGTAAAAATGTTGAACCTTTACAGTGGCTTTGCCATTTTCACTGATGTTAAGTCCCATACTAGGGAAAAGAATAGTTTCCCTCAAGAGCATAATGTTATGTGATTGCTAAACCAGCTGCATAGCAATAACGCACCTGATCATTTTTTCGGATCTGCGTTTCAGAATTGTAAACACAGAAGAAATGACTGCTATACAGAAGCTAAAAACTAATTAGTCACACGTACCGCAAAGGTAAATCCTGAACGCAATGTTGAAGGAAGGTAGAATCATTTTGTCGAAAGTTTAAGTTAAGATGCTAACTCAAATTTTACACCAGGATGATTGGAAACAAATTTTAGTCTTTGCGTTCTAATACACAAAGGAGAAAAACTCGGGATCCTAATGTGCAGTGATTGGGAAGATAAATATAAATACACAAAAGAAACAAGGGATGATTTTCAATAATACAGGTAGGAAAATAACCAGAAAATTAATGTCTGAGAAGAGGGACTAACAATTGTAATATTGTTAACAAGTAGTAGTATTTTTTTTTTCGATGGTTGAATCAAGTCGCTATGTAACCAGGCGAAAAAAAAGCCTGGGGAGACTAAAGAGGATAATATATGTAGGAGACAATATTTTGAAAATGTACTTATCATTGTTTGAGAACGTAGAACGTAATATCCACAATGTTGTGATTTGCATTTGAAATATTAGGAACTAATAAAGTCATACCCCTGTGTAGATTCCTTGACCATACCCTCAAATATCCTGATACCTTCCAAAATTTCTACATATTTCAAATTGAAATTCGAAAGAAATATGTATTCAGCTTCTCAAGGAATGTCCAGGTGAACGTCGAAAATGCAATAGCCTGACAATCTTGGCAAACTTAAAGAGACCCAACTATCACCGAACGGTATGACTCTGATTTGTAAGAACTGGGATAGAAAGTCTTCATTATTATTATTATTATTATTATTATTATTATTATTATTATTATTATTATCATCATCATCATTATCATTATTATTATTATTATTATTATTATTATTATTATTACTAGCAGAACTCAGTACAAGATATTATAACTTCCGCAGATTTACGGGATCTTGGGAATAACTACTGTTCTTTTCAGTGCTGTGGCCTTCACTTAAAAGTTGGTAGGCCAAAAATTAAGAAATTTGGAAATTCTAAACAAATTTCCATATATTAAAATTATTTTGTTGATACTGGACCTAAATGTTTTTTCCGACCAGTATGACCAATCGGATCCCAAGGCTACAGCCCTGCTTTTGATGGATTTCCTTTCAAAATAGTGAAAACACGCAACGCAAACCAATTTGCAAGTCAACATAGAAATTAAATTATGATGGCAAAACAGTGAATTAAAATTGAGGACCCAAGCTTAGTTTAAGAGATATCTAATATTTGAACAATATCTGGAAGTGATTAGTAATTTTGGACATGCGAAGAAATATCAACCATTCACGTACAAGTGCTCACAATCTTCCAATCAAAACAGGTTAACACAAGGGTACAACCAAAGTTCATGAAAATCAGCGTCTCTTTGAAGCATGTCAGCCAATTGAAAATCCTTACAATTTTATTGTGATATGTACCAAATTCGAAATTATCTCGATAAAAAATAGTGGAAAAAAATCAACGAAATATTTTGTGATTTCAATTCACACAGTATGCGAGAAAATCTTGGGTTTATTATGAAACGCAAGATTCAGAGTTGATTAAAATCTTCCCGAGAACATTAATGTATAGCTGTAATGTTAGAATATAAAACATTATTTATACATTGAAGACGTTTCACATTTCTATTTTTATGTTCTGATTGTTTTGTTTTTAATCTCTATTTTACACTGCATCGTGCTATATTTCATCAAGCGTGGCCCAGTGCTTGTTGTGCTTTGTTGTGTTCATATACTTGCTGTGCTTTGCATTTTATTACGGACCGATTCCTTGAAATGTACAAGAGTGGTTGATTAAGTTCATTTTATTCCAAAATAACGAAAAGCGCCTACATATAAAAAAGATAGCAAGAACCCGTTAGTTTTGCTGTTGAATGTTGTCTGTAACCATGCTAATTAGCATAAATAATTGCCGGGAAACAGATCAAAGCTGCTTCTGGACACTTTGCCAAACTTTGAAATAACGTAGTTATTGATCGAAAGTTATAGGCCTGCGTCATAGCGTGAAGTTTGCGAGTCGGTGCTGGAGCTACCAGTCGGGAATTATCAGTGAGATAAGACCCAACTTGCTCCGCGTCATCTCTAACGGCACCACGCAAAGGGAACCAGTTGCAATTTAAAAAAAAATAAAAAAATAAAGTCATGTTTCCTGTATACTTTAACTTGTAAGCGGCCTTTTCAGGTAAAAATCATTTCCATATAAGTATACAAAATAAAAATTAGAACTAACGCTGCAATAGGCAAAACTCTTCCATCAACACACCTGTTTGTTGCGGCAAATTACACCTCAGTTAAGCCACAGAAAGTAAAGCAAACGCAGAATGTAAAGTTAACATTTTGCGTCAACGCAAAATGTTAGCTCTCCAGGTTTTGTAATTTTTCGAGTCGACGAATAATGTGAAGAGAGGTTTTCTTGCCACAACCTGTAAAGACAACGCAAAGTGCAGAGAGTGGTTATCTTTTACCGGAAGAACTTACAAATTTCTAAGAATAAAGTTGTCTAGCTAAATGTTTTTAAACATAGATCCTCTGGATCATATAGGCCCAGGCCAACATACGACCTATCAAGTAAGAACAACCTTAAGGCAGATCATCAGAGTCTAACAACTACCTCAATGAGCCAGTGCAACGAGTGATCACGAGTGGTTTAAGCCTACTATAGTAGATACGGTACACCCCGCACGTAGATTATCCTCAATATCACATCATTATGCGTGAGTTAGCATGATCAGATGATATGGGGGTGCTCAGTGGACCAGCGGCGACTACGCGGTGGCCTGTCACCGCTGCGGCCCGGGTTCGATCCCCAACGATGGCACAAGTTGTTCGTCCCGGGAAGCTCCTCCGACGGGCGATTCCGATTCCTCCGAGGGTCCGAATTTCGCAGCGTTTTTTGGCTGGTGGTTCATGATCGCATGTGGCAAGGTTTCCCAAAAACCTGCTGAGCACCGTAGGTTTTCTCCGGGATCTCCGGTTCCCTCCTACATTAAGTTTGGGATAATTGGGCTTAAGATCTTGCCCAACGATGGCACAAGTTGTTCGTCCCGGGAAGCTCCTCCGACGGGCGAGTCCGATTCCTCCGAGGGTCCGAATTTCGCAGCGTTTTTTGGCTGGTGGTTCATGATCGCATGTGGCAAGGTTTCCCAAAAACCTGCTGAGCACCGTAGGTTTTCTCCGGGATCTCCGGTTCCCTCCTACATTAAGTTTGGGATAATTGGGCTTAAGATCTTGCCTACTGGACCCTGTGGGAGAACAGCCATAGGCTGAACAGGCTATCCAGTATAAAGATCTTCAATTATTATTATTATTATTATTATTATTATTATTATTATTATTATTATTATTATATGAAGAATGATTATTGAGCAGTGTTCTTTTCAAAATAAGAATCACTCTTCTTCTTCTTCTTCTTCTTCTTCTTCTTCTTCTTCTTCTTCTTCTTCTTCTTCTTGTCTGAAAAGATATATCATATAAGCAGTGTGTTCGTAATATTTATGTTTGGACGAAAATATTTTATTAACATCATTAAAGATCACAGAATAATACGGTGGACTGCATAGCCTACATGTACCGCCAATGGTACCGCCAATGGTGCATCAAATGTTTGTTGAAGTTTGAGGTGCGTCAAGTTTTAGAGCATCCAGTTTTTTTCTCAGGAAAACACGCATACGACTAGGCCTATGTGGTAACTGCCGTAGCTTGGGAACTATTCGACCAGACAAGCAAACTATATTTAGGCATGCACTGAGCTTGAAATATGGCCAGGATTGGGAGATTGATAGTTATTATCACTTGAACATTTTTTTTCTATGAAATTGATTATAAATCACCGTTTTATACATATTCTTGCTTTAGAAACCTCAGCTTCAGCTAAAGCAAGTAACCTCTTGGTCTTCAGGATTTGAAAGGAGTGAAATGTTTAATTCTTAACTGATAAAGATTTTGTTGGTATTTTAAGACGACAGAGAGCGATGGCGTCTGAGTGATGCAATGTAAGGCTCTTATGGTTCGGAGAAGTAAAATATCTATGATTTATTTTTTATTTCGTCACTTTTTTTAACCTAATTGATAATCAGTGTATTAGGGTCAGGGTTTAGTTTCTTCAATTGTTTTATAGATTGAAAATAAAAATGGTACATAACAACTTAATTTCGTATCAATCAAGGTTCATTTTAATATCAGTGTAGAGATGTCAGGGTATTACTGTAGCTAAAGTTCTAAGTCCCCTATCACTGGAACCACCTTAAAGAGCGGTCACTGATACATTTACAATGGACAAAAACCTGAAGATAATAAACAGATAAAAAACATAAAGAATTCATGGTATTTTGGTTATTACATACCAAACAATTTGACTCAGTGCATACACTCTTATTTTGTTTGCACAAGAAGCTAACCCAAAGCATAAAAGTATAGGCCTTTATAATGTATCCGTCATACAAGTAGGGAGGTAGTTAATCAGGTAAGGAATAAAGTACATAATGCACCATTCTGGGAGAGTTATGGTTACAGTTGGAAAGTACACATTTATTCTGCCATGATGAGTATTATGATTTGGAACATGATGTTTAAATTTAATTCCTTTCGTCCTCAATGCCCACGAAATTTTGTTATTCACAGTGGATGATCGATGGGGGCTCTTGTAGAGCATAATCTCAAAGATCACCCTTTTTTTCAGGAACTTGGCATGAACAATACAGAAATAATCTCCTTTTATCACACACGAAACAACCAGGACATCCAATGTTTTTAATTCCGTGTGTGACTGCCATGTATTACGTAATTATGGGGCTCTCCAGGGCACACCGTGATAAGGCACAGAGGGTATATTTTTCTAGGGTGTTCCCTGTACGCTAAAAAGAGATTCTTTCTGTTGTGTTACGACAAAATATACTTCTTTCCATCAGCACCATGAGCAATAAGAGCCCAAATCGATTATCCACCGCTTGCAATTGGAGATATTGCTCACTTCTGTTTCCACGATGCTTTCTAAATGTTCTAAAAACCTTTGTATTTCATATGAATGCCCCGTCACTACAACCGAGATGTAAGGCACCCACGCGATAATATTTCACCTACGTCTGTTTATTTTATCTGTCTGTTTATTGTCGTGTGTTGAAATTAAATGCCCGGGTACCCGGCCTCACACTTTACTAGGATCCCTTCAAGTATGAAGTTGGAGGCCCATATTGCGTGCCGCTACGTCTGACCGGCATGCGTCCTGATTTGTTGTTAACAGTTTCTTGTCGAAGTGTAAAAGCATTTTCATTTTCATTGGTCATGTGATGCCTGAAATGATCAATTCACCCTTTCGGTACCATCGGAGGTTATTTTCAAAACTTGCTTTTATTACTTAAAAATGAAATATTCAAATATCTCACTCAAAGATCTTTCATTCAAAGTACCATCAAACCTGTATCAAACGATCAGCAGATATCTTCGGCCAACCTCTCAAGCATTGAGCGCGGGGGTTTGCCAAGAAAAGTTTTCGGCTGAGATTTACATTTTTTCCTTGCTAGTTTTTAATATATTTAACTTACGCTTCCTCTGTTTCACCCCGTCTCCACTCCCACCCCTTAAATTTTACGTTTATTATACAATGCCCATTTCGTTACAATAGCTTAGTTCCGAGATAGGGACAATTTTTGCCACCGGTGGCGCTGACTACTATGTTCCCGCGACGTCACGGACGTTTCTCCAAGTCTCGGGGGACACTTTCAAGTCTCGCCATTTTTCCCCATTGGGATAACACGGGAAAGTTGGTGTCATTTTTTTAAGCGCCGGTTATTTCAATAACCTACAAGTGTAACTACAAGAAAGCATGCCAGTGTACAACTGTAAGATACCAGGATGTACCAAAGATAGCAGAAAACACAGTCACTATGAAAAATATTGACACAAAACATGAGACAAAACCTATACAAATTGGGGCCTGCATTGTGGCACAACTAACCATGCATTACGTCACCCTTGATTGACTCGGTGAGTTCTGAGGGATTAGCCTAGGGCGCACTTCTGCCAGTGCTTTGAAGATCCTCGCGCTTGGCTGACCACCAACCAGATTAGCACTTGACGGGTGCAATCAGAAATTAACAGTAAAGCACCTGACTTAAATTCGCAATACACTGTCTGCAAACTTTGTTACCTGATCACTGGCACACTGTAGGCCTTCAAGCATTTTCAGATCAGCTGTTATTATTTGTTTAAGATTGGCGACATTAAACAATAAATCAATATCGAATAATTACTATTAAAGCCAGTATGGATGACCCATTCTTCCATGACTATTTCCCAGACCTGGTTCAGTGCCTCGCCTTGCGAGGTTGGTCTTGTACAAAGTGCCTTCACATACAAAAGTTTGCATGGAACAAAGTTGGACAGCACGTGTAACTTAACCCCATGGATGCGCCCCTGTTCCGCAAGTTGGTAGCCCCTGGATTCGCGGTACTTCTGAACATTCTTGGGTGTCCAGTCACATTTGCTTATTAGGTAGGCAATCTTTAGAAACTTCTTAAGGTCAACCACTTTCATCTTTGAGAATTTGTCTAGTAGTTCATTTTCCGTCTGCTCAATCACGTTAATCGCCGCTCCGTCTCCGTATTTCCCGCCATGTTCACTGAAACTGAACGATCACTGTTCTGTTCTGTTCTGTGGTGGGATTTTTTTGGCTATCTGTCGATATGACAAAGTTATCCAGGATGGGTTTTGTTATTCTTCAGTAGTTTATGGGTTCCGGTAGTGCAGAAAATTTGAGTATATTTGATTGTATGGTACGGGGAGGGGGAAGTCGTCAGGCCACGGGGGGCAAGGGCCTAGTGGCCACCGTCCTGAAAGACAAACCCGCTCCACAGGCTAGACAAAGTGTTTTTTTTTTTTTTAAATCATAATGATTTGTAATATGGGTTCCTCGCGGGCGTGGGCGCCCTCATGCAGGTTACGGGGGGGGGGGGGGGGGGGGTAGAGCCTAGTGGCCACCGTCCTGAATGGGGCAATCCCAGAACGATCACTGTTGCATGTCGATTCTCTTATGGGTTTCGCTGTCACGCTGTGTTGGCCACGGCCTTCTATTACCCCGGGAAAGCTTGACCGCGGTATTGCGTTACCAGGCATGTCGGGCATGCGCGGAGCGAAAAAAATCTACCATGCGAAGCCTGGTGTTATATGCACACATTGCATACACTTGTAATTATTGTGGCGCAAAGCGCATGTCATTGACACTATCTTCAACCAATTTATGAAGCAGGCTTAAGGGTCATTTCTGAATGACAAGAGAACATTGATTACCTAAGATCGGTCTCTAAAACCATTATATAGTATGTTGCGCATGATAATTAATGTGATGATCAGTCCCTCTCATTCTCTTTCGATATTTCTCTCATGCCTGATTGATTGATTGTCCAATTGATTGATACCTGCACATACATCATTTAACTTACAATGACAAATAAAATCCTGGAGTGTTGCACATACAGATAGTCAAAATGGTGCAATGGATCACACCCCCCCCCCCCCCACATATATAGTTCATTCCAAAATAAATTGTCCATTCCATTCGGACAATTTTCCCCCCTCATTATATCTCCAGTTCTACTCATGGTAGAAGCACCAAATTTAGACAGTGTGTAAAGATGAGTGCTTATAGTAAATTGGCACAATTTTATTAATATTACTACACTCATAATTGAGTTATGGCATTATGAATATCAATAATTTTCAGGAATTTAGGCAATTTCCTGAGGTTTTAGGCAATGTCCAGGGAATTTAAACAATTTCCTGGGAATATAAGCCGGGTTCCTGGGAACATAAGGCCGGTCCTGGGAATGTAGCGGAGTCCCAGGAACATAGTGGTAAGCTCCCAGGAACATAGTGGCAAGTTCCTGGGAACATAGTGGCAAGTTCCCAGGAACATATTTAAAGTCCTGGGAATATAATTATAAATTCCCAGGAATATAGCTTAAGTCCCAGCAATTGAGACTAAAGTTCCTGGGAACCTTACTCAGAGTCCCAGGAACTTTAAGATAACAGGTAACGTATGAGGAGTGCATGCGTACATGCAGTAAGCATAGTTTCAATGTTTCTTCATATCAAATTCATTTCCCGCAAATTTTCCTTTGCTAGATTTTGCACAAAATTAGACTATCAGTCTACGCTAAACCAACTTTATCGAACCCTCTCTCGAAAACAAGAAAAAAAAGCACCAAAAAAAAAAAAAACAAAAACAAAAACAAAACAAACAAACAAAAAAAAAAACAAAAAAGAAAAACCCTCGCCAAATTGTGACCTGTATTTGGTGCCTGGGTTATCATTAATACCCGCCCCTCCCCCCCCCCCCCCTCTTCACCTCAGCATACTCATGGATTATTTTGGATTTCTGAAAACTATACAGAGGAACCTTTGCCTTTGGGAGGCCTAGGCGGTACAGCCATCCTAGGACAGCCATGCATGACCAAAGTGGAAACTGAAAATTTATGTGAAAATGAGACAAAGGTCCCGCTTTACTATCCTAGATTGTAGGCCTAGGTCTATACAAAGCGTATGGCCCCTCCCCTCTCTCGCCCCCCCCCCCACCTCAAATGCAGCCTCAAAAAAGGGTAAGTGGGTCCTAAACTCCAGGATCAAAGGAAAGATGTCTCATACATGTAGGCCTAGGTCGAAGCCTATATGGCCGAGCTATGTTTTTTCCCATGTGGTAACAAAAGTGGGTGGCCATGCATAGTGATTCAACGTTTGTTAAACATTGGTAACAAGGCCTATACATACATCTTTTGATGTATACACGATGTACCAGTTCTCTATAAGCTGAGCCGTGCGGTTTGTGAAATGCAGCACAATACATCACTGACCACAGATAGGAAAATAATTGCTTTAAATCAGAAACTTCAGGTTCTAAGCTGTACTTCCATGGTAAAACTGGAAAAAATTGTCTTTTCTTGACCAACGGAGGTAGTCTGCGCAAGCCATGTCACTTCAAACCTACCGACGATCTTGTAAAAACCGTGTACCTAGGCCTCTTCTCGTTAAAGCGACTGAAAACCCCTCATTGATATTGATCAAGTTCGGAGCGGGTAAGTGGGGCAAACTTTTGTGTGTGTGTGTGTGTGTGTGTGTGTGTGTGTGTAAGTATTAAAAACATGAAATCAGTTTATGAAAAATCTAAAAAGCTATACCTCTGCAATTATTAAAATGTGCGCGTTATCTGAAAAGTCTGCTTTTCGCTTAGCACAAAGAACCCAAATATTAGTTTATCTTCGTAACAGAGACGCAGGGAAGGGAGCTAGACATCGTTGGACCAAATTTCACAGTTCAGAGACCCGCAACTCATCACATATAAAGATGAGCAAGTGATAGTAACAGTGTTCTTGCCCACCCTATCAACAATAGGCCTAATTTGTATTTTGTTCAAAACATTATGGTCGTGTAAAGGATTTCTGAGTCTGAATAGGAACATATCGAGTATTGGTACATCAACTATGCCTATATACCCTTGGTAGTTCTATTAATTTATTAATTTAATAATAATAATAATAATAATAATAATAATAATAATAATAATAATAATAATAATAATAGTTTGTGTGATTCCTGTCTGTACCGCTATTATGTGGATTTGTTTTATCCGTCAGTCATTTCATCTCATATGCTTACTTATGACTGTCAACAGCTTGGCTAAACTAGCCTGCCTACCTCTTTTCTTATTAAAGTGTGTGTGTCAACACACACTTCTCTGTTTTTCCTCGAATTCTTTCTTTCTTTCTTTCTTCTTTCTTCTTTACCAGTAAATTTGTCCGACACTTTTCTCAGACACTATTATACATAGAAACTCCAAACTTGGCATGATTGTACCTCCGTACAAGACGTTTGACCGTTTTATTCAAAGGAATGAAGATGTTTAAAATTATGCAAATTAGGGGCATTTGAAATTTTAAATCTTGAATATATTCAAAAGTATAATAGATAGAGATGTCATTTCAACTTGTACTAGGGGGTTATTGACCATTGCGCATCAAATGAATGTAAAACAAAAGTTGTAATGATTTAAATTATGCTAATTAGCAGCATTTGAAACTTTAAACCTTGAATAGCTTCAAAACTATTATTGATAGGGATGTGATTTCAACTTGTACTAGGGGGTTATTGACCATTGCAAATGTAATGAATCTAAAACAAAAGATGTGGAAATTTAAATTATGCTAATTAGCAGTATCTAAAATTTCAAAACTTGAATATCTTCAAAACTATTATAGATAGAGATGTCATTTCAACTTCTATCTTGGGGTTATCAACCATTACACATGTTATGAATCTAAAACAAAGGTTGTAGCCATTTATATTATGCTAATCAGCGGTACTCGAAATTTTCACTCTTGAATATCTTCAACACTATAATAGAAAGAGATGTCATTCCAACTTCTACTATGGGGTTGTTGACCATTGCGCACCTAATGAATTAAAAACAAAAGTTGTAGCAATTTAAATTATGCTCAGTAACACCATTAGAAATTATAAATCTTGAAAACTTCAAAGCTTTAGTAGATGGAGATGCCATTCCAACTTCTACTCCTGAGTTATGGAATACTTGTACATTGCCATACCAATATGCTTTGAAGACACACTCACTGATTTGCCATGTAGCAAATCATCTTTTCTAGTTTCAATTTTGTATCTCAAGGCCTAGTCGAAGGTCATACCATTTTAGGATGTGACTTTTGAAATACGTCATAATCGTTAAAAACATAGATTTGGCATACAGATTTATTACAAATGATTTTAACCCAATAGGCTTTGGATTTACCATTATTTTTCCATACGCATGCTGTTAGGGTGGTTTGGTCTCAAATCTATATGTTTTGTGTTTGTTAATTTTTTGTTCCTTTTTTACCTCATTTTTTCAACCTAGAGTGCCAAGCGGTAATTTGTGTGTGATGTATATTTTGAATTTTTAGCCTAGACTGTTTCCACAATCATTCCTAATATAACATGTATCAGCAATTTTCTCTCTATTCCTGGGACTTGAATAGCGTTTCTAGGAGCTGACCTTTATGTTCCTCGGACTTGAGTTATATATTGCAGGGATTATTTTTATGTTCCCAGGAATTTGCCATTATATTCCCAGGAACTTGCCACTATGTTCCTGGGACTTCTGTTAAATTCCCAGGACTGGCATTATATGTTCCTAGGAAACCTCTATATTCTCAGGAAATTGCCTAAATTCCCAGGATATTGCCTAAAATCCCAGGAAATTGCCTAAATTCCTGAGAATTTATTAATATTTATAATACCATAACACAATTATGAGTAAAGTAATATTGATAAAACTGTGTCAATTAAGTACTAGAACCCATTTCCACACGCTGTGAAAATTTGGTGCTTCTGCCACCAGTAGAACTGGAGATATGATCATGGGGCAAAATTGTCCGAATGGAATGGACAATTTATTTTGGAATGACTTATATACAATTACAAAACGTCACACTACATTACATACCACAAACATGTATTGCATAGGTAAGGTAATTAGAAATAGAATTAACTGCAGAGTAAAGTGAGAAAGATATCGCACCAAGATAACCCCCCCCCCCACACACACACACACAAAGCTAATTCGTCACATCATTTCCATTGGGTTCCAATAGCTGATCTATTGATTCTTTTTTTTTTCCTAATAATTCAATTTGAGATGTTGGAGACAATATTTTACATTGACTAAGCCTTTGCAGTTTAGTAAAATCGTATGTAAAGACCACTAAACGTTAAAACTAAGAGAGAGAAAGAGAGATAGAGCGAGAGGAATAAAAGGCATATATATTATCTCAGTATGAACTTCTACAGGGTGGTCCATAAGTTCACGGACATGAGAAACCATTTATATTTTGTCTCAATGACAACTATTTTTTAAATTTTTTTGCCTCTATAGAAATAAACAGTGAACTGAAACTTATACAACGCCACTTACAACTATTGTTGCCGCTGCAACGCACTGTCATAATTTTACAGAAACCAAGTGGTGTCTTTTCTATCCACATCCACCAGTACAGAAGCGTGATTTTGAAAAAAAAAATAGTATTCAATTCTGGAGCCAAGCAGTGTGCCCTGTTGTTAAATGCGTGCCTTCAGGCCAGATATATATAGTGTTCGAGGTGACAAAGGTTTGAACGGCCAAGAGATCCTTCACCTTTGAAGGAGCTGATATATGTTTGCTGCTTTAGCCAGGCCTAGGTGGATATTGATGGATTCTTGTGTGAATTATTCTCTCTGCTGATCATCTATCAAGTACACCCATGCAGTGTGTATGTTCTTTTGTGTACAACTTTTGTCATATGACCATTACAACATATCAAAAGTTTGGTATTCTCTGAGGAAATTGAGAGGATGATTTATG
This sequence comes from Hermodice carunculata, assembly GCA_964020975.1. Taxonomy (NCBI): domain Eukaryota; kingdom Metazoa; phylum Annelida; class Polychaeta; order Eunicida; family Amphinomidae; genus Hermodice; species Hermodice carunculata. Next base: position 46,136,638 of record OZ026623.1, on the reverse strand, counting down.
TGTCTATCTCATTTTTTTTGGGGGGAAGGGGGGTCTAAAGTGATGATCAAAGCTAAAACGTTAATTGTTTTGACTGGCAAGTGAGGTTTCTCCAGTTAAAACAACCCAAGAAAGGTTTGAAGAAATTGTGTAATTATGATGTGTAAATTTTAGTTTTAGTGATATTTATTTTATGTAAGCTTGGATAGAAAGATGAATCCCGGGAAGCCAATTTTCCATGAGACAGCCATACCGAGACCTTCATTTTTCATGCCTTCGCTTTATACAAACTCGGTCTGGATCTAACAAAATAAAGCATTATTTGCTGGACACCAAAAACTCATTTTTTTAGGATTTCCAGATTATTCCTTTTTGTAATTCTGGTCAGTTAAAAACATAGGTTAAATCTGAACAACAGATGTGTTTGAAAGAGCTACAGATTTCCCGACACCTGTTACTCCCATAGTTTAAATGCCAATGACAAGATACATTACTTACAAATTGCCATTTTGGAAAAGGATTCATTTTATGCCTACCCCAAGACAGCATATGAGTCCTTAGTGATTGCGTCACCGAAGCCATAACGAATTCCTTTTCCAAACTAATATCCAGCTTCCCCTTTGCAAGTGGCAGATTCAAAGCCATAGTAACCACTGGTACAGTGTATTGAAACTTTATTTGGATGACAATTAAGACTTTGGAAACTTAGCGATTTCATGTTATTTATCTCCTGATAATCCATAGATAGCAATTAGTGAAAAGTACTCCACTTGATATCGCAATCACATTCCAAATTTGTCGAGTAATGTATGTCTGTGCGTGTGGATGTACGTACGTACGCATATGTATATACGTATGTATGTATGCACGTATGCATGCATAACAACCGCATTTTTTATTTTGGGGGGTTTCACGTTTTGCGTCAAACACATTGATTTCTTTAAAAATTTGCGGCAGTAATAATTTTCATTACTTTTTGGTTTCATGCAAAATGTAAACTTACATTTTGCGTTTACTATTTGCGGCTGTACAGCCTGATTGCCAATTAATGGGTCAAGAAGTTTGTGATGCACAGAATCATTATGGATCCTTGGATGTTTGATATTTAACACAGGTATTGCTGTGTTATATCATTTGGTCTATGTGGTAGTTAATGCAGAACGCCTGCACTTTTCCGGTGATTCAGCGGTGAGCAATAATACATCAATAAAGGGCTGGTTGAAAGTGTTTTAAATCTAGCCTATACCAAGCCATGCGCACTCATGAAATTTAGCGCATTGTGAATATTGGTTTATAGTTATGTTTAAAACTGTTGCTTACAGATAGATCAAACACACTTAGCGGATGGACATTTTTCGCCGCTCCATCTTCCTGGATTTTAGTCTGATTGATCCAAACATTTCACCGAGAATTTTTTTGTCTCGGTAGTGTTGTAGCGTCTTCTTTTTCCGGTTTGTTTGGAGTGCTTTGTCAACACAGACGTACTGCGGTTTCCAACTTATTCGCGTGCTCATGTTCACTTTCCCGAATGTTATTTACTTGGTACGTATTTAGCCACTATGCATATGAACACTTCATTTAAATGTATTTGTCAAGCTAAAGACGGAACACCACAAAGAACAAATTCGTGCAGGTTCCTGTACTACTGAAAGCATATAAATATTCCGACTAAAATACATGTTGTTCATGTTATTATTATCATCATCATCATCATCATCACCATCATCACCATCATCATCATCATCATTACCATTATCATTATCACTATTATTATTATTATTATTATTATTATTATTATTATTATTATTATTATTATTATTATTATTATTATTATTATTATTATTATTGTAATTATTGTTTATCACACCAGTCAAAGCAACACAGATTTCACATGCATTTTTCATACTGATTTTCAGCACAGAAAGACCATTTATCGCCGGTAAATTTTAGTCAAAATTCAGGCAGAGTTTGCTCTGCAGACAAAGACTGGGCAAAGTAAATTATTATATTTTGAACATATTTTTGGTTTGACACGAAAAAAATCCATCAAAATCGTGATAATTTCAATCTAACTTTCCTTGCCTCTTGCAGGTAAACATAAACTGATAGATTTTTTGTCTCAAACATGCATAGCCTCCATGTGCTATTCATCACTTCTTATCGAATGGTAGATTTAATAAATAGACCACACTATAAGCTGATTGTTTTTATGTGAAGCTATGAGGTCCAAATGCGCACTTTTCATCTGAGGTAGAGGTCAGGGACGCAACGCTTGTGAATTCAATTATACCGTTTTTTTCAGCGCAGACCATCAAACATTGACTTTTGAATGTCCTGAGATCAGATTTGTTAAAGCGTCACTAGGCTAATAGTCTTGTGTTTTGAGGTTGGCTTACAATTCGTGCAACCAGACAAATGAGCATTACAAATTCAGAGTGGAAGCCTCAAAGTGCAATGTATTGTTACTTTTCCCAAGAAAATAGAAATAGTACGCGTCGCGGTTGCCACTGAGATAACCGAGAGGGTTTCTCTGCTTTAATGCAGATTGAGGGCTTATATTGGGTTGTATATTTCCAAACCTAAAAGAAAAATTGTCGCTGGCATATTCTATGTCGTAAGTCCTGGAAAGGTGTTAGCCTATTTCACAGGTTTTGGAATCGCCTGTTAGTGTTACACTTTGGCGAAGCACAATTTCATACTGAGTGCTCTCATCTTTTAAAAACTAAATGTAACAAGTGACATCTGTCGTTCAATCACCCTTCTCTTAAATTACCATGATAATTCTGTATTTTTGTTTTACTTTGGATTTCAGTTATGATATATATATATATATATATATATATATATATATATATATATATATCTGATGTCAGAACAACGCATGATTGCGGCATCAGATTCAAACTTTTTGTCAAGCATCGTGTAGCTTATTTTGGAGATACTGCAGGGTACACAAATAGGAATAACCTGTTTTTTCCTTTTGTCGATTTCGATAATCGACCACAATCGAATGCACTGTGAAACGAACCGAAATTTGTCCATGATAGAATATACTGCTGAAGGATGCATCGATTTTTATTATGAGAAAAAGTAGCGCCACGTTCGTCACTTTGTCTGAATTTGTCAAACCATAAAGGCCATTTTCAAATGTATGTATAAACCCTACATTTTGGCCCATTCATGACAAGAAAACAGCAAATATATCCCCGAATGTTTATTTCATTCGATGGTAATACAATGAGAGAAGTATTCGATTACTTGTGCTACATTGATCAAATATGCAGTTGCCAACTTTAACTTTGGTTTTCGAAATATGTTGAACAATGCCTCAGACGAATTCTAAGTTGACATTGACAAATGAAACATGATTATTCGAGAAGAGTTTGTAATATATAGATTAACAATTGTACTTAATGAGGTACAAGGTACAAAATTAAATACTGGTCTTCTTCGTTTGGTTGTTTTGTGTCGTTTGCACACGATAACCTTTTTTCTAGGATAGACAAACAGTGCTATTGTGTTAGTAATAAAAAAGACCAACTTGGAGTGTCTAAACTGTTTTGGACTGATATACATTTTACGATCAATAACAGCATATAACTGTATAGTGAGCAACCTGTGCAAGAAAAATGACACTGTAAGTAAAAAAAAGCGAAAAAGAATTGCAACTGGTGTGTTGTAAAATCATAAATTTTCCCTAGGTGTAAACATTCACGAATTTTCCCAAGAGTCATTCAAGACTGTGTAGTTGTATAAATCTAGCCGGGGTTAATTCAGGGAAATAAACTCAGGTAGTTCCTTATGGGATAGATAAGGGGAATTTAATACTTAGATATAAATAAAAATAAGGAAACATTAAACATGAAATACGTATCTATGCAGTGACGTATCTGTCCGTCGCGTCTGAATTTCTTTTTTTAATTCCAAAAGAAAAAAGAATGCTATTAATGGCTATACCTCTAATGTTAAACTCCCAGACGCTGTGTAGTACACAAACTGAACAGCGTAGCAGGTGCCAGCTACAATGGTGTGCGCCAAAGACAACATGAATGCTTCCGTTGATGTACAAATCCATTGAAGCCAGTACCCAAAATACGGGATGCTCCCAAATGCATAATTAATGGACGAGGTATAAAGGAAATCGTCTGCCGAGGATATCCGGAAGATGCCCCTCTCAGAATTAAGTAATAACAAAGAAACCAAGATTCCCTCTGGGAATAATTGTACAAATTTGTCGAATAATTTAAGCTTCCTTAACAATGCCACGTGTAATATTTTTCCTCGAACAGTCCAGTGTGCTTCCGGTTCAGCCTGTTGTTGTCGTCTAAATTGCAGGTTCTTTTTTGTGATGCTTCTGCTTGATTTTGTGTGTGTGTGAGTGTTTGCTTGTTTGTTTTACTCCGGAAAATACACTCACTTGTATATGTCGAGCAGCCAATAAAGTTTGTCTATTTTCAGAAGCTTTCAAAAGGCCGTGCTGCCGCAGTCAGTTGCATTATAAAATGATGGAAGTTTTTAAATTCGATTCGAGGCATAAATTCATTTCATACAAGTTGGTAAAATCGGTATGCTTCCCTCAGCCTGACAATCGATTTCTAGCCGTTCTTGTGGCGACTGGAGCGTGATATTTCAAGTCATGTTTAGTGTAAGGGCTTAACTCTTTCAATGCCAACTGTCGAATTACTTAGGACGAACTGCTCTCGATTACAACAAGGATGCTAGATTCACATCTAGCATCCTTTTCACATGAAAAGACCTTTCATTCAGGTACCATCATGCCTGTAGTTCCAGAGAACATAATTGTCCCGGTCAACAGCTTCCGGCGGAATGCGCCCAGGGCGCGCCAAAGAAAGCTGTTGACTCGTTCAGAACGTGGCATTGAAAGAGTTAATACTGTCAGGGAGGAGTTTGTGTCTGTGACCCTGAGCTGAGGGCGAGGGTGTTATGCGGGCAGCCGGGTTAGGGTACAGCAGGCACAAATATCCTAAGTTTTAATCACATTTCTATCCGGATGAAGCGTTGAACAAATAGGCTTATTTAATTATATTAAATGGAAGCAGTACTATGAGCTTCTGATAACTTGGTACTTGGGAGGTCGTGATACTTTCTACAGGTTGCGAGTATATTATTACGATCTGTAATGCTGCATTCCTGTCATGCTACATGTGTAGTCTCCTTGCTGTCAATCAGTCCTTAGTTACGGGGTAACATCATAATGAAAGAAGAGGGTGGCTTGTGTAGCTCGTGCTGATGTGATCTTGACATTAAACCCAAAATAAGTCCCTACCTCGTTCAGTGGTACCCAGAGGTTTGTGATATTGTATTTCGGAACAGTTAGCCAAGAATTTTCGGCGAAGGCGTTTGAAGGTTTTGTCCAAAAATGAATCACAAAATTTATAAAAATCTGAAAATATCTACAGCGAGAGCATTTCAACAAATTCAGGAGAGACGCACCCAAGATACATCTCCATCATGTTTGAATTGAATGTGGCAGACGGTTTTTTTTTAGAAGTGAAACATTTGAATTACCATGGCGATCCATTGACTTACATTGCTCATGTTGTAATCAATAGAAATGCAAGAAACGACAAGTACCCTTTTCTAAAGCCTACTGATCATCATTTTTGACCCTTCCGTAAAATACATTCTAGCTTCAGCGCAATCTTGGTGATGGTTTCTGAAAGGAGCGAAATCACACAAAAAATCATGCGAAAATGACGGCGCCACCTGTTGAAAAAGGTTAATGTCTGGGGGTTCCCAGAAATGTATGTTCAATTTCAAAGCAACTTGCCTGGCCGTTAGGGAGAAGCTTTTGGTTTAGTTTTTGCAAAAGGGATAAAAATTCATTGCAAAATAAAAAAAATCATTGAAGCATGCCCATTTGAATAGACTTAGCAGATACCGATCTGAAGTACATTGCCACCAAGTTTTAAGTGAATCTGGCTGACGGTTTCGCAGAAGCCAAAAATGTCAATTGTGGACGATGGACGCCTGAGGGACAAAGAGCCACCACATAACGCACGGGGACTGAAAAGTCAGCTCGGGTAAAAAAAAAGCAAAGTTCAGATCATATTATTTTGTAAATACTTGGGAGTAAACCCTTTCAATATAGAATTTGAATTTGCATCTATAAATGTCAACATTATATAGCCGTAAATTCCGGAAATCGTATCAGGCAATGACTAACTTGTGCTAATAGAAATTGCTTAGGCGTTGGGTTATTTTCAATATGATTAAGTGACAACACCTACTTTGTTTGCCGATGCATTTGCAGTTCACATTTTACCGCTGTATATCTATATTCAAATCATCAAACAATTTTGTTTTTATGTCACATTTGAACAAGCTCAGATCTATTTAAGTAGACAGTTGCGGTATGACCAACTGGGAATTTGGATTGATTGCAGTACTCAGAGGCATCAGTTAGTATGCAAAAATGCTCTAACGTTTTTACGGAAGACTGCTTCTGTGCAATAAAAAACGTAAATTATAGATTACAAGAAACAACGTAAGGGCTTTTGATGAAGAAAACCACTTCTTTGTATTATTCATCGAAGAGTCTGTGGAAAGCATTGGCAATCTGACAGGATAGGGTAACATAGGATGGGAAAGGTAACGCTTTACATCTGCAGTTAGACCATCTCTGGGATCAAGTGGTTCTCATCTGTCACATTCTTCAGCACATGCCATTTGTTCGGGCTTGTTTGTTTGTTTGTTTCATGTTTTTGCTTGGTTTTTTTGTTTGTGGGGTGTTTTGGGGTTTTTCTGTTGGTTTTTTTTTGTTTGTCTTGTTTTGTTTTTTGCAGTTTTTGTTTTTTACACTAGATGTTTTAAGTGCAATGATAATAAATATTTGGATCATGGCTTATGCAATAGTTGTTTAAGGCTGTTTAGATTGTCTTTTCCACGCCTTAGTTCTTTTGATGTAACTCCTAATCGTTTTCTGGTCTGCATAAGACTGATTGAACAGCATCCCTTGGCACATGCTGAGTGCAATATGTGCTACGGAAAGTTGTTGATCCAGGTTATGCTGCCCTGATAGATTTTCAGCTAAATTTCTCTTTCAAAATGTTTCTTTAAAAGATTGGTTTAACTAAAACCATACGACATGTGACATTTTACATCAGGACGCTTTTGGACAATTTGAGCGGGAAATGTTTAAATTTTGTTTTGCATAAATGACTACTCCTGCAGAAAGTAAATGTTTTAGAAGTTGCTATCTCCATTTATTTGAAATTCTGAAAAACAGGCTGTCTTGTCTTTTCCTGTGGATATCAATTACATTGTTCTTTCTGATTCCTAATTTTTGACCATGGACTCATTTTTATCTGACTTCTGGATCTTTTTCATTTTCACTTGGTTCAACTTTTATTTTTCCCTCTCAAAGTTTCGCCGTTTGATTCAAAGTCATTTCATATATTTATTTATCGTAATTAATGAGCACAATAAACGAATAGTTTAGGATGTGTATCGTGCGTGGGAAATTAATTATACACTTAGCGCATATATATTTTTGTCTTGCTAAAATGAATGGCATTGAATGGAGCTAATGTTTTCCAGGAAACATGGTCATGTTTCGTGCACAAAACTTGCTCAAGATTAGCCAGCTATCGTTTATATTGACCCCCAATAAACAAGTCCACCATGTCTTTCAATGACAAAAAAAACAGAAGAAAAAGGAAAAATGCACATTATATTACAAGCCCCCACGTCGTTAGCCTTACATGTACTCTAAATTTTTAAGCAATATGGCTGATGTCATGATCTTTTCCAGAGATTTGGTCAGCGAACATCTTCCGATTCCACAGAGACAACCAGAGACACTAAAAACGCAACGCATCCATTTGCATGAAGTTTGCAGTACAGTTTTCAGCCAAAATATCAATTTAGTTTTCTCAGCTGTCAACGCCTTGCTGTTTTAATGTAGTCGTAAGGAAAATATCTTTTCTTTTCAGTCTCCTGACCCTGATAATACAATGTCTAAATTTAGAGTAAACTCTCTAAAAACAGTTTTGATAAATTGCCATTTCATCTTCCGGTACCGGGGGAAATACATGCATTGTTCTCTTTAAGAACACGCAAGGACAGCACCGAAATGTTTTCAACTCACAGGGAAACTCATTTTCTTACAGCACAACCGTGGGGAAAAGTGATCGTAATCCCAGCAGAAAGAATTAATGATTTCTTAGCAGGGTCATTCAGACAAAAACGCTCAAATTTGTCCTGCAAACTTGTAGTATTGATCGCACTATTGAGAATGCTTATTTATCACAGAGAAGTCTGTTTTCACAAGAGACCCATCCCGTAGTTACAATAGATTAAGTGCAGGAACATGTTTCGACATATCGGTCAGAAAGATGTGTTCCAGTTTGTCTCTTCGTACATTTTGGCCATTGCGTAAGGCAACCAATCATCACATTGAAAATACGGGCAACTCGCATCATCTATTTATACATTTAATTATATACAAAAAGCCTGACCTCAGGGCAAATGTCAAACTGTAGAGATATTACTGTTCAGAAACTCTTCATTAGGCAGAAATGCGATTGCATTATAATCAGTACCATTTTCTCTGCAAGTAAGTATGCAAAATTATACATTTAGGCTTACAAACTCTGCTCAGCCACTTCCGAATAAGATGCTCGGGTAATATGAGAATACAGTGGGCCTGTGTGTTACGACCGTGCTTTTGATCACAAAATTTGTTCTCTTTAGACAGGTAGGCAATATCAACGGTAAAAGTGTAAGCAAATGATGCTATCGAAGGTGGTCGCAATATACAACCTGTCGCATTACGCAGGTGGTCGCAATAGATAATGAGTAGCATTACGTTGGTGGTCCCAATAGCAGGTTTCACTGTGGGTCGTTTTGTAGCGAACACTACTCTTATCACATTCTCCGTGAGGCGCTAGCAAAAGGGAAATAAAGCGGACATGGTGTCATATAATCACACTCAATGGACAGTGAAATGCCTGATTGATGTTTCCCACATAGAATGATAATGAATAATTCTTCACATGCGCAGCGTCAATTAGTGGGAAAGGGCTCAAATATATACACATTTTATATACCCCAAGAGGAAGGTGTCTGAGCGCAATTATAGGAATATTTAATGTTTAGACAAGTTTTTGCGGTTTTTTGTCTGTCTAGCCTTGAAGGATATTGTATATTTTAAAGAAAGCGATTCAAGTATCAATACGTGTCTTCATTTGAAAAAAAACGTATCTTAGTTATCTGCTGCAAGAATGGACGTTCGCGCTAAGTGTACATTTTTTCTGCAAAAGTGCATAATCCAAAATGTATTATGACCATGTTGAAGCTACATTTTGCTTTAAAATCCCCATACTGGAATCCGTAACTTTTATTTCGACCACAGATACCGACGTTTGGCAACAGAAAAGTCTGCTGGCCTTAACGAATGGCATGTATGTAATCGCCATAAGAATAAATGTTTCACTCCACTTCTAAGAATTAAAGCTTCACACCCTTTCTTATAATACAGAAAACCAATTTGCAACAGTACTTCATGTTATTGTCTATGAACTCTACTGTAGATGGACTGTGCAATATGTTCGGAAAAAAATAAAGATTAAGCATCCTACCTAATAAGTGAAAGTATGCATCCGAAATCTAAACCAGTGTACGGACCAACTGGTCCATTTTCAACTTGTCTGCATTTTGCTGTCACACGCTTGCACAGTCGTTATTCTCATGAAATCCCATTTACATCTGCAACTCACTATTTTTCTTTACAACGAGAAGGGTTAAAATACTGGGACATACATTTCACATTTAGGCGTATCTTCCAGCGTGTTTGGTCATTTTGAGTGACAAAGTGTTAAAAATGCGATTTTGTCTTAATTCATTCTCGTATCAAGACCGTACGAGAGAATTCAATATTACCGTCAATTTTCGAATCAGCGTCAAACTCCCAAATAAACGAAGGTGATGCCCATGCAATGTCCCAAAGCCAATTAATGTACGCCAGTACCTGTGCCTTGATACTTGGCATATTCGTTTTCTTTATGTCCCATGAACGTCAGGAGCAATTCTCTATCAAAAGCGTTCGATTTCTTCTGTACAGGAAATTATTTGGGATGTTCATTTGTGAACTATGACAAACGACGCCCAAAGCTATAATGGGTTTGCTCTCGTGATATCACTAATTGAAAGGAACACTTGTTTTTCTACGAATGGACGTCCTTGTTATTTTCTAGAGAAGATGAAAAAGTACTCGCAGATGTAGGAGTGAATACAACCTCCATTGCCCGAAAGTTCTAACAATATTTGAATATGCCTAAAATAAAACACTGAGCACGTAGGAAACCAGACACAATTGAAGCATTAATATTTCTATGTGGCGATACCTACCAAATAATGTACATTTGCGAAATCTATAAACAATTTTGACCTTTTAAATATTACCTTGCACACTCCCCTATGTATAATATACAGACACATTTTCGAAGATCGAGCACGGAGCGGCCTATCCAGGTGTGCAACGACGTTTATTATAAAGTCGATCAGGTGAACTCTATAAGCACGTTTAATTGAGCCACATTATTACCTATAGATTTGCCTGTTCTCTGTTTACAATGAATTACTGGGCATATGTGTGAGCCCCTAAGCGTCATTTTTTTTTCAAGTCGCATAACCGTTTTTATTTGTAAACATGTGCGAAGCCCCACGCATATTTTTAAAATCATAATCAAACATAACTTTATAAATATAGTCATTTGCAAAGGTTAGCCCCTGAACGTAATGCATATTATGTTGTTCCAAGCATACCATGCTGATGCACTCAATTCGCGTGGAATACCAGTCAACTGTCGTTGCGTTTGTCAAGTGCGGTTCCTTCATATGCATTTCAGTAGCAAATGCAGTCGTTATGTGAAACATGCATTGTCTTTAAAATATATCCTATGAAAAGGAACCTGTCAAAGGCATTGAAGCTTGAGAACTGATAGCATATATATATATATATATATATATATGTCGGACGGATACTACTTACCCGTGCTTGTTTGTTACTCATTTAACAACGCACCAGCACCGATCATGGTTTACTGAAATCATGAAATTACTTCAAGTGGTGTGCTGATATAATTCTGCATTGAGAATTGAAAATATCACTCTGTTGCTGCACATTCCTCCTTTGACTATCAGCTTGTTTTGCTTTTATGCTAAACTAAAAACCAAGACAATTAGGACACAATAAAAATTGGAATCAAACCTTCTGTCAACAAAGCGGCAACATTTAAGTATTTCCATCCATATACATTGATTAGGCCACTTCAATTGCTAACAGGCTTTGTCAGCATAAGTTGTGCATGGAAATCAATCGGTCATTTTGGCGCCATTGACCGTAAAGTTTACACTCATACTTGACTGCGTCGTTATATGCACATTGCCTTACCATGCACAGGTCTACGGAAATTGTCTGCATAAATTTATTTATATTTTTTTTAGCTCAATTTGCATCACCTTATCGTTTTGTTGGTTATTATGTCAACGTTTACTCTAGAGGCAATACTTTTACATACATGGATCTTAAATCCAAGAAGCTTTATAAGTAACTTCCCATCGTTTTTCTTGCATAATTGGCACACAGATATTATTTGATTGCCATGATTCTAGTACTATGAGGTAGTGCTGTATCAAATTTATTTTAGTTTATACGCACCAACAACCGTGAACGGGAATCGCCGGATCTTAGCGACCATTTACAACGGATTGTCATTTCAAACATGTTTCAGTGCTATAAAGTAAAGTTATTCTGGCTAAATCCAAATAACCCTTACAATTGATTTGTCACCAACATGTCTCAATTTACAATTACTTTTTAAACCAGTATCGTACCGTCAACTTTGACATATGGTCCATACTTTGGTACGTTTTCTGTTTAATTTCACTTTTGTTATGTATGTGCTTTTTACGTCCGTTATTCTGTTTGCCAAGTTATATGTATGCTACGTAATTTACAATTATCTAGTTGTTAAGCGTCACGGAAACGATCTCATATTTCTGATAATCCGATATTTTATGAAATTCATTGGTGTTTTACTGATAAATATGTCCATACAATAGACCTTCCCAGTTGCAGGTAAAGTTTATTTAATTTCATTCAATCATGGGTTGTTGCCTTGAACAATATAGGGCAATCGGGATTTTTCATTGGTCTAAATTGTTGTCAGTTTTCTTTATTGATCAATCTGCGACAGACAACGTAGGTACATCTCTGTCGTTTCTAGCTTTACTTTTGCTACTGCTACAATATATTTCATTTTTGTGCGCACGACATGCTTTAAAGGTCCTTTATTATATCTTTTTGTCTGCGGTCGACATTCATCTAAATCGTGGACCCAAGAACGCCAAAAAATCAAGCTGTGTCACGTAAACATTCGTAGCCTCAAAACTGATGGAAGATTAGATGAACTTCATTTCTCGCCCATAATGAAAACATAAATATAATCACTTCATCTGAAACGTGGCTCGATTTGAGCTATCCTGACCAACTTTTGACCGTGCAAGGCTTTCATTCCCCACTTTGGCGGGACCGTGTCGGCCCCGGTGGTGATGTTGCCATTTATGCCAGGGATCGATGCTTTGCCCATCACCCGCCGCGTCTCCAAAATGTGAATATATTTGGGCTGAAATATCCACTGATCGTGGCTTTGCTCTAATCGGGACGTACTCTCGCCCACGTGGTCAATTACCAAATGAAAGAGATCTCTTTCTACATGATTTGTCTGATTGTATAACAAGGGCCATGGAGCTCAATCCTAAAATTCTGATAGTTACCGGTGACTTCAACGATGGTGGTTTCCGATGGGACTCTGATCACGCTGATAGCGATTTAGGTACGAAACTTGTCGACCTTGTTACATGAAACAATTCATTCCAAATTATCAGTGAATCCACTCGCTCCACCGACTTTTCTAGTAGCTTCTGAAATCTACTCATAACCGACTCACCTGGATTTATTCTAAATAGCGGTGCACTCCCTCCTTTAGCTAACTGTGATCACTCCGTTATATTCTGTACTGTTTCAATTTCATTTCCCAACGACAAAGTTTTTAAGAGAAATACTTGGGACTATAAAAGAGGAATTTTTTCATGACCTGGACTAAGCTTTTTCCAATGCTCCTTGGGACATTGGTTTTGAATTGCTTACATCAGTTGGGGAACGTAGTCGTAGAATCTCGTACCCAACTTTTTCTTCATACTGCAAAAGAATTTATACCGTGTAAAGATGTTCTCATCAGACCTAAAGACAAACCTTGGGTAAACAGTAAAATTAAACAACTAATACGGAAACGGGATCGCGCCTGGAAAGGATACAAAAAATCATCAAAAAGAACAATAGCAACCCCTCTCCTGTCACAGATAGACTATCAATTATATAAAAGGTTTTGCAATATTTCTGTTTCAGCTAATAAGAAGGCTATCCGGGACTACTTTATTAAACTTTGAACGGAACTTGACAGCAAAGAAATAAACGTTAAAAAGTGGTGGAACCTGTCAAAGTCTGTTCTTGGGTGCACGTTGCTTCCAAACATCCCCACTCTCATTGAGAACGACCCGATCACTTCCAATGATGACGAAAAAGCTGAAGTCCTTAACCAGTATTTTGCCAGTCAGTGTAGAACTCCTGTTGGCGATAACCATTTCCTCCTGCCTGATTTCGAATACCGGACCAAGTCTAGATTTGAACCCTTCGAAGTAATTGAAAACGACGTCTACAAAATTCTAAATTCACTCACAACCCGTTCTGCAACAGGTCCTGATGGAGTAAGTAAATGTCTACTCAAGCATCCTGGCTCGAGCATCTCGAAGTCCTTTACTAAATCATTAACAACTCATTGTCTACCGATAAATTCCATATGAAGTGGAAAAAATCAAATATATGGCCTGTTCACAAGAAACCAGATTTGCAACTAAAATCTAACTATCGCCCAATTTCTTTAATTTATAATGTTTCAAAGGTCTTTGAAAGACTGGTGTACAACAAACTTTATGAATACCTAATGGTAAATAATCTCATCACCAAGCGCAATCCCGGCCTCGTCTCTAAAGATTCAACAATTAACCAACTAATCAGCATCCTGCATGAAATATATAATGACTTGGAACTTAACAAAGAGGCCAGGATGGTTTCCCTGGACATTTGTAAAGCCTTTGACCGCGCATGGCATCCAGGTCTCATCTTTAAAATGCGTCAACTTGGCATCATAATACCCATTATCAAATGGTTTGAAAGCTGTCTGTGCAATCGGCTACAAAGGATGGTCATACACGGTCAAAGCGCTTCATGGCTTTCTATTGAAGCTGGGGTGCCCCAGGGATCTATCCTTGGCCCGCTCCTATTCTTGATCTACATAAAAGATATCGTTGACAACACTTCTAGTGACATAAGACTCTCTGCTGATGATACCAGTGTCTTAGAAAGTATCTATGATCGTGAAGGTTCAGCAAATTGCATGAATACCGATCTCGGGCGCCTATCCCTGTGGGGTCGGTTGTGGCGTATGACATTTAGTGTTATTAAATCCCTCTCTGTTTTGTTCTCCTGCAACAGAAATAAAGAAAACCACCCCACCCTGTACCTAGGTGACTCTGCCATGCCTGAAGCCACAAGCCACACCCACTGAGGCATTACTCTTTCCCATAACCTAGCGTGGCATCTTCACATAAACCGTATTGTCACGAAATCAAATAAACGTTTGTCTCTTTTAAAAAGACTCAAATTTAAACTTTCCAGGTAAACCCTTGAAAAATCATATCTATCCATGGTCCTTCCAATTTTAGAATATGGGCGTGTTTTATTTGACAGTTGCAGCTTAAAGCTGTCTGATATTCTAAAGGGATTGCAGTATGAAGCAGCCTGAATTTGTACTGGTGCAATGAAATTTACATCTAACGATAGGCTACTCGCTGAGATAGGTTGGGAGCACATCACACTCGTAGGAAATTTATTCCACTAGTTCTTTTATACAAGATCCTAAATAAACTCGCCCCTCCATACCTTTATGATCTGACTCCAGATTATGTTCTAACCCAAATAAACCGACCTCTTTGGAATCTGCATCAACTCAGTTTAATAAAGTGTAAGACTGACCGTTACTGTAAATCCTTTCTGCCTTCTTTTATTAGTCTGTGGAATTGTCTCTCTCACTTTCGATATTCAAATTTAAGCTAAGCAAACTCATGTTATTGCGCCATGAGATTCCTAAATATTTTGCATTTGGAGATCGCTTTGCTAACACTATGCACACACAGCTCCGTCTTGGGCATTCTCAGCTAAACTCTCCCTTGTTCGACATGAATATTTTGCCTACTGCTGCCTGCTCGTGCAACAGTCTCAAAGAGGATACACTGAGTCACTTTTTTCTAATCTATCCCCTTCATGTTTAACTCAGGTTACAACTGCTGACGTCTGTTACAAATGTGTTAGCTCCTGGTGCTTACCCAAATTTATTACCTGATCTAGACAGTGATAGATTCATCAAAATCATTTTATACGGTAGTGTCAATCTTTCAGACGAATCAAAATAATGACATTTTTGCTGCAGTTCAATTGTATATCACTCAGACCAGACGGTTTGTTTACTGATATTTATTGTTGAATGTATTAATCTATTGTTATTTGTCATGTGACCTTAGCTTGGAAACAGATTTTTATGTATCGTCCTGTGTGTTCTGTACCTAGCTCTTGTATGTCTGGAGAACCCCTCGATTAGTCACACAGTGGCTGCTGGGTAATCCAGTTTGGGAAATAAATATGTTTAAATTAATAATTATCCTTCAAAAGTTAACCACTGAAAATTGAGTCGAAACTGCAAACGCGCTACATTAAATGATAATAGACACGGGTGATATCGATTGGCATTGGTGGCATAATCTGCACGTCAAAGGTGGCGATAATAGAGAAAGAGGCTTGTAACACATAAATGGTTTCCGTCGAAATCACCATAAAGCGCCCGCATACACATAATCGTCTGCTCATAGCAAAATACGTGCTACTTTAATCTCCGGTATTCTATGATCGTAACCTAATCAAATACCATTTATACACTCCTTTGATGGAAAAACAAAACCAGTTTGGCTGTGCCAGTCTAAGATTTTTTAGCAAAATGTGACATGTCTGAGCACTTCAAAATATATCGTGTCTTCTCCAAACACATTTTATGAGATTTGTTATCATTTGTCTCAGGATGAAAATTGGAATCTGTACTATTTAAAAAGAAAGAAGAACTGTCATGAAGATTGCGTGATATGAATTAACGACAATATAAACGTATCCTGACATAATCATGGTCTCAGAAGCACATGATCATCTTTCATGTTCCGAGCTTCACTGAAACACACAGGAACAAAGACGGAGGTTCAGGGCGTCATGTATGGTCAGTGTTATCACGTGATACAATGCTAATGCGCAGGATCTCAGTTTTGTGTGGAATATTATTTTACACCTGTCAGGCGTGTTTGAGAAAATAAAAGACAACGGAAACTTCTAACCTGTCCATATATCCCCTGACAAGTCCCCGAAATTAAGTACCTGTGACTGAAGAGGTTAAATGCGGAATTAACCAAGCTAAGTATACGCGGAAAATTTGTATCGTATCACTTCCTGTCATCAGTCTACATCATGAAAAGCAAAATTGTTTCATACAGAGGACCGTACAACACGAAAGCTATATTCCCGGTAACTTGTATCTTTATTGATGGGAACATAGGCATACAGGTTAATTGGGCCTATATATCTCCGACGGAAATCATAATGCTGCTCGGGATTCGAGATGTGTTTGGCCTGCACAGAGCAAAGTTCATTTTCTGCGAGAGATACCGATGGCGAGTCCAGAGACATTTATCTAATCTTCAATGGCACCATTCACTTCGATCGATTGCTTCCCGTTAGTTTATATTAAACTTTTCACACGGAACTTGCCTCCCACTGCTGGATTTATTGGCAGATTTGGGATGCTTCGTACATTATATTCTCCTATAGTTAAAGTCAACTCACACTGCATCCCTCTATGTATTCAATGGCGCGTTTCAAGCTCATGACTATTCACCTTTTGCACGGAGCAATGGCAGCGACGCCAGAGCGAGGTTTTACATGCAACAATAAGTTTGATCCAGACGGATCCTTTTTCACGTCATGTGTGCCCAGTCTCGGATTTACGTAGGGAGCGCCAGGAACGTGCGCTTCCCCCCCCCCCCTTCTTGGTCCCTAAAAAAAATATAAAAATAAATAAATCTGGCGCCTCCAAGAATTGTTGGTCATCTCCGGTCACACGACTAGAAAGTCGGGGGAGGGGGGTTACCCGTTACATCTTTGGTCCAAACTTTCCGAATCACCAAATTTCAAAGACACAGAGTCGATTAATCAACGTGGTGTCAAAGATCGTCAGGCTGACAGGCACAAAAACAACAACAAATACTGCAGCCCCCTCCTTCGGGTACAGGAAGACTGGTTCCAAACGTGAATGCATAAGCAAGAGTAGCGAATCTCAAGGAGCCAGGCTATTTTACTTCCCGCCATGCATTGTAAATTTCCGGTTTGACGTCATAAGTTCGGGAAAGTTTGCCATTTAAACTTGGGAATTTACGTGTGCGTCCAAAAATAGATAGAGAGACATTATTTCTTACCACCGTTTCAACTGTGTTTTTGGAGACAAGTAACTTAATGATGCAGCAAACAGAACTGAGCCACTTTTTGTGGGTGCCTTATAAGAGTGGAGCTACTGTATTTTATTGACAGAAAAAAGCGGTTTATGTCCCGTTACATGCAATAAGACCCTGTAGCTTGGGGGGGGGGGGGGGGCTCCGCCCTCCTGAACCCTCGCAATTGCTCCGCCCTGGACCCGCCGGGGGCCTGGGTGGCCCCCGGATCCCCGGCCTTACTTGCTAAGTTCAGCTCCCCCCTTGACAATTCTTGGATCCGCACCTGGTCCCGGCAGGAACTCTTGACTACGTTGCCATGTGATGGATAAGCGCGTCACTTGGCAGCGTGTACATGTGAGAGAAGTTGCACTCAAAAACACCTGACTTTGACATTGCAATGACGAATCTGTGCATGGAGCGTGTATGCATGACTGTACCTTTTATGCCTTTTTTTCTCTCTCTCTCTTGTTTTGACCGTGTCATATTTAGTCTTTCATTTCTGAAGTTGAACTCATATGAATAATTAAGATCAAAGGTCCTCATAAAAAGACATGTTAGAAAACTGTCAGCATGACTATTATGACACTTAAAAACAGAATGAAGAACTGTGAACTGTTTTCATTGGCTTTATTTTGGAGGCAAAGATGTTGAATCCCTGTCAAACTGAATATCCAAGGGTTATTCTCGCCAAGAGATAGTTTTACACATGTGTCTTTTGCAGTATCCGGGCATTTATGTTTCAACTTGTTTGCAAGTGTCCAATTCATAACATCAGTGTGCGATTTTGTGCTTACATATACCAATTGGCGCATCTCAGATACCATCATCTTTAAATATATCAATACATGACTTGATTTCATATTGTGCATTTATTCTTCCGTACCCCGGGGTACATTTCCATCTTCAGTGTTGAAAAATGACATCTAGAAATTTTAAACAAAATTATTTTTCCGTTTCTGTACTGCTTTTCTTGTCAACGCAAGCCTATGCTACCTCCGTTCTTTGAGACTTAATTGTCTATTCAAGTCGTTATGTACAAGGCGATCTAGGCGCCTGAAATATTTTTTGCTTATTTTCTTTCAGTTTTAGAATTAAACGGTCGGTAAATTTTAAACCATGATGACGTTGGTTTCAACTATCCTGTCTTGCCCACTCTAAATCGGTGGGCATTTCTACTTATTTCCAAAATCCTCGTCAACACAAGGCCCTGTACGGTAGTAAAAGGGTTACTGTAAAGCCTAAAACGGATATGTCGTGCTCAAATGGACCTCACCATATTTGTTTGCAAAGCTGTCAGTACACAAATTAATCAAATATCTGCTCCGCGGTCAAAGAAAAATGATTTTAATGGCTATATCATCGTGTTGCTGGAAATCCTCATTAAACATTCCGTGCACAGGAGCAACACCCTTGTACATTAATTTTGAAGCTGGCGGTAACTCCCATGAGTTTACATATTTAGTTGCATACCATTCCTTTTTGAATGGCCACCCCCAACAAGCATAGGGGGTATGATCTCCATGAGCACTTGTGGGAAGTCAAAAAAAAAGCAGAATATCTTATACAGGCATTGTTATACGGAGGCAGTGATGTTTACCTTCTAGGATTTATCATAGTCCCACAAGTAAAACAAATAAAGCAGAAGGACATAAGCTTGTTTGCAGTGCGGAGACTCCGATGAAATTACAAGACCAGAGTCTCTTGGTCTGCCACTGTTGACACCAAATCCAGGAACTCAGATGAAACGTTGACCAAGGATTAATTTCTATGCGCTCCTTGGTGTCATCGCGGGGAATCCGAGGCGAGAGGACTTGAAAAAGCTCTCTGAATGCTTACACATGGGCAGTCTGATGGTTTGAGATTTTTTAACCAGTTGCCCCCCGTCCATGCATTGCCTGTGTCATTTTTGGTTTCTGTACGCTCGGCTTACATAGATTGCCTGCCTGATGAGATGGTCATGTCATATCTTTGGTAGGCAGTTGACATGGGCAATATTTTGCAGGTTCATAAAAGAGGAGTACGCTTAGAACAAGTTATGCATTTCGTTATTTATATCTAACATAGATATAAAGCTTCGATTGAAGGTTGAATAAATTCATCTGTACATGCACATGCACTTAAATGGAATATAAAGATGACAGACGACTTGGGGGGGGGGGGCACATCGTTTTGATCGCCCCTCTCCACCGAATTGTTTGTCCAAGACGAATGACCAGTTTCGAAAGGAACAGCCCATGAGATCAAAGATAACAAACGTCGATGGTTTTTTTTGGGGGGGGGGGGGGGATTTAGGAAAAAAAGTCGATCGCCACAACAACAACAACAACAACAACAACAGCTTTGAAGTTTTGTCTGCGGCCAGGAATAATGGTCTATTGTTTCTTGTGTCAGTCGCATCATAAAATGGCCAGTTCTCGAACATGCTTGAATCTCCGGCACCCACATCCACTTTAAACAACCATCTCATTTTTCCATTTTTAATATTGATTAGCATTTGCTCTGTTCCTACGTGTCTCCATTTATTCGTTTTTACTAACCAAAGCAATAATGTCATTAAACAAAGTTTAGTGAGTTTTTTTAGGTCTCCATCAATTTCAATTTATTATTATTTACGTTTCCACAACAATGAACGAAAATCGAAACAGCTGTTCCCTACGTGTGCAAAATTCCTGGAAAGGGGTTGCATGGTCCATGCAGAGATCATGTGCTTTGGCCAATTTTATGTCATTATGAACAACCACAATAATGAAATTATAATACAAAAATGCTTTTTTTCCAAGTATCATCAAACCTAGCAATCGAACAACTTATGTGGAACAGCTTGCCGGACGCTATTAGACGTGTAGACGACATATTGTCAGTTTTATTTCACAAGGACCAGAGAACAATCTTAACGTTTGGACCATGTATAGTTTTAACTTTTAATGGGCTTTCGTATTTTAACATTGAACTTTCACATTATAGGTTATGGTTTTATGTACTTTAATTTTACGTATATCGTGGATATGATCATGTTTCTTTTATGTACCACTTTTCATACTATGTATATTGTTGTACATGATTTTACTGGGCCCGATTGAAAAACAGCATTTCTGCTGAATCGGATTCCCAGAATAAATATATTCAATTATTATTATTATTATTATTATTATTATTATTATTATTATTATTATTATTATTATTATTATTATTATCATCATCATCATCATTATTATTATTATTATTACTATTACTATTATTATTATTATTATTATTATTATTATTATTATTATTATTATTATATGAGGACTGTACTACTGCAGTCACAATAGCACAACGTGTAACTTTAGTGGCGACACCTATGGAGTCGCCACGGAACAACTTTAGTGGCAACACATTTGGAGTCGCCACACAGCTAATATAGCTTGCTTCATATGACAAACAATATTGGCAAATTTTATGTCACTTTGAACAACCACAAAAATGAAAATTATAATATACAATATGCTTAATAAAGAGATACCAAACCTCACAAATGTTTTGGCATTATCAATCAATACTGGTGTCAATTTACAAGACATAAATATATAACTAATTCTCAATAAACTCATATCGCTAGGCTAACTTAAAGATTTTATCTGTGAAAGACTTTTCTGGTCTACTGTGCTCATAATGGGACTCAAATACGTCTTTAGATGCCCATCTGCCAACATAACGTATTGTGTCTGGATCAATATGCTACTCAACAGCTACAGTAGCTCCAGTAGGTCTTTTGCACTGAACCCAAGACGTTTCAGGCCTGCCATAACAATACTCTCGTTTATGATGGCTCCCACAGTTGAACTGCGTAAGGCCCTATATGGTTTGCATAAAGTCAAGAATAAAGGACAAGAGTCTGTAATACTGGCCATTTCTTTACAAGTTTGAGACAAATACACTTGGAAACATATAACAGGATCTAATTTTGGCACTGTAGTTTATACCTTTAGTGGCAACAACTAAATATCATAAAACCTAGCAATCGAACAACTTATATAAGGACTGTACAACTGCAGTAACAATATTCAACTTGTAACTTTGACAATCATGAACAATTCTAGTGGCGACACCTATGGAGTCGCCACAGAACTAATGTAGCTTGCTTTATATGGCAAACCTCGGCCGTGGTCAAGATGGTGGTTAACATTGGTTTAAACATATTTTAAACATATTTCATTTGTGAATCTTTCGGCGTCCAATATTGAAGCGAATGGTTTTCTGCAAATACCTTTTCACTGACACTTTCCACAACGACAATTAAACGAATTTTAATAGAAAGGCCTAATATGAATTGCTGATCGTTAGGAAAGATGTTAGTTTTATGTCGGTTGCCAGAACATGAGTTGCAACAGTTGAAGGAAAGCGGCTGAACTTTGAAGTTTGATGGCGGCGGTTGTGTGATGTTACGCTGCTTGGATCGTGTGACACGTCACACTTTTTGTTTATCTCAAACATACGAGATGATTATTGGTAAGAACAATGTACCTAACAAATAAAGTAATTATATATATATACATGTATATATATATATATATATATATATATATATATATATATATATATATATATATATATATATATATATATATATATATACATGTTCTGCATTAATCTATAAGTAGCTAATCAGCTGCCTCTATTTGTACCACGTGCCTGCCCTGTAAATGTTATATTGGATCGTTATATTGGACAGCTTGAGGGAATCCCCGTGCGCGCATGACGTCATAACACAAATGACGTTCACTGGAGCTTTTCCCTTGCTTCAGGCAAAATGTGTAGAATTTCAATGGGAAAAAATTTTGTGATTCAACTATAGAGTGTTTCAGACTTCTATATTTATACAAGGAAAATCATACAAATTGCAGAATTTAACAGATGTTGGATGGCAGGTCGTCCAATATGAAGTTTGCGGGACTCTGAAACGTTATATTGGGTTCGGCTTCGCCTCACCCAATATAACGTGTCATCGTCCCGTAAACTTCATATTGGACTCCCTGCCATTCAATATCTGTATAATATATATATATATATATATATACACACACACAACAAAGCTTGAATATTTAATAACATTTACATTCATATCAGGTAAACCCATTTGGCGTTAAAAAGCAATCTTGTAATACGCTGTTAGAGAGTTCGTAATAAGTGGGTCTGATGGTAACATCAGAAACTTTACACATGCTGTTTCTGCCATTGGCAAGAATATTGGAAAATTCGTAGATAATGCATAAAATGCCTTTTTGAATAGGGCCCTTCTAAATTGATAATACACTATCTACCAGTACGTGTCACCACACGCATTTCATGGTGAAGCATGGTGGGGCAGGGGCACTATGCTGGTGTATTGGGAAATTAGAATGTGCTTTGTGGCATCTGTCACCTATTGTTTACCTTATCAAATAATCTCACAGGTAGACTCTAGTATTTTAACATAAACAAGACATTTTAGACTAAAAGCCTTTATTGTATCGGACAAACAGAGAAAAAAATGAAAAAGTAACTAGTACTCTCATTTACAACTGTACAAGATGGCTACCTGGTAAAACATATTATTATATTGATGGCGTTTCAGCCCAGGCAATTTTCCGTCAAAGCTATGAGATTATAATAATATCGCTGTGCCAAAACAATACTGTTCGCATTCCTAGTGCTATTTCTCATATTTTAACGTGGTTCGTCGCGGTTGTTTGTGACAGAATCCAAACTGTAGAGGTAGCCGTGGATGAGAAAAAAAAGGTTGAAAAATCTCTTTGAGACTAGTAAATACCTTACATAATATGGTCAAAGGTAATCTTAAGATGGGTATTATTCGCTTTACAGTAGAGTAGTGGTACGAACAATACATAAACATGCAGGGACAGTAACCAAATGGTACCACAACACCTAGATTGCATAAATATCTATAGTTGGTGCTGATAAGGTTGCCCCATGTGAACGTGTTACCTGTCAGATCACAGAATGCTGAGAAAATTCAAAAGTTATGTGCATTGCGCAACTGCTTACGTTGTATTCTTTCTCTTCTGGATGTCAGTCACTGATATTAAGACAATAGGTTTTGTCAGAAGTACAAGCCGACATTATGACAACACGTCCTTCTTGTGTCACATGACATTTTTGACCAATGAGTAAGGCTGGATTTATTACTTGTCACGTGTCCCCGGGGTGGGTTTGCCAGCAGTGCTACCTGCAGATGACATGCCCATAGGAAACAGTGAGCTTCTATGTACATCCTGTAGAGGATACATTCGTCTGGAGGCTTAGGTGTGTACTCCATTTATCCCAATTGTAAATTACCACAAATAATTTAATGATAATGATAAGAGTGCTGTGTAAAGAAAGACATTTTTTTCATGGTAAATATAAGTGCATAGGAAAAAATGTTGACACATTTTTTGTAACCTGAGCTGCAAATATAACCAACTTATTTCACTTCACGTCAACACAAATTATGCAGGAGAAGGATTGAAGTCAGCAGCTTTCTGATCCACCACGCCACCTAGCCCTATCCCCCCTCCCCCCCACACACACATTCAGTTAAAAACATGGCGATATGATTCCATATGAACAGCTCTTAAGATACCCCCAGGCCTCTGATGTGCAGGGAGAGGGAGTGGGGAGGTAGACACATCAACGCCTCGGAGGGTTACGCACCTCCCAGCCTCCTGTTCAAGTAAATAGCAAAAGTAAATGTAGCATTTGGGCCCACTAAAAACTAGGTCTCTCCTACTGGGTAGGTTAGGCAGTGTTGTTATAGGAATACTATGTCTTGTGCCAGTGTTACATCCACTTGGCCACTGATGGCAAGAAGCTGTTGATACAGGCTGCCAACAAACCCTCACTCATCAGGTCACGTGATAGGACATGTATACCAACTACAAACATGGGGTGCTTGTCTGTAGTAGAAGAGAACAAAGACAGTCACTAAGCAAAACTCAACCCCAAGCCAATTATCACTGAGTAGACAAGTATTGGTAATGAAACCAAAAAGCAGCAACCGTGGGTAAGTGATACGTTGTTTAATGCTTCTGCAGACAGATGTCCCGACACGAATAACGGATTTGGTCACAGTTCAAATAGTCCAAGAAACCGGACACTTTTATTCATGTGTCTGGGGTTCAAAACGTTTGACCATGTCATCTTGATCGGAATTTTGTTCTAATTTGCAAAGCAAGATGCTATTTGTCCCCAGCAGGTGGGAATTGTACGGAAGACTTAAAGAAAGAAATGTGAAATTAAATATGGTTTAATATCAATGATCGCGTATGGGGACTTTTTCTATAAAGCTTTCACAATTCATCATAATAACAAGCAGAATAACTCTTTAACCGTAACACCAACTACTAACTGATAACAGCCTTTGTGAATATTAATTCCATGGTATTTTACGTAACAAATACAGAAATTGAAGTGAAATGTTTCTGGGTAACTCAAACTTATTATATGTTATCCTGTCACCCATAATGTATTGAAGTTTGTGATAATAATGTATGTGAGGAAAAAAAGGAAAGACCCTATGACATGTTACTCAACTTAGAAAACTCTTAAGGGATTTAACAACATATACAAATTAGTCATGACAAACTGTTTTGCATGATACCTGAAACACAGTAAAATTCAAAATTTAGGGCGATTATTATTTTACCATGTAGGAGAAGGACATTATAAAATTCCTGTAGTGTTTTCCAAAGAAACAATACCGGATTCAAACATGCATTTCATCTTAGGGGCCAATAGGGGAAATTTGAAGGCACAGATCAATAGTATCAAACAATTCTTAAGGGTACTAAAACTAATATAAAACCAGCAATTTCTGCCATGTTTCATCAATTTTCAATACATTTTCCACGCTTTTGATAAAACACTTATAGCTACAACAAAGGGATACGTTTAAGTTGTTTAGATGTTTGTTGCTGACAGTTTGACGTAAACACCAATAAAAGGATATTGGGAAAATAATTTTGAATGTTGACTCGACAGCTAATTTTATGGATTTTAAGGCTTTTTGTTTTTTACGCCAACCCAATGCAAATAATGTTATAAAGGAAGAACGCCCACTATCCGAGGCATCAAGATCGACTTTTGAGTTTCGCACACAATTCGGGACACAATGCCCAGATCAAACCTTTTGACTTCAAACACAGGAATGGAAATGTCGGACTCATACTAACACAGCTTGTTAGGCTGTTGCCAGCAATGTACAGCACTTTGCAATTGTCCTCCTTGTATCAGCATGCTGTTCCTTTGCTTTCTATATTGACAGTTCTTTGGAAATGGGAGACAGAGGGCCCTAAAATGGAAAAATATATTTGACAATTTTGCCATTTCATGCAGTTTTCTGGCATAGTAGTATTGCATGGACATTTTTGCTGGGAGCCATTCCTTCTGGATTTCTGATAATTCACCACCTAGGTTTTCTAACCTGTTTAGTTCAAATGGGACATTAAGCTAGCATCCATAATCAACTATGGCAGACGTTTGCTTTCTGAGGAACTATCACCCTAATTTGAAATTATCCACTCTACTGTTAGATCTTGTAACCGTGTCTGTAAGAGACACTTCCAGGTAGGCGTCTGGACTTTTTGGAACAATGTTTTGAAGTAGATGTTTGCAAATATCGAAAACTAAATGTAATCTTGATTTTTTACTTTGATTTCAAAGGTACTATATGTTTTTTGCGTAATATTTTTCCTGAAAGACTTCCTTTGCAAGATCGTACAAATTTTTTTTATGAAATATAAAATAATATATAATATATATAATATAATAATATCTGAGTTTGAATAATACATAGCTCTGTTTGCGTCATTGATATGTGGATTGTGTTCCATTATTCATATCTATGTATAAAATATAGCCTTTGGGGGTGTTTATATTGACGGAACACGGTACAAGACTCCCAACATTTGACTTTCTTGACGTAATGATCACTATAAACAAGCGGCTACATCAATCATTGAAATACTGCTCTGAAATGGTTGCAATCATGGTGACTATGCAGTTTTGGGGTCGTGAAGCACAAAGAGTATTCTACCATGATATAATAATAAGACTAACCAAGCTGAGAATACTATTCATTGGCCACATTCTTGTCGTGAATCACAGGAGTCATACATTACATGAATGAGGCCATTATATTCAAACTGGGGATCAGGATCAGCAAATCAATGGAATACAACTTTCAAGTGGGCTATGTGAACAACTTTACCCTTCAGGCCTCATTCACCTGGTTGCCACGTAATTCAGATATAATTATGGATTAGTGTAATCTACGGGAATAAGCAGTTGGTTGATTAGACATGTTTATTTTTGCATTATATGCCCACTAGCTAGGTTGTGCTTATAATGCAGGCTTAGTATCAACTCAAATAGACCAATAGTAACCAGAGGGTGTCATCGGTAGAACTGTCTCTCATCACAAATTGAAGTGTTCCCCAAGTCATCTGTGAACAAAATGTATTTGTGGTTATGTATGTGTATTATACTTACAATGGCTAGTCGATCTCCTCGTTATTAGTAGCCTCTGCTAAACTATTTTCATTGGAGCCCATTGGCACTTTAACATTGTGGAGCCAATGTAGGCAAAGCAGTTGGTTTTATTGCAGTATTATTAAAGGGCTTTACAAAGAAAATTTCTTTCTTATTATCTATGGCCTGCCCCAGTACTACAAAGTTATCAATTTTGAGTCTCCTTCTGCCACTGTTTTGCTGAAAACTTTGCTCTGACCTATTCAATACACAGAGAGGCCATAGGTTCACAAAACGGACAATACTTGAACTCTGATCAACTTCTCAGATGTGTTAAAGAGATAAGGCTAGCAGACAGTCTTTTTTCCACAAGGAACCATTCTGCTATCGAACAGAATCGATAGTTTGTGGTGCATTTTTTTTTTCATTTTTGAACCCAATGCTGGCATTATCCAAGGTACAGCAATATTAGCTTTCAATATTTGTTTAAATTTTACTGATAAAATTAACAATGTTGTAAATATTAGATGAATTATTCTAAAGAAAAAAGGCTGTGTGAGTTAAGGGTGAGAAGTGTGATCTGTGCGCAACTGTGACATCATTAGAGTGTGTGACCCCTGGAAGAGAAACAAAAAGAGAAAAATACAGTCTATTGGAGCATAACAATTGATCCCACTAATTCAGCCAACACTGTTATCTCACTGGAATATAAAATGGTGTTCTACTCAGGCTGCATGTTTTCTTGTTCCGCTGTGAAATACACTCATTGATGCTCACCTTGATCATCATCAAATACTTTGCACAATTATTAGCTTTTTGGTTTATAAACATGACATGGTTTTACTCAGAAAAGGCAATATTTATCTAGGCAGTAATCGAAGTGAACATTGGTTTCTCTGGTGAAAATCATCATTATATGTATCCACTGAAAAGACCATAATTACTTGATTAGATAATGTACTTGAAATTGACCCATTTTTAAAAGTGGGGCTATAGGCCTAACTAAGTGAACCAAGTGTGTCATGGGTACCAGCAATCCTTAAAATCAACCGTATGTCGTTTTTGTTGTAGCGTCATCACAAAATTGTGTACATATGACAAAAGAAGAACATATTCCAAACTGGCCCATTGATTGACTGAATGCGCAGGCCTCCCTGTGGGATAACTGGTCGTTCTTGTCTGCCGCGGCACCAATCGTATCCCAGTCACTTGCACAGACGCAGTTCGAGCTTTGTTCAATGGGAGATCACCATGAGCGCAGACAAAATAGTTAAATGGTCAAGATAAATTACCTTGAATTATGACAAATGTGTAGTCGACGCTCTTTGTAATACGAGATGAAGAAATCCCCGGATTAAAGTGTTCTTTAAATGTGATAAGGTACATGGGTAGCTGGTATGGTTACGTACTATGTCGCAGATACCATAAACTAACTACATTGTGAACCTACTATCTTGACTCCGTGGCTTTTAAAGCGGATGCTCGCAAAATTATTGACTTGATTTGTTATTCTAAACTGAGACCTTTTCACTCTAACAGGTTGATAACGACTTGTACTTCCGCACACCTTTTGCTTTATTTTATTCGTTCAGTTGGCTGGCCAAAAGCGATTTAGAATTTGAGGGCCAAGCTGCTGGGACTATTTGTTTTGTATTAGGTAGATTTCTGTGCATCTTTAGATCGATAGATGGATGAATGGATGAATAGATTGATAGATAGATGGATGGATAGATAGAGAGCGAGAGAGAAAGAGACTGATGCACTCTCCGTTTATAAACTTGATAGCAATTCATTGATCATCCGCCAGCATCACAACCAAGTGTAAAACAATTAAAGTAGATATGGATTTGCAATTGGCATTGGCCTCCTTAGAGTTCCCCACACATACTTCACAGCAATCAGATTGGTCTATGTATAGAGCGTGTGCTTGTTGCACTAACATTAAGTGGGTGTAATAACTCTATTGACGGTATCGAGGACCTATATTTTCATGGGAAAGAGCCTACCTTTAATGGTTATTGAATATTCTACTCAGGTATGAACAAATGTTTAGTCAGTAACACATGTTGTATATATGGGGTGGGTTTTAAAAACTCTTCTCTTGCTGTACAGCTTCACTAAATGCATGCTTGGACATTTTCATCATGAATCAAAGTGTTCTTATATATTGATTAATACCGATCATACGCAGACGTTTGAAATGTTTGCAATATGCATAGCGGACCAAAAAGATAGTGAGAGGCAGATGTTTGCGTTCAGCGAAGTATTATTATAAAAGAGGACACGTCCCTGCCGCAGTATTCATCGTCATTAATGAATGAAGAAGGCGTTACGAGAGGTGAAATCTGATATAACGTACTTTTGAATTTACAACAATATGTTTACTCCATGGATCGTGTATCATCCTTCGAATATGTAACAGTACAGCCATTATGAACGCATAAATAAAAGAATCTTTGTCTACTGAAGGACTTGCTGTTTATCTACACCGACTCAGAATGAATGAATGAATATAGCATTATTTGCTTAAGTTTGCGGCCTGGTTGGGCACGGCAGGGTGTATCAGAACCTGACTCATCTCAAGGGACAATGTGGCCATTGAATGCAAAAAGAAGTATGATTTTAACCCGTTCCTCCTCAAATCGCCGAAAGCGCCCGGATGTAAGCTGGGTCTGCCTTAACGTGTTTATTCAATTTTCTTGTTACCAAATTTTTTTTTATGAGATTTGTATGTAAAATTGTTTGAGATGGCACGCCTCAGGCCAACAGCTTTCTTTGGCGTGAGTTCGGTTCTATGTGTCCAACCCGCGGTAAGACAAGCTATTGGCTCAGTCGTAATTTGACCAGAAATGGGTTAACAAAAGAAAAACGAAGGTACGTGACTGTTTTCCCGCGGAACTTTTTTTCACAGAGTCACTTGTCGTCGCAGAGAAACTGTTGTTGGTAAAATTGGAAGAAAAGTGCACAATTTGAAAGTATAGCATCTCTGGTCACGAAAATAGAACCGATACAAAGGAACTTCACATTAACAGTAGATTTGTAAGGCCAAACAGTAGAATTGTAAAAAAATTACATATTATGAAAACAAAAGATCCGTCAGCATATGATGGTAAACCAACAAACAAATGGATGAACGAATGAATATTGACATAAATTGCTTCAATTTATTGCAGTCAAATGAGGGGGTATTAGATCAGAGGACAAGATGACGTTAGTCTGCACTCACCAATAAAACATGACTTTAGTTATCACCTTGTATTTTCTTCACTGTTGACACATAAGTACATATCACATAGTTGACAGCTTGCCCGTAGGACTCGTATATGCCACTAGATATCACAATTATGAATACGATTAAACTAAATAAAGTCTTAAGAGTTGATGAAATTTAAACATTTCTTTCAAATTATTGGAACTAGTATTCACGGCATTATTTATATTGGCGACGTGCATTATATCGGACATTAGATACGCAATCGGTACATTTCATGTCCCAACGGACAATTAATAAAGATTTGTCTGCTTCGCAGATGTGCATTATATTATGTCATGTGCATATTCATTATATTTGCAATTTGTCCGATAAACGTCCGGACCAAAATACCATGTAGAAGGACTAAGTATTTTATTTATTGTAGGCAATTCATAATAAGGACATATTCATGGGGACTGAAAGGTTTTTGGATATAGCAAATTTGTCCTTGTGTATATTGTGTTATTTGTTCGGGGTACCAAATGAACGGCTCATGGCGGGCCATATGCTGAGGTGGACCCTTTGCTGTCGGGTTAAATGATTGGGTTTACCTCCCATAAGCTAGGTAATACTAACGAATGTGGGTTCGAGTATTCTTTACGAATGTTAAATTTATGAACCGGTATGGTAAGGAAGCTACATTGAAATTGAAGATTCCCCCCCCCCCCCAAAAAACACCCCCTTTATTGTCATAGCAGTGTGTTGTATCATATAATATGTGGTAATCATGTAAATGATTCTAATAATAAACAATTGATGTGATTTTTGTTTTGTCCGTATGCCTTCAGCATTCAAGTGTAATTAGATGAAAAAGTGTATATGTTTCTAAATTGCAGAACAATACCGATAAACGTATCCCTCGTATCAATATGTCATTGCCTTGTGCGCTCGTCCTATAACGCACAGTTATCAGAACGCACAAGTGAGAAATTTACAAACAACGGAGCAAAATGATATAATATGCAATCACTGTCTGCCCGTCAGCTGCTTTGCCCCCAAATAGGCCAAGACGAACTGATACAGTCAGTCCGCTAAGGTCAATCTTGGCTGCTAAATACCATACTGCGGAGAATGTGTATATGTCAAGTCATTTGAAGTCGAGTCCAGTTACTTCAGGTCGAGTTTATTAATTTTACCATCATTCCATTATTTCTAGTTCCTAACAATTAAGTCGAGTGATAAATGCGTTCATAGAGTTAAGCTTAACAAAGTCGATTTGTCATAGGCAAATTCGAGTTGCAATTGGTGAAAGCAAGTGGTACTGACAGCAAAATGCTTTTATAAAGCAAAGGGTATGATATGTCACATTGGCATAACTATGTGCAGATATTCAGGTTGAACAGATTAGAGCTCCAGTTTTCTCTGCCTTATTTATGTTTGCTTACTCTCATATTCACTATTATTTAATACTTTTCCGTTCGCTGGTGTATTCAATAGCATTAGCTATTCAATAATGACCATTCAGCATATCCCACACAGATTTAATATCTGTGGAACCAGCACATTTCTAGTACACATTGTCTGTGTCATGGTGTTTGTCGCCGAGAAGACAAAAGTGATGATGCGGAATGGTGACGTTGCTGCTGCCCAAACTGAAGGTAGCAAAATATTGAACGTCTGGACCACGTTCCTTACATAACCAGCTGGCTCAGTATGTAATCAAATAACGCACCAAGACCATAGTCGTGTGGGAGGGGGCAGGTTCCTGTCATCACAGCTGAACTGAAAGGACTACTTCGTGTACAATCGGGAGATTTCGTGCATGGTACATCACAATAAATGGATAGTGTCTGCAATGAAATGTACTTGTCACTCGATATAACAAGTAAACCATTTGATTTTTTTCATTGAAATCAGTTTCATGAAATGCGCATACTATCTAACTGCAAAATAAATTTATTTTATTTTGTCAAACGATGTCATTTTATAGGATGTATAATTATGCATGCAAATAATTATCTGGTTTTGAAGAATCAGTATGCACCAATATCTGTTTAGTGCCCGGTTGTGAATGTCGTCCCACTGCATGGTCAGTCTGCCATGCAATCAACTTGACCGGTCATGAAGCATTTTGGGGCGTCAGTTAATGTCTTATTTATGTGCTGTCTGCTCTCTAACAAGAAGGGCTAATATTGGACAAAGGCTATTCTCTAATTGTGAGATGACACTTTAAACTAATTTGTATTTTGGTGAAAATGAAATAGGTTTAAATGAAGCGTGGAACGCTAGCGCTAGCTGCGAGATCTTACATGTTGATTTGTTCATACAGTACACGTCCTATCAGCACAGGAGTTTGTGGTAATTTTAAAGAAACAAGTTGGCCTGACGGTAGCTATATTCCTGCCCATATTTATCATAGCTTACTTAATATCACACTGTTTATCACAATTTCTCAAACAGAGCTTGCTGATTTATTTATTTATTTATTTATTTATTTATTTATTTATTTATTTATTTATTTATTTATTTATTTATGTATGTATGTATGTATGTATGTATGTATGTATGTATGTATGTATGTATGTATGTATGTACCCGTACATCATTCATTGATTCATTCACTCATTTTGCGAAACAGCCAGAACGAATTCCTAGGGTTCTTAATGAACCTTTTCAATAAACTGGCGAAAGGAGATCATTTATAACATAAAATGACACTATTGACACCTATCGTACAGATCGTATGCTATAAAAGTTACAGACAGCCAGAGGCGTAAGCATTAAAATTATAAGGCCCGGGTATTCAGGCTCCAGGACATTACTATTAGTTACCCGCGGCACACCGACTGTTATCTTCCAGGCTGATATAGCCTTTTAAAAAATATATCTATTGGACAATTTTTGATGAAAAAAAAAAAAAACTGACAAAAATTTCAAATGTCTTTGCTTTTATGTTTTAAATATTGGCACTGACAGGAAAGGACTTGGAGAGTATCGAAGTGGCAGCGGATTTCGCCAATAATGACATGGACACTTGACGTTTTAGATCAGCGGTAAATTCTATGCGAAGTTATGGTTGTGTATGCAATGACTTAACCGATTTAAAATATGCTATAAATATCATAAAAAGGGTGATGAAATTTAACTTAGAGACTAAAATTTATGCAGATTTCAAAGAATTTGTCTCGATGTATGTTGTAATTTTGGTACCCAAATCAAAAATGAAGCACAAAGTATACACTTGTAGTCTTTCCCACGAATTACGTCCCTAATAAGATAAAAACGAACATTAAGGCGCTCCATGTGACTTCAGATAGTTAAGGTACTAGGAATATCTTTGAAGTCTAGAAAACCGTTTTTCCCCACGAATTGCGGATGAGGTTAATGAAAAGGTAACAAGATCTGTATTTGGAAACCGTTAAAATTGTCTCAACACATGCAATTGCCCAGCAAAATGGAACATCCATCTATTATCCCAATATTCGGAAGCCATAACAACGTTCACCTATTATCCTATTAAACATGTTAGATGCAAAAATGCATTGGTGCTCAGCCTGCCAGCTTTGAAGTCAAGACGGGAAGAACTAGAAGAATATATACTCTGAGCAAATAGATCAATGAAAGCAGAGTAATGGACATCAGTTCTACATACGATCTGTGATTGAACTTGATCAGGTGAAGGTCCATGTAGCCCATATACTTAACAGACTCGTGTAACAAGGCAAAAGGTACGCTGGAGCAGATTTATTAATTGACGCGGCTGACGGTATTCTAGCAGCGTATTCACGTATCGCTTTTCTCTGGATGGCTGTGTTATGTACAAGAGACTGATTTCTGCTCCTTGCTATAAGCATTGCACGATAGCGATAAAAGTCTCCCACACCACACAAAAGCCTTCAACAGTGCATCCTTTGTAATAATTTTGTCCGAAGAAAAGGTAAAGTGAATACAAGGCGATACGTGTCACCCAAGAAACCTGTATTGAGTACAGTAGACATGATGCGAATATGATGCAATTTTATAATATCAGTGCTTCACTCTTTTTGAAGGAAACTGTGACAATCAGTTTGTGCCCGGGGAAAATGGTTCCCAAGGGAAGCTTTTATTGACACGAAATATATCAAACATTAGTAAATACTTCTTTGTCTGGAGTGGAGATGCCTTCGTCGAACTACCCGGACATATCATAATGATGCCAGACGCATACCCCTCGTAAAAAGACCTTTTCCTTCAAGTACCAGCACGCTTACAGTTCCAGAGAGAAAAGCGGTTGACTTAGTCCAAAACTTGGCACTGAAAGAGTTAGCCGTGCCGGGGGAATTTGTTCACCTGGGCTATTTTTTATTTATTTAATTAAGAATTTCTTTACTCTGGGTAGCCCTTTCCGAGCGCATCTCTGTTCTTCCAAGGGACCCATCATACATCTAGATGAAATAAGAAGGTATTGTTACATATGATGATTCAGTAATTAAAATTAAAGAAATCTGAAACTGTTGATGCTAACAGTGACCGTGAGAGAGCTTCTGGTCTCGACTCGCTCAGGGTCACTGTAGGCATGTCGGCACTTCATCGAAATGTCAGTTTGCAGGAAATAGTATATGGTATCGTCAAGTCAATTAATAGTATATCGACGTCTGTCAAAATTGGCAACGAAACAATGGAATCGCCCTATTAATTTTTAAATTTAATGTCCCTCAATTCATAAGTGGCGCATTAAGTGACCCGAAATGCTTCAAAAGCTAAAGTGCATTATTCTATTTATATTTCATGCTGAAGAGAACTTACATGAGATCCAGCACCTGCAGCCGCCAATGCAAGAGCCGTATGGGGAAAGTTTGGTATAAAATGAATATGGAAAACAGATATAAAATGGAACCAATCATGTCGGCATGGTATAGCATACATAAAAAATGTTTTTTCGGCAGGGTATTATTTGTAGGCAGACAGTGCTTCGAGATATGCCATACTTGGCGATGTTCTGAGAGGAGTTTTACTAAACAATACAGTATAATAAAGGAACTATATTGCATCGTCTCCATACAGATGTCGTGTCAGAGTAAAATAATAACTACATTGCTAACGAATATATTTGTAACTAATTCGCTGCTCCAGGCTCATGTCATTTATTAATCAACTCCATTGTGGAAATATGTTGTGTTTTAGATGTGTCTCGCGTTTAGTGTCTTCTTCCATTAGCCCACCGTGAGCTTCGATCAGTCAGTAGCCATAGCGATATTGCTTTTAAAGAGAGCAAAGTTATCGGCATCATTTTTAATGATGTCCACATTTGTTGTGGCTCCAAATCATTGTTACCGTGGAAGGATGTATCGTTTCAAATGATGTACATTGTATTGCAAATAAACATCCATGTTACATGCACATGCGCCAGTTAGTAAAGTATAGCATCAGGAAAAATGCAATATTCAGGACAGCAGCATGCAACAGCATATGCTGCCAGCAGATAGAGCACAAGAGAACTTACTCCAAGACACCCCAATACCTGTTGGCAACGACTGACCAGGCACAGTAACTAAGTTTGTTTATCGCCCGTGTATGCTGCATTTGTTTTTCACTTGGTGCAAGTGTATTGGTGGCTTCGTCAGTGGTTTGCAATAACATACACTAGGCAACATGATTATCATAAAAAGCACATTAGCCCGATCCATCACTGTCATTTGAGTCACGGTTCTGTTTGGAAAATAAATATAATTTGTCACATACAATAACATAATTCAACACTGGTTTCTAGCGTTTATAAAGAAATCAAATAGCACTTGCTAACATGGGCAGGCTAATGGCCCCAATGACGCCATAATGTTTTATCAAGGCCTTAATAACAAACATGTATTATATTCTGTGTCACTGCAGGACTAACAATGGTGCCCTTTAACGGCAAGGAAAATGCTCCATCCAGGAAATACGAGTGATATTTAGAGTACAAATATCATTTGCAGCAATACTGTTTGATTCGTGTTGAAGTGAGTTAATTTACCAAGTGAATGAAGCCCAACAAAAGTTGTTGGACAAATAAAGATGGGTATTTATATATGAAGACAGAGCTGTATGCAATACAGACGCTATGAGTCAGGAAGTGGCTGTTGTTATTATTTTCAGTGCTGCATAGAGTGACTATCAGCCATAGATTGAATGTGGGTAGTGATGAATATGCCGCTTTGTGCTTTTCTTGGAACGCTGTTCTGGAAAGACAAGATTCTGATATATCTGCAGACTACATTTGAAATAATCCATTGGTGTCGACCTGGTAGCGCGAGAAAATATTAAAATCAACAGCTCGAGTAGAGATTTTGATACTGTGTGTCAGTTCCGAATGAGAAGTTAATCAGGTAGAGTTTAGGAGTAGAATGCAGACCTGTCAGACTCCTGATGATGAAGGAATTATGTGTAACATTAAATATGCTGGATATTCTATGTTCATAATCTTTGATTTTTTTTTAACTTTAACGACCCACACGTCACTCCTTTAATTGATGATGAACCAGGACACATGGTCATGAATCTCTCTGAAGTTCAAAATGACAGACACTGATTTATAATACTATGCGTACTACTAGGTCGATGGCAATGTTATCTCTCAAGCTGGTATGAGGGTCACGGAAGGATTTTTATCCCCATGGGCTTAAAAGTGTTCTCCAAGTTCGCAATTCATTGTAGCAATAAATTCTGTTTTACCAACATGGTGTTTCATTCTTCACGACAAACATTTAATTTCTTTGCTCATTGCTATACAGTATCAAAAATACCCTTTGTCTCATCTTGACTGATTAGTTCAAGGAACTAATACACAGTGGGATCGAGTGCATTTTCTTGATTCTGAAAACTAATTATGCTCTCCAAAAGAAGATAAAAATGCTCAGAAAACACTACCAAAAGGCAAGCAGTGAAGTGCATGTGCCTGGTTTATATTATGTGCCTACCCATTCAACTATTTGATAGGGTGACATCAGATTAATCTGGCGAGTAAAAGACAAAACATGTAATCCGTGGACAGGGATTTTCATTACGGACTAATAGAGACTGTGTGTTGCAGATTTCACTACTGGTAACTAAAGCTTGGCATCCAGCTTCGTACAAGTGAAGTCATTTGGTCGGTAAACAAATCCAGCCTCACTAATGGCCTGCTGGTCAGCCACCGGAAGTGGTGTCATATGGATATCAGTTCAAGTAGTGTCGCATACACTTTACCTCCGCAATAATCCACTATTGGAGTGTCTCTACAAGAAAGGATCACAGCAGATTCAAGTCAATCTTGCAAGATATCGTATAATTTATATATTCAGTGAAGAAGGCCATTTTGGTTTATGTGTATGCTTCGGTAACCAAGAGACACAATTTTATGTCTTTAGCTTGATTCACAGTGTTGTACAAAAGTGACGAAAATAAAACTGGAAATCTCGCATTTTGGAGCAATAAAATTCCCCAACCATATATGAAGCTCCAAACTGGCGGCTGTGTTTAAATTAACACCACGCATTTACCAAGTTATTTCACCATTTTCCAAATGGTGTGCTGTCATGAGTTTTTTCATCCTTCGTCCAATACATGCATATCATTTAATTGCATTACATTTTGGGTTCGAGATTATGTCATAAAAGTAAGGTCTCTCGAGGAATTTTATTATTATTATTATTATTATTATTATTATTATTATTATTATTATTATTATTATTATTATTATTATTATTACTATTATTATTATTATTATTATTATTATTATTATTATTATTATTATTATGCCATATTTAAATTGTGCAAAAAAAGGCTAAACCCAATTCATTTGTGCCATAATGGTAATTGTAAGTTGTTACCATTGAAGTACATAATATGAAAATAAGAGCAATAGCCTGACAGTTGTTCTTTAACTGACGTCTGTGGCACCGTGGTAATGTGGTTTGCACTGATCTGGAGCCTTTGCGTCCTGCCCAGGAAAACCAGTTGGATTGATGTTTCATGCACTTTCACTTCAGATTAATGATATGAACGTCTTTTCCTTTATGAACCACGACATAAAGTTTCACTTTCTTTTACTGAGCCTAATATAAGGCTTTCTATTTCTTAGAAACATAGTTAAAAGGTTTTCTCATTCTTTCATATCCCTTATTAGTAGTAAAAGTTTCTATTGTCCTAACCCCACTGAGAAGTTCCTCGGTTTTTATGTTTTGACTGAATTATTTTTACCACCAAACGCTCGGTGTGTGACCCGGCAATTTCGTGGTCACAAAATAAATATTGTTGGCAGTGAAGAATTTGCATTAGCCATATGGCTATTTTAGAGTAAAGTTGTTCATGTATTAAAAGCTAATGTAAGTGGTGACTGTGTATGTATATGCGTTTAGCTGAACTGTTAAATATTTCTGTAACACATGAATTGTATGTGTTGTTTGCAAAGGAAGTCTCTTCAATATCAGTTTCCATTACAGGATATAAATTTTATAATGTGCAGAAATCAGGCATTGTTCTCTACTAAAATGATAAAAACGTATATCTCAATACGCAGCTGAAAAATCCGGGGGGGGGGGGGGGTTCTACGAGAAGTGCTACAATCTAATAGGACAGGTCGCGATGAGTAATTGTATGTGTATTCAGTCGAATACACTGTCCAACACACATAATTCTTGTGCGCTTGAGCTATGACTTTCGGTATGATTGTATGTTTGAGTAGCCTTTAAAAACTGATTCCCTTTAAAGTTCAGGAAATAAAATGTTCAGCTTTATTGAGGTAACAAATACAGCTTTAACATCAAGGATTTGGTATTTCAGCATGTAGTGGTTTTTAAGTCATGACTGACAAAACCACAATGGAGAGTGATGAGAATACACAACTCTGACCTTCCGGGCTGCTATGGCGTCTAAAAGAGATATATAAGACGCTTCTGATCTTGCTCTTTCCTATAAATGTAGATTAAATATATATATATATGTATATATATATATAGTATATTATTATTATTATTATTATTATTATTATTATTATTATTATTATTATTATTATTATTATTATTATTATTATTATTATTATTATTATTATTATTATTATTATTACCATCACGTCAGTGCACAGGGGGAATGCAGTAGCTTTTCATATCGTTATCTATCTCTTCCAGGCTAGCGAATGTTGAACCAGCTTAGTCTGCATTAAAAGCATGTTGCAAAATGGCTTGGAGGTCACAGTGACCACAAATACTGTGACATAGCCTTTAATATCATAAACGGATATAATTACACTTCTGAAGTATTCCCTCGATTAAGCATGTGCGTGCTGTATGCTATCGTAAAGACGTGTACCTCTCCGAGTGGTATATTATTGGTCGTTCATTATGTAAAGCTTTACAGGCCAGCTATAGACCTCGACAACATAGAGAATGAATGCCAGAAATTGTCTGGTCGATATTGAAATAGGACCTACATGTGTCAAGGAGTAAAACGCAAACTACTGTTTTAATCAAGCTTTGTATCATAGGTCAGAAACAGGTTCTGTATTTGACTATACAAATCAGTGAAAACACCGTATTATATTACTAACTTCCTGAAGCGTGACAAATGTTAGTTTGGTATGTGCATCATCTTTTTGTGCTGTGGACCTTATTTAGATATGTTTAGATGTAATTCGAATTCAGGACATTTCAGTCAAAATCACAGGATGAAAATGCATAAAACATAGTGTTCAATTTTCTTGATGATAGAGTTGTGTACCAAGGCAATGAATATCTCGAATATGGTTCATGGATGTCACGATTATGGCTTTTGTAATCTACCAATTACGATCCGACAGCTGCTTCGCATGTGCAGTTCAAATTTCTACTTAGGCAGAAATTGTCTGTGTTTTGCAAAGAATGATACAAATAGACGCTCGCCCAGAAGTTGCAGATTGTGCTTCTTTTATCATTTACCACTGTTTACACTACTTCACAGTAATATAAACAACGTAATTCGTAATGTAATATGATAATGTTCTTGGCAGTGTTAAAGTCTGTTAAAAAGCGATAGATCATATGCTCAAAATATTTTATAACCTTTTTGCCACTGGCTTTAATTCTGTCAATTTAGATTGAAGGCTAACCAAACAGTTTGAACTTTTATGCCAGCCTTTTACCAGTCTGGTTGCCTCTCATGCACCAATCTGCATTTTTGTACCCATAAGTTTAAGGTGATGCTAAGATGTTTGGTCAGTTGTGTGTAACATTCTTTCTTCACATGATGAATATAAATGAAGTACGATGCTCTCCGGACGAAAGTTATCTGAAATAAATATATAAAACTTATTTTCATGTCATAAATCCAAAATTAGTATCATGATATCACTGAAATATGGCTATTAATGGTAAGTTACATCGCTTGTGGGTGAACCTTCATCTGAATAAGGGATTTATGACAAAGTATAGATTAATTTGTGAGCAGGAAACGCGTAGAATAAGTACACGTACATAAAATAAATGAACTGCAATACGGTACAAGCACTTGTATATGCAGTACCAGATAAATAATCATAAATATATCATATTTATAAATATCTAAAGTAAAAGCAATGGTACAGTGTACGCATATATATGTGACACAGCTGAATAATGACATAATTACGGAGGCATATGTATGTACAATAAGAAAACGATGACACGAATATAATTATGCATATAAGATAATAAGTTATGGCATAAGCTTATATATGTAAAACTAGAGAGTATCGGCATGGTATAAGCGTGCGTCTGTAAGTAAGAAACCATTGGCATCTATGAGCATGTATATGAAAAGGTTAGAGAGTATCGACATAGTTTTTCATTGTCTGTAAATTTA
Organism: Hermodice carunculata; assembly: GCA_964020975.1. Classification (NCBI taxonomy): domain Eukaryota; kingdom Metazoa; phylum Annelida; class Polychaeta; order Eunicida; family Amphinomidae; genus Hermodice; species Hermodice carunculata. Next base: position 46,095,504 of record OZ026623.1, on the reverse strand, counting down.
GAAACTAATGACAAAGTATAAGTATTGACACGTAACCTGATTGCAAATTGTGCAAAAGCTGAATCGTGACATCATTAAGACTTATTATTTGTTGAGAAGCAATTCATTCAATGGTTATGCCCGTCTAAAATATGAATATGTCACTGTTTCTTCTTTATTTTCTTTTAGTCATTGCCTTTTTCCCTCCTGCACCCGTCTCTACTCATTGCTATCATGTATAAAATTTTATTGCTCATATTTCATTTGATCGCCTATATTGCCTTTCTAGATGTGAGATGAAGCAACTTTGTTGTATAGCCAAAAAACCCTTTTTATATCTGTCGTTTTTCTTTGTTGTCGTGTTCATTTTTATTGCTTTCCATTTCCTTTATTTTACACAGTACACCACAATGGCCACCACTCTTAGAACGTTTTTAATCTGTATTATTTTCTCTGTTACCTTATCTTTATGTATCTATTGCTTAGCTTCTTCCTGACTCTATCCCTGAAGTTTTCCTTCAGGAAGCTCGCATCATGAAAGTTACGTGTTTTCATGATGGTTTTCGGCATGTGGGAATATATCATTTCTATTATTTCCCCCTCAAATGTATTTTTGTAATTACCTTTTCTTTTTTGCATCCATGAGGAACCTACCATATTTTCTACATATATATTATAAATAGATGCTATCTTTCGTTATCCCTGACACCTCCTTTTAGCCCCAGACATTATCTTCTGTGACAGATGGTCAAACATTAAGCGACATTAAAAGTACAAGCCTTTTGTACATTTTTGTTTTCGCATATTGTCTCTTTTAAGCTACCAAGCACATGGTGAAATGAATGAAAAATCTGAAGCAATTGTGTATATTTTTTCTCGCTCCCACTTAGGTTTAGTGATCTATCGAGGTAAGTGCATGCTCGATCCTAGATGAAAGGTTTGTTACTATCAACTGTCTTCGAAGTTTTTATGTGATCTAAGTGAACTGTCTCTTCAATCTCTTGGTGGTCTTTTATCATAGTGATGCTGCGCATGATGTAGGCATGTCTTATTTCTTTTGCCTGGCTATACCAGGAACATGCTGATATTTCCTAAAGCACTAGATCGCTCACAGTGTGCGTAGGCGCAATTTCTGAGGCTGCATTTGACCCCTTCAGTTTTTGGTTTATGAAATGAACTGCCATATTTTCTTTCGCTCAAACATTGGCATGGAAGGTGGCATTGTCTATTCTTGATTACTCTTACTGTCTTGAATGCTGAACTGAATTCCTGTTTGTTTGTAGTATATTCTCCGATACTTGATAAGAATTGCTCGTGTGGAGTGAAATAACTAAACAAAAGATTGATGTTCATGTTTTTTTCCATGGGGAATGCATTCCATGCTTTTTTGCACAATTATTCCACAAAACCGGTACAGCCAGAAAATCGCACTGATAAAAATGTTATTCTTTTCAGGAACTTCTGATTCGTCATTCACACCACAAGCGGAGCATGATGTCTTCAGAAGCATACCTTTCTTCACAGAAATTCAATTCATAACAATCTAATTACTTTCAGCAGAACACTAACAAAATTATGTCTTATAGATGGTCCAAGTGGTGTTCCAGTTACTTATGGCAACCAGCTAAAAATGTCATGCATTATTAATCGTTGAAATCAGTTTACTTGCTCTTAAACGGTGAATATATTTCAGATGAATACAGGTCATGAGTGCAAAATGGCGCGCAGAGTATGAGCAAGGTGCGGTCAAAAGTGCAAGATTAATTTGCACGACAAAACTTTAGACATTTTCCGATGGTGCTCAGTCTCATACCTCGCTGTGGCTTCTAAATTTTGGTCCACCCCTCATTCATAATAAACATTCAGTGAAGCCAAGTTTTGCCATGTAGTTCTGAATATCATGTACCGCGTGGGTGTTCGGACATTTGATTTGCTTGCTCTAATGTCCAACGCTGAACGTCTGTTGCATACATGAAGCAGCAAACTGCAGACGCAATGCGCATGCGCAGTTTTGCACTGGCGCATTTCCTCCCATTGTGAGGACAGTTTTTAGTAGTCTGCCCCGTGCAACTTCTTGAATGATTTTGGAAATAAGAAGGCATGAAATGCAGTCGTTGCCAAATTTATATAGCTTTATTGTAGCTGTCACATTAAACATCTCTCCGGAAGTTCCCAAGTTTTGTTTCATGGATCGACAGAGCTTTGCAAGATACACGCTATCCTGTGATACTTATTGGCCTATGTGAACCTGACTGGCGGTGATGAAGGGGGGCTAAAGGGGTTGCTCCTCCTGACGTACTTCGTATTTCTGTTTACTGTACTTGCGTCCTAGAAAGCCCTTTATATTCCGTACTTTGTACCAGCCATTAATTATATAAGTTTTCATCTTTTTCTTAACATAATAAATGCAAGGGCAATGAACCTGAACCAGCGAACTGGCAAAAACCTGCGTTTACGCTAGAAGACTTCTATGACAGTATATTAACCATTTCTTTCTTCTTGATACAAGTTACCATCCATGGCTTCAACATAAAAGTATGAGAGGTTCATTGAATTCTGATGCAAATATCGTCAGTTTTTTTTTTTTTTATCTTAGTATCACGTACATTGTCGTATTTCCACAAGAAATTGTCGAGATATCATCATTCAGGTATTTAACACAAGTGGTGATTTTATCCTGGTCGCATGATTATGGTGTCGACTCTATGCGCCGCTTCCGAAGTTGCATATCATACATATAATGCACCAAGCAGGCCTGATCTTTGATAGATAGGAATACGCGCAAAAGCTTGTGTTTATAACATAACAATAAGGAGCTACTGTCATGAAGCTCACAACACAATGGATCGAACGACAAAGAATGGACTGTCTGCCAAAGGCTTCCAAAACGTCAATGCAGATATGAACACTGTGATCTTTATTGACACGGTCCATCTGTATTTATGACGTCCTGAAATAGGATACAGATCTGATGTGGCATGCCCATATCCGATAACTATGTTTTTTTTTACCACGCAACAAATACGTGCAGTCCTAGTTATTAAAGCCTGTCCGTTTGCGTTAAAATGGCACCAGGGATGATCGTTACAAGCACAGAACTACCGAATGTTCGTAACTTCGTAGTCCTTCTGTAACCAACCCGTGACATTCTTATTAGCTGCAGTACTACTTTTGCTTGTATGATACAGTTAAGGAATACCGCTGTGCACAGGCATATCCTTTTATCAAAAATTCATGAAATGATATGTTGCTCTCGCCAAACTAGCAACAACACACCCACAAAATAGCGTAGCTGGTCTTTTGTTAAACTTTGTTATGCAGACATCGCTGTACAGTCCACTGTTAAAATGATGCTATTACAGCAGCAGACACTGTAGAGCTCGCGAAAAAAAAAAGCTTGCACAACCGCACCGGTGCTTACAACACTCCTTTATGAGTTTCTGAAAGGAGTGAATAAGACGACAAACTGGTTAACCTGTGGTTTTCTTTTATGCATTCCAAACGTGTCAATTTCATACAGTGTTCCCGGGGTCATGGCCAGTTTAATCTTTGACGCAATGTTACTCATAAAAAGCATCATGAGCGGTGTTTCTGGTTGGAACGAAATGATTCTGACGTGAAAAACCACGAGCCGCGTAGCGGCGAGTGGTTTCCACACGTCAGGATTGTTGAGTTCCAACCAGAAACACAAGATATTATATATATATATATATGTCTTTATTCGTACACAAAAGGTACACTGAGAAAAAAAAAGTTACATAAAAAGCAAATACATAATAAACATACCTGTACAGAGCCGCCAGTGAATCAAATATACAGAATTAAAGAAGGAAAAAAAAAGGACGGCAATTATTGCTAGTCCATATCAAGGCATATATCCATTACTATACTGACTATACTGTACATAGATAGTGAATAGTCTCACACAGTTGTTGCCTGGTAAAAATGGTGTCCAATTTCGCATCTCTGGCCAAGCAAAGTTCTCTGATCATTTCGCTGTGACAGACGTTATAGTTTTCTTGCGATAGAACTGCTTTATCCGTAATAGATCGCAAGATACTTTGCAAATTTGATCTATTTAAATTGTATTTATCTATTTGATAACTGGATGAGACATAGTTTAAGGAATTGCAAACTGAAGAGCAACTACCTCCAAGTGCCACAAATCCACATGTCTTCACAACACTGTTCTCACTATTGATTACTTTATGAAAAAATTTCATGAAACGTTTATGTAATTGAACTTCTACAGGTAAATCCCTAGAAATAAGTGGTAGTAACACATTATGTGTTCGATACGGTAGTCTCCAAAGAAATCTAATGGCCTTTCTCCAGGCAGTACTGAAACGTTCCACTTCACGCTTAGAGAAGTCCCATAACTGACATCCGTATAAAGGCATGCAGTAGGTTTTAAACAATTTGTGTCTTACGTCAGGGAACGCATACGCAAATTGGGCCATTAAGAGATTCACTTCTGTTTGAAATCGACTGATACAATTAGAAATACTGTTACTCAATGCGTTTTGTCCCACACAATGACCCAGATGTTCAAATGTATTAACTTTACAAATAGGCAAATTGTCAATAAACAATGTTGGGAAAGCATCATCATTGCCACACACCATGTGTTTTGATTTGTCAGGATTAAATGAGACTTTGTAATCTTCAGAAAAATTTTCACAAATGTCTAACATTTTAGACATTGCTGAAACAGTGGGAGAAATTAAGACTACATCATCTGCATATGCCAAAGCACCTGTAAAATGGTGACCGATATGACAACCTAGCCCTGACTGTTTTAAACGTAACAGTAGCACATCTATGTATACACCGAATAAAATTGGAGATAACACTCCTCCTTGCTTGACGCCGTTCGTACAATTGAATCTTTTGGAGGTTGCACCTCCCCACATAATACTTACACTTTGGTTGGTATACATATTGAGCAATAATCTCGCAGTGACTGGACATATACCTCTATGCAATAATAACTTAAATAGCTTGATATAATCTACCCGATCAAATGCCTTTGAGGCGTCGAGGAAGACAAGTTGGACATCTGAATTTTGGGACGTGTAATAATTAATACATTCAGACAAGACAAACGTGCATTGTGTAGTAGAAGTATCTGGCTTAAACCCGAATTGGAGGTTCGAAGAGTTTAGTACATCACTATTTCCTTTTAGTATCACCCAGTCTAAAAGCTTACCTAAGATGCTACTAAGAGCAATACCACGATAGTTTTCAGAATCGCTAAGCGATTTCCGCTTACATTTGGGAATGAGATTTAAAGATATGCGTAAGAAACTGTCAGGTGCATAGCCATGTTTAACCATGCAGGAAAATAACAGAGATAAATATACTTGAAGCTTCAATGTTCCCTGAGTAACGTGGTCTGAATAATACCCAAGGTCGCCATCATGCTTTCCTGATTTCAGATGCTCAACTGCACTCTTAATACTTTCAACTGTTATATTCAATAAAGAACAGTCGTTATTCATATAAGTACCTGAATCAATAAGACCATTGATCTCGTCACGTAAATTATACATCTCTTGAGCGTCATAAGATACAGAATTATATAACTTTTTATATTTATCTGCGAAGAGATTTGCAATGTCATCATCCTCGGTTTCGTTGTCTATCATTCTTGGTCTTGATTGTACATTATTTTTAATCTTTTTAATAGTACCCCAGAAATCTTTACTATTGCTTTGAGTCATTGTTTCAGCTAAGCGATTTGCAATATACATATCTTTATTCTTTTTAACTGCTCTGAGCTCATAATGGTACTTAGCACGTGTCTTAATACGAATGTCGGCAATTATTCCAGCCCTGGGAGAGTTATTACTTTTCCACAAATTGTGCCAAAATATTGCCTGTTTCCTATATGGCTCTACCCTTTCGGTCCATCCAGGAATTGCATTATTGCTTTTACATCCTGAGTGTGGGATATTATCCAAGCTCGAATCAAGACATGCCTTGACAATTTTATCATGAAAAGATTGGATAGCACTATTATGTTCAGCGCAGAATAAATTATCACATGTGACTACTTCCCATGGAATATTTACTAGATTTAAATTAGTATCGAGACACGATTTATACTCTGAGATGTTTTCTTCGCTAGCAGCATACCAAAGAGGTTTTGGGTTTTTTTGTATCGGTAACGAATCGACTTGCACTTTAGAAATTTCTAATTGTATTTTGACAGGGTAGTGATCTGAAAGATTATCACCCTCCTGTGTACACAAATATTCAGAGACCAAGTGCGATAAATTTTCCGACACAATGAAGTGGTCAATTGTAGTTTTTTCCCCATTCACCTTACTCTCAAATGTATAGTCAACTTTGTTTTTGTCATGGAACAATAAACACTTAAGACTTTCACTTTGAATAAATGACTTCATCATAGCCGTATTCAATGAACCTTGGCGTGACAAATCAGTATTCCAGTCACCCCCAATTAGAATATAATTCATATCCAATTCTTGTATTTTTGAAGATATTTCATTTAAAATGTCATTAAATTCACGAGTTTTGTCACATTGGGTATTTGAGTCACAAGGCATATAGACATTCACGATAAGCATACTGATTTTGTTCATTTCTAGCATAATGGCACAGACTCTTCTTGACTCAAAAAATACAGGCGTTACTTTACAAGCCAGATTTTTCTTCCAAATGATAGCACATCCTCCAAAAGGTCTACCTGCTATAAGTTCATCATCGGCCATTCCTGATACTCCATGTACATAAATATCTGAAATTTTGTTTTCAAAAATGCCGATTTGTTTGCTCAAAAACCAATGCTCTTGCACAAAAACAATATCATTGGATTTAGTGAGTTTATCAATATACTCAAGTCTGCCGACACCGTGGCCATTGGAATTATAGCTCGCAAAACTTAGGTTAGCCATCATGAAAAATATATAAACAAATATGAGGAACTTGAACATGATCTCGATTTACGGCAAAACCTCCAGGTCTCTATTCTTGGGAGGGACAAATTTTCGAACCTTGACTCCAGCAGGCCAGAGGGAATCATGAAAGAGATCGTTAAATTGCGACACCGGTACCGTGAGTTTAAATGACTTAAATTTGGCACGCGGGTCAGATATGCATTCTAAGTAACGTACTTCAAATATATATTACGTTGGATATAAAATCTACTGCATTTGCAATAGAGAAAAACTTCAAACAATCCGTTGATTACGTAACAGCTTTGCGCGCGGATGAATATCATCGACTGTACTACTGAGGTCACATTCTATGTTCTGAGGTCACATGCAAACAGCTGATGTACCGGCAAACCACATGCCAAGACATCAAACAAGACAACAACAAGTTGATGCTGATTTTATTTTAACACAAAACAACATGTTAGTTCAGGACCTCAATCAGAAGCAAGAGAAAGTTTTGAACTTTCATGGAGTAATCAAAATATCAGCGGAGTCCGCAGGTGCCTGCATGGATTTAACGGTTTCAATGGGGAGCCCCGGGCATTGCGGACATGTCGAAATGGACGAGAACCGTTGCATTTCTAGTAATGTCTGCCCCCGTGAACATTCCAAAACAAAAACACCAGACTTCATGGATCTATTCTGAGAATAAACTAATGTTTCTTGATCAACTTAAGGCCAAACATCAACACATGGCGGGCACTCTTGCCATCGTTTACGGATAGCTGATCGCACGCGCGTAAATGATGGCTTTATTGGTCTCCAATACCCCCTGTCATGAGATAAACTTCCATATCATTAATACCTGGAATTCACTGGCCAAGTTCTATACTCCCCAGAGTCCATTCTTGTCTCTCCCTACATCTGAAATAAATACAGACACGTTGAAATGTTTTTTTATTTTATTTTTATCTTTGCCAAGACAACATGCAATTTTGAAACAAGCCACATTCATGATTTTAGATATTAGCCGCAAAGATGATAACAGGACCCTCAACGTGTGACTATCAGAACACGTTTCGGAGCCTGCAATACACGGATGTATATCTCTGCTAGCTTCTCCTTTTAATATTTAAAGAAAACACACATCGAAACTACAGAATGTGTATATACCTGGGGATGGTACTGAAATAGAAAGTCAAACAAAATGTAAATGCACTTGTCTTCCTTCTGTGTAAAAGACTTGCAAAATAATACAAGGTCAATTATTATATATATATATATATATATATATATATATATATATATATATATATATATATATATATATATATATATACATATATATACATATATATATTAGATATTAGTTGCGTTACAATTAATATTATATTAATCAAAATTGTGACTGTATGTCTAATAGTAAATACTCTAATTTTGTTGATGCACACCACAAACATGTATTTGCAGGTAACTTGGATATGATACAAAATTCAGGTTTAAAAGAAATGACGAAAAAAGGTACAAAATTTCGGATATGTCCCAAGTTAAATATTGACAGTATTTTTCAGGATACATGTGATGCACTTGATTCCTACCATGTGAAATGGGCAAAGAAAGAAAAAATGGAATTTCAGAAATTTGAAGGATAGTTATCAAACTTGAAAAGAGTCTTTAGAAATAGAATTTATCATTACAAATCCCACATTAAGAATTTCAATACGGTTAATCTAAAACAGCCTAAAGTTTCTAAAGCAGTCAAAGAACTACAAGACAGATTTGAATTCACTAACATAGATAAGGCAGGTAACAATTTTGGGATCATCTGCAAAAAATATTATCTGGATGTTTTGAAAAAGGAACTTGGTATAAACAATATTTCAGACATAAGAGGAAATGACGTTTATAAATTACACAAACAATCCATTGATAATTTGATAGATACACATAAAGATGAGATAAAAAGGAATTTTAATATCAAAATTTCCGAAGAGGAATCCTCTATTCCACTTTTGTTCTGGATACCCAAATTACATAAAAACCCTTTTAAATCTAGATTCATAGCTGATGTTTCAAAATGTACTACAAAACAATTATCAAAAGAAGTAACACTGTGTTTGACTGCAATTAGGAATCAATTTCCTAAATACTGTAATGCAATTTCTAGAAACTGTGAAATAAATTGTTTTTGGAATATTAACAATTCTTGTTTGAGTTTGTATCTAAAATCAAAGATGTAAAGGCAAAAAATATCAAATGTTTTGATTTTTCTATACTGTACACACATCTACCCATAGATGAAGTCAAAAGTTCACTTTCAGAATTAATTAGCAAAATGTTTAAACATAATGGTAAACTATACATAAATATTAATTCATATACAAAGAAAGCATATTGGTCACACATAAATATTCAAAAAGTAACGTTAAATCTTACACTGTTGAAACTTTGATAGATGCTATAAATTTTCTCTTGGATAATACTTTCGTTCAATGCGGATCATTGGCTTTTTCAACAAATAAAAGGCATCCCAATGGGTAGCAACTGCTGCCCTTTACTGGCAGTTTTATATTTAACCTGGCTTGAATTTAGGTATATGAATAAATTGATGAAAAAGGACTTTCAAATGCCTACAAAATTATCAAACAATGCAAAATATATTGATGACATTGTTTGCGTAAATGTACAAAATTTCAGTGAAATTGCTAAAGAAATTTACCCAAAAGATATCCCTTTGGAGGGTAACAATTCAGATGGTTTCAGAGATGTGTTTTTGGACTTGGATATTCAGGTCACTAATGACAGGTATAATGTTAAAGTCTATCACAAAATAGATGAGTTTAACTTTGAAGTGGTTAATTATCCTTTCCCAGACAGTAATATTTCGGAAACTATTGGGTATAATACGTTTTTGTCACAGATTTTGAGATTTGGTCGTATTTGTTCTAAATTTCAGGACTTTGCATCTAGAACCAAATTTATTTACAATAAACTTCAGTCAAGAGGATTCAAAGATGTACTTTTGATCAAATATTTCTACAAATTTTGCTGTAAATATCCCAAGATGGTTAGAAAGTTCGGCTTCAATAATTTTAGAGATTTTAGACTTGCCTGTTTTGCTACTTAATTTTATCTTTTGGCATCATTCTGTTTTAATGATCACATTTCAGACGTTTTAGGCTAGCTTGTTTTCTGTTAGGTCAAACCCCCAGGGGCTATAGGTAGCCAGCAGCTACTGACGACATTTACAAGCTTGCCCAATTGTGCTTGATATCTGGTCAAGAAATATTATATTTTCATTGCATTCTCTTGACTTCAACACAAATGACTTTCATTCTTTTCTGAATTGACCTATAATTTAGCTGTTAATATCCAAAGATTATTAGAAAGTTTGGCTATAATAATTTACAGTTTTTATACTTGTCTGTTTTGCTACTTAACTTTATCTTTGGCATTATTCTGTTTTAATGTTCACCTTTCAGACATTTTAGGCTAGCTTGTTTTCTGTTGGGTCAATCCCCCAGGGGCTATAGGTAGCAAGCAGCTACTGACGACAGTTACAAGCTTGCCTAATTGTACTCAAAATCCTGTTAAGAAAAATTGTTTTGATAACATGTTTTTGACATAAATGCTAATGACTTTCATTCTTTTCTGAAATGTCTAAATGCATATTTACTCAAAATTGACAGTATTTTCTCAAATGTCACAAACCTGACACATTAAGTTGATACATTGACTCAGGGTTGGCAGTTAAATAGAGCTTAATTGTTTGAGGGGTAGGTGTCATCACAGAGTTTGTTTTACATTTCTAGTGCAGGATGTCCATTGTTGCAGTCCTTGTTGGGATTTCCCTCGGTTTGCACAGGTGGTCTAGTTGCAACTGTTTATTTTACTATCACTGGGACTGAATATAAGGCCCCAGCTTGTTTCCACTTCAGTTACACATTGGCGGGTGGTTTAACTGGGATAAGCTGTCCAGCTAGAAAGGGTACATATTGGTTCAGGGGTAAGTCAAATTGTTCTTATCTGAACCTGTACTATACAAATTTAGTAATTATGGTTTGTTTGACAGGTATTCTTCTTTCATAATGAAGCTCTGCAGTTATAAGCAAAACTTCACGTATTTAGCTAATTCATCATTTGCCACGTTCATATTTATTCTTTATTATGTGGGTTGTCTTTGCTGAATATTTAGCTTGGACAAGGACCCGCTACTCAGAGAGATATGTACGGGTAAAAGGCTCCGAAACATGATGAGTAGTTACCCGCTGAAGACCCTTTAATTTATTTGAGCTGATACAGCCTATGTCAAAATTTTACAGAGGAGCGTGTGCAATATGGACAATAGTAATTCCATATGTATATAGATTAAACAGGGACAGGTTAGCTTATGGAGTGTGAAGAGTTCGGACTGCGGAATAGGATATTGACTACTAGGAAGTGGTTCTGGGCAAAAAGACACAAATACAAACCCCCAGACTCCTTGATTGTGGGCCATTGTGAGCCACACGGCGAGCTATAAAAAGGAAAAGTATGGGTGTGCCCAGCCAAGACCATTGAGACGCTACTCCAGTGGCTCCATTCTTGGTAAATGTGCTGCCCAGCATATCAAATTCTGTGATTGGTTTCTCACAAACATAAGGTAATCCTGCACGTGGCGTGTGTATATTGAATACCTTACTTATTTACTGGGAGGGGGGATAAAGCTGGTACCATTGTACCAAGAGATGCAACACTGACGTATTTTGAATTCCCATTATCACGTAAGATGGAAAAATCTATGACATAAAATCCACAATCACGTGTGCGTCGCAGAGGTGAAGGTAAACTTAAATGTCGTTGGACGATTAGTAGTATCCTGCCCCAACTTCGGAAGTATTTTGTCCTCTCCCAAACTCTTATACATGCATTATTGGTTGAAAAATTGGGCGTCATATGCAACATGGCACCTCATGCATAACTGAATTTTTGCAGGAAATATGAGTGTACGAAAACATTACGGTTTTTCTTTTTTTCTTAATTTTATCTATACCAATCACAATATCGTGTTATATGTTTAAACCATCCAAGCAATTAGTATTTTAGAGTGGTCAAGTTTCCGAATCGTTGCAATCAACAAAAGCCAACAGATAAGTTTGCTCTGAATTTAACTACTTGTGAAGTATCTGCGCATTCCTGACTTTCCATTTAAATCATCAGGCGCAAGTCATCCTGCAAAAAAGTTTTATCACTTACATCTGCGAGGCTGATCTAAATTTAGTCCTATATATATCGCATGCCTGCATGGTTGGATTTCAATATCTGTTTAGGTCATTTTTGCGGACCTGTCACGTTGGTGTCTGTGTAGCATGGCAGTGTGTTAAGTGGAATCTAACTATATCATGACCACCTAAAATCCTGAAAAAGGTGCTCTTAATTGACGAATGGTCTTAGAAATAAAACTCATTGATAACCAAAAAAGTAGGATTTTAAATTGGTGGTCGGTCTCTATATAAAGGTGGTCATTATTGGAGATTCTACTGAAGTACCATTATATTTCTTCATTTTTTGTCGCCGCTCTCCATTTTTTTTTTTGCTTTTCTCTTCAGATACGACAACAGACAGAGACAAAACACAGGGTATTACGGAGGTACGCTTTACGGAAATGGCAAGGCGGGCAATGTCGCGGGAGGTACTTACGGTAGTTCGCTGGACCGGTGGCCATCGTCCGCCGCTAGCCGGTATTTTGGCTCTTTTCTGCGCTTTGGTGTCCCACGGAGATACGGTGTCGCCAAAGATTACGCTGGAAATTATCTGGGAAAGAAAAACAGATATGATCCTTACTATGTCTGAGGGGGAAAGGTCAGTAAAAACACCGCAAAAGGAAATACGAGTAAGATATATGATTTCGACATAAATGATGTTTGGTAAATATTTTGTTAATGATGAACATTACTTTATATTAGGAGCACCGCGATGGTTTGTCTTTGACCATGAAAAGCAAATGTTCAATAAATATTGTGCAAATAGGCAAGGAAGCGTTTTATATTTGATGCACGTAACTCTTTTATCAGGTAGTGGATTGGTGTTTATTCAGCAATCCATATTTCTTTTTTTATATTACTATTTTCAATAGCATTGAAATTTGTTTATTAAGAAATTGTTTGAAACTCTGCATAAATTTCTTATAAAAGATACCTTCCACGCAATGACATTAGATTTCAGTCAATAGCTCCGTAGTTGACAGGGGTCTTTTGGGTGCTTTGCTGCGAAAAGCTTATATATATATATATATATATATATACTTTTTACAATTTAACAATTTTCCGGAGGACGCTACAGACACGTCATTACGGCATTGGCTGAGTGCAGGAAACTACCGCATGCTTCGCAAAACCAGAAAAGTTCCCAGTGGTGGCTGTTAATTTGGAGTATTTCATACGGGAGGAAAATGGTTACCTGGGGGCATGTAATTAGATATTGCTTCCCATGAAATATTTGCTTAGTCTCTATGTCGTCTTTATACTTTAAAAGTAAAGCTTGACACAGTAGAGCCACCTAAGTGATGATTACTTTTATGTTGCATGCTGCTGGCAAACGAAAGGTCAAACGTTAACACTTTATGGTGCAAACCGGCCTAAAATAAGAAGTGTAATGTGACAGCAAATTAGATATCCTTGTGCATTTCTCATTGGGAGAACGACTTGAAGTTTTAAAGAACTGTTTTGGCAGTGTCGTTCCGGACACTTGTTACGCCACTCACGAGTCTGCCCAGGGCATACCGAGCAAAACCGTTGAGCCGGGTTTCTCTCGTGGCCATGCATGGAGTTAAGCAGTGACCACTTTGTATTAAAGCTGATAACGAAACGAGGATTCCCTAAGGAGGCTACCGCAAGGTGGATAAGTGAAATGACCTACGCATGCATGCATCAATACAATTATGTTACCATTTCTACTTAGTACACAACACTATATTATTAGACACGTAAATACCAAAGGGTAAAAGTGCGTCCATTTCCAAGCATTGTTCTCAGAAATGAACCAGAGAGCCCCAAAAGCTGCTGACGTTAATGTAATGGTGCACGTATATACTGAATTAATTCAGAAACTTGACCTTGCCATTATGGGTAGAATTCTTTGTAAAAATTGCTTATTTCGTTCTTGATCCTCCCAAAACGAGACAGCACTTACTATACAAGGCCTTTTATGGTATTTCTTACTGGTCAAAATTTGCATGGGTTTGCATCGACGTTCCGTTTGCGAAACTTAAGCGCTCCTTAGTTTCAATGTATCTGGTAAAACAGATAGCAATTCCTCGGTGAAAATTTGGTGTGTGATACAATACGGATCGATGCAGTACAAAGTTATATAAAAGCAGCAGGTTGGAGCAGTTACGCAGGTTAAGATACAAACTGTGTTTGTAAAATTTAGTGAAGGTGTACTTCGATTTTAATTCTGCCTGTGGTGTCATGTGTTGTCATAAATCCTTAACCTCGTGTATTGTTGCTACTCTGTCTGTCTTTGCTGGTTGTAGTGTTTCCCTTGCGTCTTTGTCCTTATTTCTTACGTCTACTCCTTCTCCCTTTTTCATACCACAAGAGGGATTTACATAGGGCCCAGCCCTTTTTCCCAATTGCTTTTTTCAATAATATACGTTTTAACCAATAGGAATTACCAGTCAATTGTGTCTTGGGAGGTGTAGGATATTTTGCATTTACAGAGCTCTTTTCGCTCAGTACAATAAGAAGCTTTACACACAGATATTACAGTCATTCAGACTGATCTTAAACGATATGCACAGAAATACTCTGATGAAGATTGTATGAGATTGAAGTTAGTAAAGAATCTGCAAGTCGAGGCAGAAAATGGACCATGAGCACGAGACAGAGTCATAATAATATCAGAAAGCAGATCTGCTATATTGTCAGAGAGAAACACATCCCCAACTTTGTTTAGGAACGTGAACTTATCGATCAAAAGACACGCTTGAGGTTTGTTCAGGCCCTACATTTTTGCCGAAACAGCTTTTGTGAATGTATTGGTGTAATTCAAACCCTTTGAACATTCAATATTATTGTACTTGGACATCATAAAGAAGATCCAAATAGTGTTATTTCCAAGAAAAGGTTATACAGACGTTTCCAATATTCGGGAAATGAGAAAGTGGAATGACGTCATCAAAAATTATTGTGCCCTGGTGATTTTGTGAGTTGCAGTGTGCTTGCTCGGATGGTCAGTGGGTTGATGGCATACTCTTTTGCTTCAAAGGTGTGTCCATTTTAGTTGTAGGTTTGCGGAACAAGGTGTGACGTGGTTTTCAAAGACACTCAACATCTTTTGTTGTTGTTGTTGTTGTTGTTGTTGTTGTTGTTGTTGAAAGAGTAAAAGAAGAATCGTTTTCTTAGAAATGTCTCATCGTAAGGCGATATTTACATTTATGTCCTTAATATGGCATTGCTTATCCCTATGCTGATACAAGTTTTAAAATTGATTAAATAGCTTCCCTGGTGGTCAGTTGGAGACAATGATGAACTTACCCATGCAAAGGAAAGCAGTTGACCTGAGGCATATGGTCCCGGTGTGTCTTATGTATTATTCTCATTGATGAAAATATTTTTTATGAATGAAGAAATTTAACCAGAAAGTATTGAGTAAACAATATTTAAAATGTGGATGGTTTATGCTGATTTGAGCGTGGACATTTCCAACTTTTGCTGGGAGCAAGCGCTGCACTCCAGATTTAATTGGACCATCTTTTCTTGAGGACGACGATTCCCGCGCTCTCGTGCGGCCTTACGAATTTTTGTGGACTGTGATCCTGATTGATCTCTTCGGTACGCAGATCAGCGAAGTTTGGGACACCAGCTTCCTATATTGCTTTGCAAACCCATGAGAAATCCGCAGTTTAGTAAATATTTCCATTCATGTACATGTTGGTTCAAAACACCTGTTCAAACTCCCTATAAAGGTAAGCAGCATTCCTATACCGGTTTGAAGCATTATGAGGTATGGTTCGCACCATTTACGCTGTCAAGTAGCGTCCAACCTGTCAGCATACCACATGCAATCGACATTGCCGCACTCTTGTTAAACATGCGCAGTGCACGTTGATTTAAATGCAGTCGGCGAAAAGGGAATTTCATGGGTTCACAGACTGCAGTTGAAAACATTAAAAGTGCGACAATTACGAGAAAACCTACTTTTTAATGGCCCAAGTGTTTATTTAAATTTCATAACGAAAGCAATATTCTGACATTAAACATAACAGTTTGATGGAAGACGGAATATACACAGATATGAACAGTCAATAAAACACATTTCAAGCCTAAATCATCAATTCATTGCTGGTGTATGTAGACACAGCAGAATGATTTATCAAAACACCAGCACAGAGGCTGTGATACTGACTGTTGCATGAAAATTCAAAGAGTGTGATCACTTCATACACTCTCATGATATATCGTGACACGTAAATCGTGATACATGGCTCTGTATCGATTTTGATTTAAACATACTTATTTCAATTGGATTGCCCAGGTAGCGTACTACGGCACTAACTTATGCGCTCTACAAAAATATACAGAGTGCACACAGTATTATACAGGAGTGGTATATTCTTTTATTTAAGTCTCACCTGAATAAAAATAAATACATATACACAGCACAACGATAAAATCAAAAGCAGCCGCTCTTACAGAGCTATGAGAGACTATAAAAACAAAAATGATTGTGAATAGAAGCATTACGAGTTACATTATATCGAGAAAAAAATGTTTACGTTTTTCTGGAATTTGCCATAGGGTTTTGGCTAGCAACATAATTACTTGTACATTGTTGTTGAGAAACACAGCCTTCATTTTGTCGTCTTAACTCAACCACCGAAAGTTGTGGACTTTCATGTCGAGCAGTTCCATTAATGGTGCTGTCTCACCTTCGTACAAAACACAATCAAGCAGTGCATGGTATTCATTTTCAACTACTGAGCCCTCACAAGAATAGCATGTTCGCTCGTTTAGTGGTAGCCTGTTAGTTCCATAACGTCCCGTCTTGATGCGTAAACGGGCAACCCCACTTCCAAAAAGGGCTAGCGCCCACCTGTGCTTTAGTGACATCGGTAGAGAGAGATAAATTTTCGTGTTATAACATTCCTTAAAGGTTTTGTATACTCTTAGGTTATTTTGACACGGTCCACCAATAGCATGCTCACGAGTGAGTGCTTGTTTCCACTTGTCCGTAACCACGTTTTTCTTTTTTTTTTTAACTTCTTATGAACGAATACTTTAACTCTGGACCAGACATGCTCCTGATCACATACATTAAGAAAGTCCAAGCCGATCTTGTTGAGCATTGCCTCGCTGCGACAGACCCAGTTCCGTTTGCGCTTAAGCTCACAGGCCCAAGGATATATGAGCATTGTTTAGTCGCTGCCAGTTCATGGATGTGAGCCTGCACTAGGCTTTCGTTACACACAACCACTGCTGCTCCCAGGGGGTCTTCCATCCCATGTCACCACTCACGGCAGCGGTGGGGGTTCTCTGTCCCACTCCCAGGAATAATTTACAGACTCTATTATAGACTGTGTCTACAAATGAGTACTCTCTCTCTGCCCCCACACCCGCAGCTCCGTAAGTGATAATGGCCATCACTAAGGGGCCGTCCATTATTGTCAACATTTGCATCTATGTCCAAAATGGCCAGGGGGGTGGAAGGGGATCAGAGCCAAGTGACCACAACTTTCAACCCTAAAAAATGTTGATTTTCTGCATCCAACATTTTCAGATCCCCTGTAAAATGTCAACCTGCCACCAGGTGTCACCTTGCATTTAAACTCTATGTTTTTCACATCATCTGCTGATGAGACCAAGCACAGGTCTTTAATTCGTGGTTGCAAGAGGCTGACAAAAGATTTTGAACAAATCAAGCGGCATGTTTGCAAAATCTGTGACACTGAATTTAGTACAAGATATCAATTACTCAAGCACCAGAGCTTCACGGGTCACAAGCTACAGTGAGAGAGACCCAAAAAGTCATAAGCTGGTGAACTGGAATTTTAGGTGAACTGTGTTTATATGTACTGACGTATGGAATTTACATTCAGCATCAATTTCATTGATCAAACATTATTAATATTATCTACAAAAACATAAATTATAATATATATAATATAATAGCTGTTGCCACAATCAAAGCAGGAGAGTTTGTAGAATACCGATATCTTTTTTTAAATACTAAATGAACATCAAAGTAAAGATTTATATTTTGTTTGTCCCCTTTATTTGCTAAATATTCATACAAGAATAAATTAAATTTATTAAGCTTAGACAAGGAAGACTGTATGCACTCCTTGTCTAAGCATTTCGGTCATATTATATGAGGTTGAGTGTCTGTATTTCCAATAAATCCGGAAAAAATGTTGATGATCGCCATAAATGGGGAAGAGGGCAGGAGAAATTTATGGTCATTTTGGACATACTTGAAAATGTTGACAATTATGGGCGGCCCGTAAGGTGTTGTACAAATAGGCAAATACTTTATATGGCATACGCACCATGATTCACACCAAGCGTGCAGAACACTGTGATTCTGCTGTAAAACCTCTTCGTTGTTCGCAAGGAGAATGATATCGGCTGCGAATAGAAGGATAGCAATATTCTCCAATATGCGCACATTCAAGAACAATGTTGTTATAATGTCAATGTGGTGCTCATCCACCACAAGTGTACAACGTAATATGATGATATATTACATAAAAAACAAACTTAATACAGAAACCTTCTGGTTTGCATTATGAATTGCTGTACTGCATCAAAAATTTGTTCCTAAAGGTCCCAAAAGCCAAAAGATTTATTTTTTAAGTGAAGGACTTGGAGTGTTATAGCACTTTTGTGAAGAACATTTGCCATATTCGCAAAGGAAAATAACTTTTTTGCAAAAGAATTTTGTAGCCCATGACGGGCTCGAAGTTGACAAATTCGCGCCTTTTTGGCTATCAAGCGGGCTATGGCTCGTGACGTCACGGAAGCGAGTCAATGTGATACCATGGCTGATAGTGATAGAGAAAGCATTAGCAGTATCGACGTAGAGAATAAGCTGCATCTCAGTTCTGGCTGCTCCTTTTCCAAAGAGAATCTCACAAAGTATGAGGGGGGAGATGTAGGGTAAGGAAAGCAGAAGGACAGAGAAATCCAGCCTTACTGGAAGGAGCCACAGGCGTCGACAAAGCCAGTCAAGTTTGCCAGTGCAAATTGCAACTGGTGCTTAGTCGTGTGCCAAGCACTGACCATGACTTGCCGTAACTGCCACGGAAGATCAGCAAAACTGGGGTTGAGACGTTCAGACGTTCAAACTGGTATTAGTAAGGGATATATTTTAAAAGTCGTTCTGTGAAAAGTCCCATGTAAGTGACTGGTTGAAGTTTACGGCAGGCCATCTTGTGCGGTTGCCAATAACCAACACCGGCAGTGCACGCTGCATGCTAAGACAGTGTAAATGTAAACTCAAACCAGTTGAATTTAAAATTATAGGCCTGCTTATATATATATATATATATATATATATATATAAAACAAGGCCTGAGATACTCGAAGGTGAAGAGTTGCATTGAAAAGTATATGTGAGTCCGGTGCATGCGTAAACGGATAAATAATGACCACCTTCGCATGCCGCTAACTGCGAAAGAGGGGAATACATAAGCACTTGACCACAGCTTGAATACACGTAAGCCACACAGAGGGAGGTACTACGGTTTTGCCTGTCTAAGCGTGCAGCGTATACTGCAGACCTGCATTGGCAACCGCGCAAAATGGCCATCCTTTTTTTGTTGATTTTTGATTTGATTTAAACATATTTATTTCTATGGATCACCAAAATAGTACAAGAGAGACTAATCGAGTGCTTCTTCAATACAAAGAGAGACACACAGAGTATTTACAAGACACAGTACAGTACAATGAGAATATTAACAAAAATGATTGCATTGGGAGGGAAAACACATCGAGGAATAAGATGTTAAGTGTATACAATGACATCACGAATATGAATCACCATAGGAACTAGTCTAGATAAGGTAAGCTATTAAATATAACGATTTCACCATGGGCAGGCATTTAGATTTAAAATTCGAACCTTCGAGTCTCTGCAACGAACAGTTATACTGCATTAAATATACCTTCATTTGTGTCCTTGGGTAAATCTTTGCTACCTTTGGTGAAACATGTAATCAAGATGTCGCTTGTCAAATAGGTAGTAAGGGCTGGATTTACTCCAGGGGCCAAGAGATGACACAAAGTGTTCCGTAATTTGAATCGTGAAACTGAATGGCGGGGACAAACTGGAAAATAATGATAAGTATCCTCGTCCGGGGCAGTACAGGTGCAGGAGGGAGACGGGACAATGTTGAATTTGTGAAGATGTGAGTTGGGACTGGAAAATCCAAGGCGCAGTTGGGTATGACATATACTCGGAAAGCGTTTTCCATATGAAAAATAGTCAGGTTGGATGTCAACACACAAAAGTGTATCTTTTAATTTAATTCAGATATTTCCAGGGATGTTGACTGTCTGACATCTAAGGGTAGATTATTCCAACGTTTGATGCTTAACGGGAGAAAAGAATCGCCGAAACGTTTAGCTTTGAATCGAATCTGTCTAATATCAGAACGATTTGTCGAGTTAAGATTAGCAATGCGCGTTAGATCATGAGGTATGAGGTTACACAGGTACTGTGGTGTAATTTTTTGTAACATTATATATATATATATATATATAACTAGTTCTTTGTATTTCCGCCGGACAGAGAGAGTTTGCCAACCCAGCTCATTGAGAAGAAGAAAACGGGGTGTATGACTTAAAGCACCAGTACAAATTCTTGCAGCTTCGTATTGTACATCTTCAACAGAATTTGAAAGGCCGATATTACAGTTATCAAATAGAATACTTCCGTATTAAATTATTGGACGCACCATGGTTGAATATAGCCTTAGCTGAGTTTTGCCAGAAAGCTTGTATGTGAGTCGGCGAAGTAAAGCAAGTCGTTGATTGGCATTGTCCATGATGCCGGTAATGTGAGAATGCCAAGTAACTTTGGTGGTCAAATTAATTCCTAAATATATATGTTAATGTGCTTCGGGTATAGCAGTGACTCCAAGGTAAAGTGTAGGATGGTCTTGCTTATTATTCTTAGTGGAAAACAGGACTGTAACGGATTTGATGACATGAAATGTGACGCGCCATAACCTACCCCAAACATTCATTCTACTAAGGTGGGTATTTATTTTTTCAGCAGACGTAATAAGGTTAATGACAATCTCCAGTACACTGGTATTGTCCGCAAATAATTCAATGCCACATGTTATATCATCAGTTATGTTGCTTACATACATATATACATATATATATATATATATATATATATATATATATATATATATATATATATATATATATATATATATATATATGTGTGTGTGTGTGTGTATATATATATGTACAAACAGAGGGGGACCTAGGTTAGAACCTTGAGGCACACTGGCCTCGACTGGTAACCAGGAAGAAGATTGACCACATATAGAAACGCGCTGGATGAGTTCGAAAGGTTACTCTCTATAAATTCTATAATTTGATCCAAGATACCAACTCGCCTCACTTTGAAAAGGAGGGCTTCGTTCCATGCTTTATTGAAGGCTTTCGATATGTCTAGAAAAACCATGCGCGCTTCTTTACACGGTTCTAGGCCATTGTATATATTATGAAGAATACAGAAAAGTTGATTGACGGTTGAGTCATTTTTCTTAAAGCCGGAATTTGGGGGGGGGGGGGTAAGTAAGTCGTTTTTGGTCAAGTACTCCTAGACTATATTGTACATTGAACATTCGAAAACCTTGGAAACGTTACAGAGGAGAGAAATTGGTCTATAGTTTCCTTTTTTTGTTTGTTAGTCTTTTTGCAAACAGGACATAAGTTGGAATCTTCCAGGGGGCCGGGAATTGTGACCTTGAGAGAGAAGTATTGAATAATAGTGCAAGAGAGTGACATATACTAGGAGCAGTGTTTTTCAATAAAATGCTGCCTTGCCTATACCACCTGGTCCAGAAGCGGAGTTGGAGTTAAGTGACAGCAAAACTTTCGATACTAGCAGCATCGAATTGGAAAGTGTTTAGACGAGCATCAGTTCTAAAAGTAAATTCAGGTAGGGGAAGAGGGTCATCAGGAGAATCGAGTTTGCATTGATTGGCGAAATAATTATTAAAGAGATCACATTTTTTAAAAATTTACTTGATATCACTTTGCCGTTGTCGATGAGGGGTGGTATGGATAGATGGAATTTACTGCCGAGGGTTGATTTACTAAGACTCTACCAGTTTGGGGGATTTATATCTTTGGAGTCGAGCTCTGAACGAATTTTATCAAATTAGAGGTGTATCATCTTTTTGATAGCATTGACAGTAATATTATTTTTGCTTTCTTCTGTAGAGCTGAAACAAATATTCAGTTTCGTTGTATACTGAAAGCGTATAGGGACGTTTTTGGTGTGTGAGGCGCTTGTGTCGCTTCCATGCTCGGTTACGCTGTCTCGTTAATCTTTTGATAGCACATGTAATCCATGGCTTATCTTTTGGCCAAACGAGTATGCTTCTGCAAGGAATGAATTGTTTTCATGTATCTAAAAATAAATCAGATCAATAAGATACTGAGTCATCAATAGTGTCAAAGGCGGCAAGACCTGTGTTTCAGGGAGCTTGAAGAAACGCAGTATTCAAATTTCAAAAGTCGGCCCGCTTGTAATCCCAAGTCGTACGTTTAAAGGGGCAATCAGTGTGGTTTAGGATTGAAAAAGTACAGAAGACCACAGAATGGTCAGAATTGGAAACGGGTGGGAGGATCCCATAGTTAAGGACGAAGCCAAGGGAATCCGTGATCATCAGATCGAGCAGACTCTGGGTGTACTTTGTAGCACGAGTTGGGCCGGAAATTAACTAAACTAAATTATTCTGTGTAACCAGATCAAACAGACGCTGGCCCAGTTCACTATCACTGTGAACAGAATCCCATGATTGACAACGGTCATTAAAGTCCACAGTAATGATAAGCATTTTAGGATTCATCTCGATGGCAGAAGAAATAGATTGTGCGAGGGATTCCATAAACAGGTCTCTTTCTGCTGCCGTCTGCCCAGGTCGACGATAATACACCTCTAATAAAACATTGCCAACATTAACGGAATTTCAACACACATGCACTCGCAAGAAGGCGACTCTAGATCAGGTCGCCTGGCACACGGCACGTTGTTTCTGTAATAAATAGCGACGCAACAGGTCCGGTATCTCAGTCTTTGTGCATTGGTGGTTGAAAACCATCTATTACCAATAACTCATCGGGGGAGTTTACGTCTAACCATGTTTCGGAAAGAGTGATGACATCACAATTTTCAAATTCTGCAAGAAGATACAGTTCTTCTAGTTTGCCTTCACTTTTTAAACCACGGACGTTCGCGTGACAGATGGAGAAATGCTTTTGAGTATTTAGTATTGGACCAGGGTTAGGGTGGATATAAAGCAGAACAGCCTTAACTAAGATTTACTAACGTGTCTAAGATTCGAAAATAAATTCAGAAATAGGAGTATGAATAGGATTGTCAAAAAGGTGAAGGACGAAGATACTTGATCATGGGTGCGGATCGACCGGGAACAAATATGGTATGTTGAATAGCCGTTGCGGCTGTGAAAGCACCCAATAACGGCTCTGTACTGTTGGATGGAAATGCCCATTACGTAATTTCAAAACTAAGTTTTACCCCCCCCCCCCCCAAAAAAAAAACAGAAAAAAAACTGTGTGACATAAACATATAAGACTGACGTTAATTACATTTGTGTAATATTAGACCTTGTAAGATATTTTTGCAAGTCATCAATACACATAAGACTGAAAACTGATGCAGGCGCTTGCGCTGATGCAGAAAGGGGTACATACATGGTAGCATACAAGTGGACATATAACTGAGAATAAACAAAAATAAAGTAAAGCACAGTGTCTATAAGACGATACATGATTGCCTGCATAGCAACTGGCTGCAAACTGGGTAAGCAAAAGATAATACAAAAAGTACTATAGAATGTTGACTAATAATATGGAACGAGCAGCAATACGATCTAATACCTACATACTTTCCTCTCTAGACGTGCTGATCAATACAAAACAGCGATATGCATAATGCTCAAGATAACAACGCAAGAACATGTATCATATTACAAATATGTTAAGTTGTAGAGAGATAAGCTTATCATTGTAAATTAAGGTGATTTACAGTGATGACTGAAATTAAGCAGAATAGCGTTTGTCCATAAATAACAGGATATGGTACAACCATTATGGATAGCAAGCAACATGGAAGCTAAGTTAGCTAGCGTACCTAAAAACATTGACCTGTGTCAGGAGGCAAAATGATTATAATACATGTAGTAGGATAATTTGAATAATTCACAATAACCATTCAGGCTAAAAATGAAACAAACTGGCCTTCCACATTAAAAGTGGCCTGGTATGCTGAAAGATAAAAGTATTGCGGTCAGTTTGAATATACCACAGATATATATTTAAGTTACTAACTGAATATGATGTGTCCAACTAGACCATATAGGTTAAGGTAGTAACAAGAGGCGTTTTCATGAGGTGAAATCATAGTAAATATAAATCATTAAGTTACATGAAAGATGTTGGTCCATAACATTGTCCATAGTTTAGGTTAGCTTTCACTAATAGGAAAGCAAACGATATGCAGTGAATGTGGCTTAAGACACAAGCAATATATCCAGATCGCATGACAAGACAGAAAAATGAAATGTCACTTATATTGAAGAACGGATTTGGAGACCAAACCACATAGGGACCAATCAGGTTTAGCGTTGAATGACTTTCTTTTGGACGATGTTCAACTAATCCGATCAGGCACTTCTCGAGGTTGTTTTGTGAACAGTTAGGTCATCAAGTCCATGGCTTTGACCCGCCAGCCCCATGTCATGGTTCAACCCCACCGGTTTAGTTCACGCACGTACAGGCGCCCATCACGTGACCAACATGAATGGATTTTGTTTTCTTTTCTCAGTTTGAGAGCTTGGTACATTATGTTGGCACGTTTTTTCGTGAGATCCTCAGATACAAATCCATCTTGACATTTTTTCTAGCATCATAGAATTTTTCCTGATGCGTTAATTGGTGAATTTAACTATAGTGGCACGAGATTTGTTGCGCCCTTCTTTTCCCACTCTATGAAACCGGTCTATGTCTGCAACCTGCAAATCCAATCCAAGTTTTTTAGCATGATCAAGTATCAGCTGATCCGTGTTTTCATTTATAGATTCAGGAGTATTTTGCCAAACCCTCAGACTATTTCTCCTGCTATATTGTTCACACTCATTACCAGCAGTTTTAAGATCTTGCACACGCTTCTCAAGACAAGCATTTTTCGATTCAATATCAGTAGTGTGACTTGTGTATTGCTTGTGTTGAGTTAACAACTGGGATTCTAAATCGTCAACACGGGTTTTCAGCTGGCTTACCTCTGTACGTACTGCCTCCGATACTAGTTTGCGCAGCAAAGTTTCCACGCGAGGGTAGTTAAGCATGTTTATAGCGAGGTCACCAGCACTATCCTCAGTCCTCGGACGCACTAAAATGGGAGATACACCTGTAGAGGAATCCGATGTCCACGGTCTTTTGAAAGATTTCTTTCTTTCTTTCTTTCTTTCTTTCTTTCTTTCTTTCTTTCTTTCTTTCTTTCTTTATTCATTTATTTATTTATTTATTTATTTATTTACTTACTTATTTATTTATTCATTCATTTATTTATTTATTTATTTATTTATTTATTTATTTATTTACTTATTTACTTACTTACTTACTAACTTACTCATTTATTTATTGTGCTTAACAGAAAGGCAACGATCGGGAACAAGGGCGTAGCCCTATATGAACCCCTTTTGCATAAAAAAGGAGAAAGTAAAGCGTTGTACGGCAAAAATAGGACGGCAGACATCACTGAACTAAGGCAATTACACACAAGAGAGCAAATTACAGACAGAATAAATGGCCTGCCTTCTAATTGTATGCTATAATCTGGCAGTACTCAGAGACCTAAACTTCAACCAGTCATTTATATAATAATTTTCGCACACTGACTGTTGAAAAGCATCCCTTAGGGGGCCACCATTAGATCTTCAGGGGAGGACCCGGAGTTCCCCCCACCCACCCACCCCACCCCACCCCAAAAAATATTTATTTCACAAAGGGGATAGAACACTTTATTTTTTTCACACCATGGTGGGCTGTAATTTTTTTTTTCATACAAAGCAGCAAACCTTTTTCTTTCACACAGGACACATGACCTAATGCCAAGCTCATTCTTTAATATCAAAGCATTTACCACCTCATAACCTGTGTAGAGGACTGAGTGTGTAAATTTTACATACTGATCTATGCAGAATTGGGATAAATGTTTTGACAAATATCAGAGATGTCTTTGTAAAAGACAATATGTTCAGTGGTATCTACTATGAGTACAGCTTTATTAAATGGAGCTAGGTGTATAATGTATATGTACAATGTTTGGATAATGCCAGGATGTACATGTACGGAGCTTTACTTATTCAACATCTACAGATACAAACAGATAATTTTGCCCATTAGAAACAATTTCTGGCACCTGCAGCATTCTGCCTGCTGAACTAGTTAACCAATGCAGTCTTTGTCAAACTTAATATCAAACTGTGATTTCCTATATTGGATGGTCTAGACACAAAGTATTTTGGTAAATAGTTGAGAGAGTTTTCTATCTTTAGGTCTCTAATGTTCCTAAATATAGGAAATTTACCACTAAGCTACTTTTGTGTCTTTTGAATTTTAACTGTCTGTGGACCAGTTTTAATTGCCATCAACTCTTTATCTGTCACTTTGATCTTTTCCTTCCTACTGATGGCTCTTTTCACCTCCCTAAGATACACTTCTGCATATCTAACGGCAACTGCTTCCAGGTCTTTACCACATATTTCAGTTACAACTGCTTGATATTTTGGCCCAGGTCTCGTTAGCATAAAAAAGCATGGTATTATTTCCTTCCCTTTTTAAGGGATAGGTGCACAGTACCACAGGCTTTAACTAGAACGGGCTGATTTTCCGACAGAAAATAAAATGTCTCTACGTGCGCCCTTACTTTTGTCGCCCTTAGTTTTATAAATAGGCATACCGATTCCAATGATCTACAAATATGGTGAAGGTACACTCTTGGTCACCCATCTGTACTGCCAGCCTAGTTCGTATTCTGGTACATTATAATGCAGAATTTCCGCCATCTACATCAAATCCTTGTGGATTTATCATGTCTGCATGGATTTTAGATGAAATGCCCTTGTGACCTTTAAAAATAGGCCAAGGTCAAACATCTGCAGTCACGAGCAAGGTCCCACAAGTCTTTCATAGAAACATAATCACACAAAATTTCAAGCTCTGCAAGTCAATTTTTTCACTAGTGTGCCTACAATGATTTTGAAAAAGTGGCCATGTGACCTTGAAAAATGGAAGGTCACCCATCTACAATCCCAAGCAAGAACTTAATATATAGAAACACCTTCTCATAAAATTTCAACTTCCCAAGTCAAATCTTTCTTGAAGTTATCGATTTTATATGACATGCCCGTGTGACCTTGAAAAATAGGTCAAGGTCACCTATCTGCAATCCCAAGCAAAGTCTTATATAAATTTCAACTTTTCAAGTCAAATCTTTCTTGAATTATCACATCCATGTTAATTTATAACGAAATGCCCACGTGACCTTGAAAAATAGGTCAAGGTCATACATCTACAGTCACAAGCACAGTCTTACAGAAGTCTTCCGTAGAAGCATAATCACACAAAATATCAACCTCTTTAAGACAAATCTTTCTCAAGTGCATCTGCAATGATAAAGTGGCCATGTGACCTTCAAAATAGGTCAAGGTCACCCATCTACAATCCCAACCTAGTTGGTTTTATCGTACATAAACATGCAAAATTTCAACCTCCTAAGTCAAATCATTGCAGAGTTGTTGCTTCCGCGTCAATTTTAGATGACATGCCCATGTGACCTTAACAAGTATGTCAAGGTTATCCATCTGCAATCCCAAGCAAGATTTTATATAGGAACATCTTCACAAAAAATTTCAAATTCTAACAATCAAATCTTTCTTCAGTTGGCGCGTCCGCAACGCACGCAACAATGTGTTGAAGAAGAAGAAGAAGAAGAAGAAGAAGAAGAAGAAAAAGAAGAAGAAGAAGAAGAAGAAGAAAAAGAAGAAGAAGAAGAAGAAGAAGAAGAAGAAAAAGAAGAAGAAGAAGAAGAAGAAGAAGAAGAAGAAGAACAACAACAACAACAACAACAACAACAACAAGCGAAAGAAACGGACGAAAAAACAATATGTCCCCCCGTTGCACGGGGAGACATAATAAGGGCATTCATCTGTGCTCTTAGACAGAAGTCATCAACTTCTCTGCCCTGCACATCCCAATAGTTCTCCGCCAAAATTATTTACATATACATGTAATGGCTGTGTCTCATTGTATCCTTAGTTCTGACTGTGTCTTAACACAGTATGTAGAGGTTC
The DNA here is from genome assembly GCA_964020975.1 of Hermodice carunculata. Taxonomy (NCBI): domain Eukaryota; kingdom Metazoa; phylum Annelida; class Polychaeta; order Eunicida; family Amphinomidae; genus Hermodice; species Hermodice carunculata. The sequence continues at coordinate 46,067,016 of OZ026623.1, read as the reverse complement.
AGTCTACTGTTATATAGTGATAAGTTTCGACTTCCTTGACAAGTTTGAACATGAATGAAGTCACGAAGCGAGGGGGAAATTTTTTTTAAGTTTGAGTGAAAAAGTTTTCAAGTTTAAGTGATCATTAGTACTTATTTTGACTGGCTGCAATGTATTTATTTCACCCTCATTCATTGACAGAATATTTATTTTCACTCTGCCCTCTGGTTCTTTATATATTTCACCCATTGTCTGCACAAAAATATTCATTCAAAAAAACTCCAGCCCCCCCCCCCCCCCCCCGATATCTAATGGTGCCCCCCTTACCAGTCTAAACTTCCCAAGCACCAGCTTTGGTTATCTTCCTTGGCACTGCCACTGCGGCTGCGGCATGATCAGTGTGGGCACAGACTCGGTCAGTCCCACTTGGACCTCCAAAGACAGGCTTTGTCGTAGCCCATAGCTCATTCCAACATCGACTCACCATGGTGGATGAGTTCAAACTGGACAAGCGGGAACAGTTTCTTGTTTGCATCCCCATTTTAATCCAGTGAACCATGAGCACACTGACATTCACTGCTGCAAGTCAATGTTTACAATCGGATTTGGTGCAGAAGCTCCCTTCCTTGACATCACAGACCCCGGTGGTCAAACTATGACGGAAAGTAGCAATGTTTGAGGAGTGCGGCCACCAAATGAGACACCATTCCGCACAATAAAATAATGTATATCTGGGTTAATTCTAAATTCGCCTAAAGGTGGTGCTGCCCATCCTGTTCATGGTTGACCGCCCATATTTTGTGGTCACTTTCCATGACCCTCACTATTTCTCCATAGATTAACGTGGGGTATTAGCAAATATAAATTTAACCTCTTTATATGTTGTCAAATGAGCATTAAACTTTCATTTGATCACACCTGGGTGTATTTGAAAGATAACAATACGTACTTCAGTTAGATTAGAAGATGATAATTCCGAAAATCGTCCTCATATGCAGGGTGAAGCTTTCAGGTTCACTGTATTGTAATGGGCTTTGTTGACCCACCTGACCTCAAATGGCATTGGTTGCTAGGAGTCACAAACATGTACCATGGGAAAAAAAGGCAGTGTGTCAAGAAATTGAACCATCCCAGATTACCCCTATTGTGAATAAAGTGTATACTGCGTCATCACAACGGAAAGTTTTCTGCACAAAGTGCTATAACAATTCAACTTCACTTTTTATAAAAAAAAAATAAAGTACTTGGCGAGGGAGAACTTTAGGTTTATGGGTCAGGTACGTAAGGTGAATATAAGGAGCGACATGAACTATTAATGTGGGATTACCTCCAGATACAAAAAATATTGTAAACACTTTTTTTTTAAAGAGATGTTCTAAGGGCTGCGTAACACCGGCAGTTTCAGAAAAAGTGAGAGACTTTTTCACATGGGTCATGACAATCACAGGCGGCAGATGGAATGACATTTATCTTGTGAAGAATATCGTGATACAGAAATTAGCAACGATACCCAACCTTACTGAATATATCTCGTGACTTATTATATTTGCTCAATCTGCAACGAGACTAATAAATTACACAGTCAATAGCACCCCAAACTGACAAACCTCCCTTTTCAAACAACCCTCACCTTCTCCGAGGACAGGGGCATCCAGCAGAATGGTTGTCACCATAGTGTGGTCGATACAAACCCATTCATAATGACTGCCAAAGTCACTGTCCATCGAAAATACTGATTAAGGTTAGAAGTGAACAAACAAAAATCGGTGTCCCCACGCCGTTTTCCTGTTTTAAACACTTTCTGCTGCCCGACGCATATCATTTATATGCCAACAGATTCGTTACAATCCACTCTCTCGATCCCTGCCTAATAGTGACTTTTCGGACGTATTTTAGCCCATTTGGGTCACTCTATTCCCCGCAAAGCGTCTCGATTTCAAAAGAGGCACTCTTCGTTGAACGGAAGTGACCCCCACGTACGGACTCAAATTTCTCCTATGCTCTGATTGGCCGCCAGTGAATAAATTTGAAATTTCGTTTACTTTGACATTTTATTACGGTTGGCTATATAATTTGGCTCTTAAAGTACGGACTTGTAAGTAAACGATCATACAAATTTATTCACTGGCAACCAATCAGAACGAACGAGGAATGTGAGTCCGTACGCAAGGCATATAGGTATAACTTTTTGAAACAACTTAACATAAATAAGAAATAAAACTAAAACCCTTCATCCTTCCTGAAACTTTGAAGGAAAGAATGAATGATAAGCAAAAATTTTGAATGTGTGGTGTAATGTGGTGGGCAACCATTTCTATTTAAATAAACAGTTTGAATAATATGAAGTGCACACATATTGAGAACAATATAGCCTACCGGTATATTGTAAGTGTCTCACACTCTGATGAAGAATTTTGGAATTTTGAAACTTGTCCATGCGAATATGGCAAAGGTCGGCCACATTTGCATTCAAATGTTCGCAACTGAAAGTTACAAACCTATTCTGGTCCTCGGGTTTTTTATATTTAGTAACATTGGAATGACGCAAACCTATTGCGGCTTTTTCTTTCAAATTTTTCGAAATGTCCCGGATGTTCAAGTGTCGTCTGCTTCAATATACTTTCACCTGAATTAGTCAATAAAATAGGCCTATAAAACCATTTGAACAAGAATGACCGATGGGTCCATCGGGATAGCATACACTGGGGCTACGCAGGAGCGGTATCCAGTATAGGCCTAAGCCTATGTTTGAACGTGGATTCAGGCCCTAAAAGTTTGTGAAACATGGGATGAAAAAAATCTAAAATTGTGTGCATTAGGCCTGAATATCACTGAGCTGTGTTCAGATCTAACAAATGTTTGCAATTGCCCCCAAAAAATATATCTGCAGGAATAGTAAGCGATATACTAACGAGTTTAGCTGGCAGGGTTGAGCTGTCAAACTTAATAAGTTCAATCGATTATATATTCAACAGTCTTTATATGACATTTTGGCCTCTTAACGACAGGGGGAAAGATAGACAACGTCCTCTTTTCAAAGTACCACATTGTTTTTTTTTATGTGTAATCAAATCGGTCAAGATACAAAAACGATCGGTGTCTCACTTATATTTTAAAATAGGTCTTAAATTTTAGAGAATTGTAAGAAATATACAAGAGCCATGCATCTTATAATATGTGGGCCTTATAGAACTGAATAGGCGGTACGACAGAAAGCGATGGGTCGAACTTTTTTCTAAACGACATTCTGAAGTTGACAAGTATTTAGGCCTATAGAAAATGATTCATTGAAAAAATAATAATGAAAAAAAATCAAGAAAACGTAATACATAATAACGGCTAACGTAGGCCAGACTCCATTAATAAGCAATTCGTGTGCATCGAAATCTGGTTTAAATCGCTACTGTTTGGCCAAGGATGTCATAAAAAAAGGATTAAAAGCGACGGAACGGATTGCCTGAATTTTCAAAAAATCTGAAAAGCAAAAAGAGGATGATGAACAAAAAAAACCATGCAATATCAGCTGATGACGTTACTGTTAACGACTTAACTTCTTAATTTTACGGTGAATGTCCATGAAAGAAACTGCGCGCCGAAATAGGCCTCTGGAGGCCTATCGTTTCAGTCGATCGTTCCAGTTAGGACTTATCATATCCCCGGGATTATATCCCTGTGCAAAAAAGATTACCACCTGTCGCCATTTGATGGTCCGTCACGTCGCCAAAACATTACCGCTCCAAATAAAAGCCAGTTAAGCCTACGGGAAAAATCTTCGAAGTGTTTACTCAGTATCAGTAGCAAAGCATGGCAAGATGTGACATGTCTGTAACTATGTACCATTACTTATATGCTGGTGGTTTGCCTGGCAGTTTAAAGGAGTATACGAAATTAAGTAGAGAAAACAGCGACTGGACGGAATTGTGGTGCAGGAGTTTGGAAATCCTGGGGCCGTGCTTCAGCACGGGGCCTATTTGTCAAAACGTCATGTCACATGATCCAAATTATTTTTCAGTGTTATACAATATACGTCATATTTGTGTCTATGATTTATTTTCTTTCCTTCACATATGACTCTAAATCATCCAGACAAACATGCAACGGAAATGTTTTTCCGAAGTTCTTGGATGTAATTAAAGTCTTCGCATACTTCTGCCAACGCTGAAAAACTAAATCAATCCGATATTCCTGTTGCCGCAAAGCGCACGTGGCAATTTCGTTCTGGCTCAGAATTTTTAGCAGACTTGCAAAAATTTACAAAATCAATTGTCCTCAAGTGGCATATCGAAGTACGGTATCATGAGGCATGCATATTAATTTCCTGCAAATGCATACCTGGTGGTCTGTCTCGCCTGGCGAGATACATCAGTATTACCCCATGTATGTAGTCCAGAGTAACCACGGACGGTACCGGTCGTTCTGCACCGTGTAGAATGTATTGGATGACATTCATCTTTAACTGCAATCCTGCTCACTTCTTGTGTTGCCTGGGCAACAGACTGATGCTTCCACCATGATCAAGGCAGATTTGTATTATATACTACATAAACATCCATAAATAACACACTTTCAACCAAACGAGAGTCCATGCCAAATCAATTTAGGCATCTTTTATGTTTCAAATGTATGTTAATACATTTTCTTGATATTATTGTTTGTTTGTGTTATTCATTTTCTTGAGAAAGTACTTTTGACCATGCTAAATACATGGATCTGCCCTAATGCAGGTGGCTCCCTCTTTTGCTCAATAGCTGTTAGAGCATGACCGCATTTATATATGAATACATCCTATTGCCGATCCACACACCCGTGAAGAACGGTCGCGTGCATGCCCTACTTTCCCACCGACCACTTTTTCATGCCCGCTCACCTAGGATGTTGATTTATTGTCTGCTGCTGTATTTCTCTTGGACCACTGTTTCGACACAACACTATTATTTTTTTTTTTTATGTGAAATGGTTAACAATACTCTGGGCTACACATGCAAGGGATAAAAATAAAACAACACTCTTGCAATTACCTGGCCGTAAATTCTGCACGGCACTCGCGTACCCCTGGAGCGGAAGGATCAACAAAATTAATATGACTTTGGTATTTTTAAACTTATATATATCTAAAGGACACTAATTTTATATGAAAGGGGTATCTAGTCCTGTGTGCGACATTGATAGGCCCGTGTGGTCTCGGTGATTCACAGGCGTGAGCCCCGTGCTTTGTGGCGGGAAAGTAATAGACCTATGCAGGTGTCGCATTGGTGACATTAGATTAGTGCTTCATACACCTCAACAACTAGTCCTTGAAATCTCTCATTTTTGCAGAGTGCATGTGGCGAACAAACACAAGTACTTACATTTTCAGGACACGCCAAGACCTGTAGAGTCTTTAGACGCTCTGGTTTGATTTGAAGCTACAATATTTGTTCAGCAAAGATTAAGGTTGTGACGTCAAAGTTGTAGCTCAAGAATAATGCAATATCACTGAAGCTCATTTGTGACAACCTAATCTCACCCTGTTTCATATTTGCGACTTTTTATGTTGTAATACTGAGATTGTATATCTGTTAATATTAATAACGTCTTTGTATCTCGTCTTCTCGACCTTTTTTTTTCGGTAAAAGTTTCTTCGCAGTAAGCCTCCTGACTTTTTTTCTCGTAATGACAATGTTTCTCACGTAACAATAACTTCTGATCTCGTAATATACTTTTAACGAGAATTAATGATGTTAGGTCAACACCGATAAACTTCCGTACAACAAACCAAGGCAGCCTGTCTCACACTTTTAAGTTTCCTCCGATAGCCTTACAGGTGTCCCAAGGTGTGTCTCTGCGATTTAGAGCCCCCACTGTTTAATGGTACAATGGAAAGTCATGGCAGTATGCATTACAACACCACATAATATTCGCCATTTTTCTGTATATCTGTTTTTGCTGATGCACAGCCTATGTGTTGGACCTCACAGTGCACTGCGGAATGAAATTTTAGCTAAATTGTGCCACATGTAGTAAAACGTAGGCCCTATACAACGCCGATTTAGGCTACTTCTTTCGGTTGGCATGACCATGAAATTTGGCGTAATATCAATCTGGACAAAAGTACCCTTCAGCAAAGCTGGACTCCGGACATTTTTGGGGGTTGTCATGTTTTCGATTCGAGATGAATGTCAACGTGTTCATCGTTTTCCAAATGATAATCTTGTTCGAGCTAATGTCGACCCCCCCCCCCCAAAAAAAACAAACAAAACAAAACAAAAACAAACACATTTCTCATAATATGGTTCAATTGGTCTTTTGAGTGCACAATCTCAATCAATCAATCAATCAAGAAAGAAAGAAAGAAAGCTGCTTCGCCCCTTCAAGATACACATATATCACAAAATATGACTTTTTGCTGAATTAGAAAACCTTATCACCTTATGGGCTATTAGTGTCTGTGACCTACTTACTCTTCAAGGGGTCTGAACTTTTTACCAGAAACTGTCAAGTTCACATTACACTATATCTGAAAAAAAAATCAAGATCAACTTGCCATTTAAAAAGGTTTCACAGTGCCGCCTCTATTTTATGCACTGTTGCGCTGAAGAAAATCCTCCGCTTAATATTCATTACCATTAGAAGTAATGAGTCAAGCTCGTTTAGAACATGGACTTCCCGACGCGGGAGGGGTATTTTTTTTGTCCACGGTAATAGCCCCCAAGCAGTATCAGCGTGTTTTTACCAATGCGGGAGGACCAATCTCCGAGACGCGTCAAGCAAAGCGTAAACATAACAAGTAGGTTATCGACATAGCTGAAGATCTGACAATTTTAGACAAAACGGTTTTTATTATTTGATTCATTCATTCATAAAATTCAACGAAAATTCTCTCGACAACGTGATAATCTTTAGACATATTTTAACATCTGCAAAGTGATAAGATCGTGCAGATGAAACCATATCACAATCTTGGCCGGGAAATGGCCGCCATATTGGATTTTTACGATCTCGCGGTGTTTACGTTTTATAGGATTCAGGATTCAGGAGTATTTATTTGACCAAAATAGCTACAATTGGATAACATTCATTAAACACAAAGGTACGTAAAATTCAACTGAAGATATAAACATACATAGGTCAGGGAGACACACATTAAGATCTTTGCTAGATCGCTAGCATGTGTGCCACCCTGGTACAATGAAAAGTAAACAAAAATGTGATCATTTACAATAATTTCATTTTAACTGAAGAGTAAATAAAATGTCAATGTCTAATTAGAATTGCGTACATAACAGTTCGGAATATAACAGGTTTCATCGTAATTCATCAGATATTCTTTCTTAACATACTACGAAAAACCAAAATAGCTGTGTGTATGTATTTTTTCTAAGATATTTTCAGGAGTTGAATTTAAAAGTCGTACAATGTCATGTCTTAAACATTTCCTAACAAAACTACGTCTCGTACGTGTTACAAATATTTGTTGTCTTCTGGGATAATGGTCATGTAATTGTGGAGTTGGCATGATTTGTATATCATCGAAGTAAATCGGGAGCTGCTGATTTTTAATTTGTAATAAAATTTCAAAATTTGTAAATTAAATAAATCTTCTAATTTCAATAAATTTCTGGCTTTAAGAATAGGTTCCAAATGAGCATCATACTTGCTGTGATGGATTATCCGAACAGCCCTTTTTTGGAGCTTTACTAATCTGTCATGTTTATGTCCCCAAATAAGAATACCATAATTAAATCTATCAAGAATCAGGGAATTATAGATTGTTTGTAGTATATAGGAAGGAAGAAAATTTTTTAATTTGTTCATGATATCAATAGTCTGAGAAATTTTTGAAGCGATTTTCTGAATATGAATATTCCAACCCAAAAGTTGGTCAATTATTATGCCAAGGAAATTGAATTCTTCCACACATTCAATCGTTATATCATCAATTTTTACAGTAGGGATTGTAACTTTCCTTTGAGGTTTATGCAAAACCATAAACTTGGTTTTGTTGACGTTTAAAGATAATTTATTCACCTTTAACCATGAACTTACTTTCGTAAGTTCGAGGTTAATAAGTTTTACAGCATCACTATCTGATGCAGATAAACTGACAGGTCTCACGGAAGTAAATAAAGTTGTATCATCCGCATAGACAATGAATTTTAGTGTAGATGATGCCATATGTATGTTATTTATATAAATAAGGAAAAGTAAAGGACCCAATATTGATCCTTGAGGAACACCCGTTGAAATGACTAGAGATTCAGATCCAGTTTGATCAAGGATAACATATTGCTTTCTGTTTGTTAAGTAACTTTTAAAAAGATCTAAAGCAGTCCCTTTGATACCATAGTAATTTAGTTTGTATAACAAAATAGAGTGATCTAAGGTATCAAAGGCTTTGGATAGATCCATAAATATACTAATTGGGATTTCACCCGAATCCATATCAAGTATTATACGATCAATAAACTCAAGAGCAGCAAGTTCAGTAGAGTGATTTTCTCGAAAGCCATATTGACTTTCATATAACAGATTGTGGTGCTTAAAATACTCATAGATTTGATAATGAATCACTCTGTCAAAAATTTTTGATAGTGCAGACAAGACAGAAATAGGTCTGCAATTTTCCATAATATTTGGATCACCTTTCTTAAAGATAGGCACCACTTTAGCTGTTTCTATCTAGCCGTCATGGGATTACCGATGCACGAGGGGCACCTTTTTGTGCACGGTAATTAAGTGGCATCTAGTTTTGTTGTTTGCTAGTACCACTCTGTATTCAAGGCTGTAATCTCTATTTGTTCTTGCTGTATAGTGCTCTTATACCATGCCTCCTTTGTTTTCTCAAGGGATATATATGTCACCTGCTTACACATATATCCCTGCTTTAATTTCCGAGGCTAAATTTCAACACAGGACTGATTTACTTTGGTGAATACATTTTAAAATGCATTTATATTCATGAAAATAAAGAAGGCATGGTATAAAAAGGATACATCCCTTGTTCTCGTGATTTATCTGGAATCCCTTGAACTTGGGATGTATCCTCTTCTTACATTCCGATCCAGCAAAATATAAATACCGGTATAACAGAATCTTCGAACGCCTCTCCAGATTACAAAAAAGGGCGGGGGGGGGGCGCTCGGATTTGTATCCATTTTATTTATGACCACGGAACAGCCAGGTCATACCGGTAATACTTGACGATGTATGTGAAATGCACGTCCGTTCGCGTTATGGATAGGAAATGTTTTCCTAGCTCTCCAGTTAGTTGCCCGTGGCTGTCACAAGTACCTTATACAATGTACCAACTGCTGCAAATTGGACAGTGACATTGCCTCATATGTAATATTTAATTTCCGATGAAAGGATTGGGGAAGAGACGTAGGCTGTATGAAACCCTCGCTTTTAACCACGGAAATTAACTTTAATTGAGTTCGAGCAGCTGCTTTTTAGGATATGCCCAAGTACTCTGAAGCTAGATATCTTTTTTATTCATTGTTTAGTTTCAGTTTTCAGGATGTATGCACCAATACCACCACCTGTACGGTTTCCATCGACTGGAACAGGCAAACAGATGCGGAAGGATTAAAATTGGAACTATATAATTTCTGGAGGGCTTTTGTGCACTTGTTTTATGTTGTTTGGGATTTTTTGGCTTATTTATTTATTTTATTTTATTTTATTTTTGTTCTTTGTCCTATTTTTTCAGTTTGATTTCTTTTGGGGTGCTTTTTGCATTTTAACTTTATTTACCTTTTATTTATTTCGCATTTTTTTAATTCTAGTTTGAAACTTCAGATGGGGTATTAACTCTTGGGGATGCAAGTCCTCTGAAGATACGTTTTTATTGACCATTTTGTCATTATTGTATGCATGCTTTTTATGTAGAGGCATTGGCGCGTTTGGCCTTATTCAAAAAGTTAAATTTCAAGTTATGTAGAAATACACTTACTAAATTGTATCTCTTGAATTGGCTTATTTTGAGGCAATCGGAATATGTACTGGCCTACCGAGCCAACCAAAACAAACTTCCGTGCGAACTAGTGTTCTATATTTTGAGTACCTCATCCTGACATCAATGCTTCAACCTTGTTCCGTTATATGTGTGGTTTGTGGCCAAGGAACGGACAGGTCTCCAACGGCCCAAGAAATGCGGTCCCTCTGACGCAATACGCAGTGTGCATATTAATTTCCCGCGACAAAACACGGGTTTGACACCTGGCAATCTCGCAGGGACGTGCGAGTCGCACCACTTTCACAGGCTGGCCATATGATCATTTTGCACAAAATCAGCAAATTTTGAGAAATTTAAGTTTACAAATGCCAAACTGGTATTCTTCTAGTACTTTCCGAGCCAAAAGATACGAACTATTTCCATAACCCTTTAATAAGTATTCTGTGTTTCTGAAATGTTAGTAATATCCCGCTGGTCCCCACAGGTACCGACCCGTGTCTCGCCATATCTCACCAAGCGAGACTAGGCAATCAGTTATGCAGTTGGGGCGGGAACTTAATATGCATATCTCCCATTCAAAAGTAAGACAACTCAGATGTTGACTAAATTGCTGTGGTGTATTTTCTTGTCTGTGGAATACATCACCTCTAGAAAATCATAGCTTTATGCCCGTTTCTAAGTTTGTCTTGCATTCGAAGCAAACTACAACCCTAGTGCTCTTACGGAAGCCGTCAAACGCCCAACCCAATCCAAGAGAAGCTGTTGAATCAGTCTCAATTCAAGGGGAGGGATAAATTTATAGTTTACGGATTTATTTTTGTTAACAACTGTGATCATCTGCCATGACCGTTTCTTGACAGACACTGTGATAAAGTTTGAGAACTGCTGTGTTGAATGTAGTTGAACTTATTTTACACTGCGGTAACGCCTGTTTATTCTGTGTGCATTTCCTAACATTTCACTTTATTTTCAATTTAACAGGAACAGAGACATTAGGTAAATTTGAAGGCCTGAAGCGTGCAATGCTATGTTATATCTATTCTGTTTAATGATAGGCATTAAAACAGAATCTGCCAATGAAACCAAACCAGTTTCATATAAAATAAATCGAAAAAAAAATCTTGACGGGAGAAAAAAATTCCAGAAAATATACATTGTAATAATACATCGGTTTTGAAGCTACAAAATAAACATTCGAGTACGCACTTTGGCAACGGTTGTAACAATTTGGGACACGAAACAGTCTGACCAGACTTAATTTAAGCTTGAAATTAAAGCAGACACCATCAGCGGGACCCACGACATTTGCCATAACACAGCATTGCAAAGCGAACGGGTTGAGAGCAGACACAAGAAAACGTAGCCATTTCTGCAGTTGTTGACAAGGTATCACCTTAAAGTGTCTGTGTACAATTGCAAGGTGCCAGGCTGCTAGGCCGACACCAGGAAATTTACAAACTTGGAAAAGTACCCATGGATGGAGCGGGTTACTTTTGACAGCTTTCCCCACAATGACCTGCCTGGGCAACAAGAGGCAAGTCTCACAAAGCGATCAGTCATGCTCGCGATCGTCACGCCTCGCCCCGGGAAAGCTTGAACTACATTCCGTGAGTTCGACATTTGGATATTACTGTAATCTGAGTTCAAGAAAGTCAAATTATTGCTGCTTAGCCTTCGTAAGATAGTGGTTGACTTCAATGCCTTCCAATAACAATTTCTCCCGGTGCCAAATCGAACATTGTGCGCACTCCTTTTGTATGCAGTGAAGCCGGCAATATGAGGTAAATGAAGTATCTAGTTGTTGACCAGAGCATGGTATTTTGTCCCATATGTTCGAATTGTTCTTTCCGCAGTTCGCAGATACTATTCATTTGCATACACTTTAGGGCAAAATGTTGAAGATTAAGCAAATGTTAAGCATAAAACCTGCAGTTAATCACAAGAAAGGCAGTTGTACTACATCGTTCATATCTGCTTTATCTTGTCTGGTGACAACGCTCTCCTACAATTTTGTCAAACTGTATAATCTAGAAAAATTGCATCAGCAATTCCTTTAAGATGGGTCAATCAATACCTTTGAATACAGGACAGTTTCAATAGCCATTTAATTTGTCTGCATCTACGGCATTTTACAATAAGCTACCGACAGCCAGTTCTCACGGTATCAAGTATGAACATCGGTCTCCATACATGATAAAGTGTGTGGTCGGCGATGCGACGATGCACGTTTTGCCAGCTTAAGAAAAATGGTTATTAGTTGATAAAGTTCGATCAAAGAGCCTTTTCCTTTTTCTGTAGCATCAATCACATTTTTTCTAAGATGTTTAATGTTGAATTATGATTACGTCCACAGCAATTGTCGCCTTTCTTATATATAGTTACGCTGGCTGTACCCTTTTCAAGTCATATTACTTATATTTAAGACACCAAATACAAAATGTTAAACATCGTGTCTTTGTTTTGAAATGGACCGTTATGATTTGTTATATTGTGATCACACGTTTCCGACATGTGAGTGGGAATTGTATAAGGAATTATGCGAGAACGTCATCCAGCAGAAGACGAATAAGAAAATGCTGTTTACTCTTCATTTTCCAACTGCAATATCAGCACTCACAAGTAGACATGACATTTTTCGAATGTGCGCCAAGATGTTGATGCATAACGCTCTCAACTACTATATTACATGTACTTTATAATGTGACACACACATATTATTCAAAGTGCCACTATCAAATTCCGTTTTTGACTTAAGTTGCGCAAAGTTACGGTTACTGCCCTGCTGCTTTCCCATGTATGTATATATATATGTGTATATATATATATATATATATATATGTATATGTGTGTGTGTGTGTGTGTGTGTGTGTGTGTGTGTGTGTGTGTGTGTGTGTGTTTGGTTCGTTTGTTTTGTTTTTTGGGGTGGTGGTTGTTTGTTTTTTTTTTTTGTTTTTTTTTTTTTTGTGTTTTGTTTTGTTTTTCTGTTTTTTGTTTTAGTTTTTTTATCTGATACTTGCCAGGCATGCTCACTGTGATTTGGAACTCACCTGAAACGCTTGGTCAATCACATCAATGCTTAATCATAATCAAAGGCTATTGAGATGAAAGTAGTACATGTACTTCAAATTAATCCCATGAGATCAGCCCAAAGCCTAAAACAAATGGAAGAAACATGCAAAAAGGTTGAACTTTTCTCGTTTTTTCATAACTTTTTAATTTATAGTTAATAACATGGGCATGCACCTGTGTGTACATATGTCTAAAAATGGTCAATCTAGCCCTGTTTCATTTGATACAAATTTATGTACAGGTATATGTATCCCTAATTAGTACTTAGAGTGCAGCGCCTTAATAATAGGGAGACCTTGCTTATAGGGACACTTTTTCTCAGTCCCAACGGTGTCCCTATTAGACAGTCTCTCTCTCTCTCTCTCTCTCTCTCTCTCTCTCTCTCTCTCTTTCTGTATATATATATATATATATATATATATATATATATATATATATATATATATATATATATATATATATATTGTGATATCAATACATGTACACATGATCATTTACACAGAGGTTTCCAAAACCAACTCCATTTAGTTGGAATATGATGAAAACATGTTGCGTGTAGCGTCAGTACACTGGGAGAAACGTATTTAACATTGAGGGTGTTTATTTTCGCGGATCAGTCATTTTGTGATTTTGGCTGGCACTAATTTGGTGAATTGCTGGCATACATGTTCACTTTTTGAAAACTTAGTTTCGCGTTTCCCATCACACTATTGTAAAATTCGCGAGAATAAATTATCACTGGAACTTAATATAAAATACATTAGCAGTATGAGACACAATTTGCCTCGGACATTTTATCTTTCAGAATAATTCAGTATTCCGGATTCTCGTGGAGCAAATGAATAGCACAAGCAATGAAAATAATACGTCAGTTTGCTCGTTTCTTTTCAATAGCTGTTCCTGGTCCGTAATTCAGGATAGGCTTCATATACTTCTGTCAGAAAAAAATTATAAACATTAAATTTATTTTAAAAACTGTAAGCAGACAACAATATATCCAGTCGCTTTCAGGCAATTTGAGCGAGAAAGGATTAAGCTATGTACTTTTTGTCGCTAATGTCATTATGTCGCCACTGTTTATGATGATAAATTTTTCACCCTTTTGCTCTAGTTTCAGCACGTCAAAAGACATGTAACAAGCCTTTATTGCACCTACCTGATGAAAAATGTACTTTCACAGATTTATGAAACACGGAGCACATTACTGTGTGAGAGCAAAGCGGCAGCAGTTCCGAAGTATTGAGTTGTATGCTACCTGACAAGTGGAAATGGTTTTATCCTTGCTTTATGATATATGGAGCCATATTTTTAAATGTACTACAATACTGCGCTCACACATAGATCCCCCCGTACTATTTTAAGCATGCTCAAATGTGCTGGCATAAAATCTGCGAGAAAAAATCACATCGCCAATGTTCATGCTGAAAAACCAATTATATAAGAAGCATCTGGCGACTCGCCATTGGCACAATGCTGTTGGTGACACGCATGTTGTGTTTGCCCAATGGTTGGTCACAAAGTGCGCACAGCGCATGGTGCGATTGGCGATGAGCATAATGCATTTGACAATAAACACAATGCGTGTCGCCATTCCCCACATGCGTTTTGTCTGTGAAATACCAGTGGCATTAGTGTGCACTTTTTTCGCCGGGCTGTATTAGCATGCGCGCACGTGCTAGTATGTTTTTTTTGCGGGGGGGGGGGGGGGGGCATGCACGCACACATTAAAAAACCAGTATGAAGGTAACTTATGTGTGAGCTGTACTGTAAGTCTCTTGGTTACTCCTGTTCGCCGACATCTTCCTTATATGTCTCAATTTTAAACAATAATAAAAAACTAGTCTATGCACGTAAAATATCATAGTCCTATGAATGCATAATCTTAATTTTGCCTGGCGAACAGATAAAAAAATACTAGCTCACATAATTTCACATGCGAGACAGCAATAATCGCGCTTCTCTTAAAGTAGTTAATTGCAAGTTATGCCTGACGTGCTGAAACAAGAGGGAAACCGTGCAAAGTTTGTCACGTCGGATACATTACGTTATTGACCGAATTGCAAAAATTGAATTCCCCCCCCCCCCGAAAAAAGGAAATGTCCATGTTAACTGGAATATTTTGGAATATTTTAGGTGAGATGTGTTTAGAATAGTAAGTAAGCAAAGTTTGAAAACGGTTGCAACTTTGGATGTCTGACTTTAGTCGAATAGCGTCGATACTGAATAAATAAAAAGCTAAGAACGTACATGTTTTTCAAATTTAGCATGTCAAAAGGGAGGGTCGTCGGTGTTAAAACTTACAATGCTTGCACCCTAACAACAGTGCTGAGCTTTATGAGGCAAAAGGCGAGTACAATATGTCCATGCAAATATCACCATATGCATTTTTTATAACTAAACGAGTGGAAAAGGACAGCTGTAGGAGGGATGTGGCTGTTAGGGAGATACAGAAGTACATCCGCAGACTGTTAATCATGTAAATTAAAAGCAAAACAGCGCTTAAGGACTTCCAAAATCCCGATACATCATAACATTCACGGAAAATATCCGAACTATATGACCTGAAATCACCGGGAGTGGTTCCATAAACCATGCTTCCGTTGTTCCTGCAAGTCATTTTTTCTCGTTGCTCGAAGTGCTGGTACATGCAAGAAGCTGTGTGCAAGGAGTGGACGTCAAAGATTAAGAATCATATAGTTCAGGATTGTGCCAAAGATTTTTGAACAAGGAAAAGTTAAAAGTACGAATGAAGGGTACTCTCCTTAATCATGTATAAACAGCATAGTTTAAAACAGGCACACCACTCCTAGTGGGGATGAGGAACAAACTACTCCGCGCTTTTCACATCCTGCTTTCTTATGCCTTCTCACCAGGGAAATAAACCTGTTGTGACAGTCGTGGCATCTCTCCTGATCTTGAACAAAATTTCTTAACTCCTTCAG
This sequence comes from Hermodice carunculata, assembly GCA_964020975.1. Classification (NCBI taxonomy): domain Eukaryota; kingdom Metazoa; phylum Annelida; class Polychaeta; order Eunicida; family Amphinomidae; genus Hermodice; species Hermodice carunculata. The sequence goes on along the minus strand of OZ026623.1, from coordinate 46,051,092 downwards.
TGCTGACCGCAACAAATTTAAAGTTAGTTTTCCAAAAGTAGATCATGGTTCTAGACCTGATGTTCTCGTAAGATTACTTTCATGCAAGTACCGGCGTCCATTTATTTCCAGAGACATAAAGAATGATTGAGATCAATAGCTGCACTGGCGCATTTAAATCGCATGTATTGCTGTTGACTCACTGCACAAGTTGCCACGGAAAGAGTGAAAACTTGTTTATTTTTTGCAGGCTGGTGGAATGCTATTTCCGCGAAGAGGGATCTGGGAACTCAGTGCTTTCTTAGGCCAACATCCTGTTGAGATGATACTGGAAATGGAATTACCAATGCAAACACGTAGGAGTTGGATCTTTCCTATAAGTGATTGTTTAACCTATTGATTCCTGTGCCGTGGTTTGGATGTTCATGATCTTGGAATACGCATGGCGGATGGCCACGAGGATCTGTATTTTAAGCTCAACTGTAATTACGTAGGCTGTGTACTGCTGTAGACTAATCATTATTTGCTGCCTGTGTCAATCATTTGTACTATGCTAACAACAACCGGTTAACTCATGTTTAATAACAGGCACAAATATGTTAATTTTCGTCTTTCCCAAAATAAATACACAAAGCTTTGGCTGCCGAATTTGAACATATAATAGCTAAAGGTCCAAACGTAAAGGATTCATTCATGTGGATCTTTCAACAGTTGTTGTAGTTGTTTCACGTGACACATGCTGATTGTACCTTTATCATTTTCCTGTTGCACAAAATTATACCCTTTACTTTGTGGAATTGTATGTTGTAACATAATGTACAGGTATTGTGAATAATCGAGATTCATGATGGAATAAAATATTTTTTTGCGTTGGGCTTGCATGTTCACGTAGATTTAGAGAGCGCGTGGTTTTTATAGTACGTCAAGAGCAAGATGATCCAACATAATAAAAGTGTTGCATCCTGATTTTGACGAAAGGGCATGATTGGATATTAACAATCGTGGAACTGGTTCTAGGATTGAATTTCGTCGTGTAATATATCACACATGCACAGCCTTTCGGCCATAAGCTAAGGACAACATACAATAGGGTCGCATGAAACCATGGCAGCTGTGACGACATAGAGATTACATACTGAAGGTCCCCGGATCTCTGAATTTCAGCAATCATTTGGTGACGCTAACTGAGACTACCAATTTCAAAGAGGTGTGGTCTAAATGGCCTTCATTTAAGAGAGAAAATGCCCATAAAATTGTCCAATAAGTTGCAAAGGCAAAGGTGTTTTAATGCATTGAAAAAATGATGAGTCACGATCAGACCATATCTTTGACGTGCGTTACAAGTTGTCTTCATTTGGAAACAATCCGTAGCACAAAAAAAAATGAAAATATACGAGCCAACATTTGATTTTTATGCAAGTAAAATAGAGAATGTAGAAATAGATTCATTGAAGGAATCGAGTTAAGAATGCTTTAAGAAACAACGCAGTTGCTATTGTTTGTGCTAGCTACCACCAAGGAGGGTAGAGAGGCTACCCTCCATGCTACCACTAACTGTATTACCAGGCTGTTACTTGTTCGATGTTTGGCCTGGGTTTGGTATTTTGTGATATGGCCAGCATGAGTCCAGGTACGACTATGTTTTCATCTATCGCGAGACGAAATTGTTTTATTAAGGTGATATTTGAATTAATTTTATCATGGTGCTCTGGTCAATGAATATCATACATGTAACGTTAAAACCATATTGCTGTAGCAATATAATCGTTTGCATATTTGGCCCAATTAAATCATTTTATTCCATGACGGAACATTAAGGAATGAAATTCACTGAACATTGAACAATAAAATTCCGCAAATAATGAATTGTATTGTATTTAAATTAAATGGACAATGGCACTGAGTATCAAACCTTTCCAGCTAATATTCTTTCTATCTTACAAATGAAGAGAAGCCGTAATTTGATAAAACATCACCTTGACCAGTTTACTATTACATCACCTCCAAATATGCTACATATACAATTGAACATTATTACTCTGTAACGTGGACGTTTCTCTCCCTGTAAATGACCTTTTGAAAAAGTAACTTCGGCTAAAGTTAGACAAGAGATGTATATGGCAAGCCAACAGGGCCATAACGCATTGGTCTTACGCGTTGCCGAGCCTCCACTACGCGTAGTCGAGCCAACCAATCAGATTTCAGTCTCCACTCCGCGTTGCCGAGAATATGTTTTCCACTACGCGTAGTCGAGCTTCGGCTACGCGTAGTGGAGCAACTTATGGCACCTTTTGGCTGAAGAAAAGCAAACCAATCATTTACGTCCTTACAATCATTACTGATATTAAAACAGCAATTTCTCAACACGTAGGCGAACAGGTCTAATACGGTTTACAAGAGCATCAGTGATTAGATAGTTTGGCTACACGCTATGGGAGGCATAGTTTCTCCACTTCGCGTCGCCGAGGCTCGGCGACGCGTTCTAGAAGAACATTTTCTCGGCAACGCGTAGTGGAGACTGTAATCTTATTGGTTAGCTCGACTACGCGTTGCCGAGCCTCGACTACGCGTAGTGGAGACTGTAATCTGATTGGTTTACTCGACCACGCGTTGCCGAGCCTCGACTAAGTGTAGTGGAGTTTCGGCTACGCGTAAGACCTATGCGTTATGGCCCTGTTGGCTTGCCATAGACGTATATGATATACATAATTTGATGTACATCTGTTCTACGTATCACCTAAACTTTTTTTGTACAAATCTCGTCAAGACGCAATTAAACAATATAACAAAAAAATGCATTTTCGATCTAATTTGTACCATGATGCTATGTAAATATATATATATATATATATATATATATATATATATATATACATATATATGTATGTATATATATATATACATATATATATATATATATATATATATATATATATATATATATATATACAGTTTAATCTTTCCGTTGAGACTTCTTCTTTAATCAATCACCATCTTTTTCACATGGTCAGTTGCTCCTTCTATCTTTCTGATATTCTGTTTCATGTTAAGCCAATTCCGATTATTTGTAGCCTTGGATTATGTTCAGAACAGGACACATAGCAGAACATATAACTTCAAACAGGGCATAGTTAACTACAACAAACACTCCCGAACTCTTGCCTTTTAACAAAAAAGTGGGAGAATATTTGCCGTCTGTTTGACTGCTGAACGTTTGGTTAATATTCTGATAATTTATGGCTCATTCAGTCTCTCTGTAATAAACCCAGTTGAATATACAGATAAAAGTTCATGCATTCGCTAAATTAAACCTTTATAAGTTTTTTCCTGACCCATCTTTAATTTTGGTAGACTGAGTTTAGCAGATCTACATTTCATTTTGACCAAGCTGGCGCCCGGGCACGAATCTGAAAGTAAAATCCGGTAGAGACGCACACACGTTGTGCCTGACAGTGGCGAAACACCAGCCCATTTCCTACTTACAGGTATAAATCCCAAAACTTTACGCAACAGTTTTACATTTTCCTAGAGAAAAACGCACTATGCCTACAAGGTAAACCACAACAATGGAAAAGTTTGTATGAGTCGAGGCTCATCATGGAATGTACATACATTCTAAGAGTCCCTGTTAGGGATGGAAAAGAGACATTTAAGACTTTGTGATTTGCAACGAAAGGGCAACACAGTCATATTGCGGAATTTACCAAAGGCTCACCCTGGGACATTGGCTGGGGTCAAACCCATAGTATCAACTCACATGGCTCAGGGCAGGTTAACTTACGTTTACATCCTTGGCTCAATCCAAACAACTTAGCTCACGGCAGGTTAACGACCTTGGATCAATCCAGATCAACATGACTCAGAGCAGTTCCGTTTGCTCGAGGCAATATTCAGTTGGTATGAGGGAAGAGGGAACACATAAATATCATAATCATGTCCATACTAATATCCTTGTGTGTATCGGTATCATGTACGATACAAGCTGCAATGGATCTAAGAAACACTCATGAAACTATAAATGACTTCAAATGGGAGAACATGAAGAGTATTTTGAAATTTTGTTTTTCAATGTATATATGAAAAACAGAATTTGAATTTTGTTGCAAGAAAAAAATAAAATTAGCTCGTATAATATCCGAGGCTAATAAGAATATTCTGGTAGCAAGTTAAAGACATACTCCCTAAACACACTATTTCATTCTTTCTGATAATAACGTAGCATTAAAAATGTTTCCATTTTCAAGCATTTGTAGAAAGTTGAATGATAGATCTTTTTGTTAATTAACTTTTGAAAGAAAAGCTGTTCTCATGAAACATTCAAAAAGGGAAAAATACATTTTAGACTGCACAGGAGAATCTTACAACTAGTACCGAAATCACAGATTTAGCCTTACATTTAGAGGAGCTAATTTTGTTTGTAATTAAAATTTAAAAAAAAAAGTTTGATATATAACACATTGGCATACATTCCTTAGTATTGTATCAACAGAAAACGGCTTTCTTCAAGCTGCTTTTCATTCCACCTATCTGAGGGATAAAATTCTGCAGCTATTTTAGAAATGTCAAACAAATGAGCAAATGTTAAGCAGACAATCTATTGACTGTAATTCTTTCAGGGGAATCTTAACAACATTGAACAAAACATGCACTTACAAGTGAATAATCGAAAGACAACAGAATTGTCTGGATTCAGAATTTCATAAACATAATATCAGTATGCATTAACTTGTTTCTCAATGTGTACACTAAAACTGCATGGCAACACGAAGTGACCACAGACCTCAAAGCAGCTTACCGCTCCATGAAAAATCTCGTCGCAAAATCAACGGAATACAAAGGTCACGGAAAATTGTCTTCTGGAATCACATAAGGGGTGTGATTAAATGGAGCATATGACAGATGAACTAAACTGCATGGTGACAACCCATCACGTGACATTTTGTTTTTTGTCAGACATCTCCAGTTGCAGCAGTTGGATATCAGGGGCAGACACCCGTAGCGCCACCAATAGACTACATACCTTACAAGATGGCAGCCAAGTATGCAAGGAAAAGTGTCATATTGGAATGCCTAAGTACCCTCCGATACCCGATTGTTTAAATGAAACTGATGATCATAATGGCCTACAGACATTAAAATGGACGGAAAGGAATGTTTTTACGTTTATTTACAACGTGAAAGCATGTGACATATGAAAAGCAATTGTCCTAATATTGATTTCCTGGATGTCTAAACTACATCCAAAAGAATAATTTTCAGCTGTATTCCTCTATGTAAAGGTGCAAAAATCAAAATGTGGGTTGCAGCATACACTCCACTTGTCTTTATTAAAGTACCCAAAGACATCCTCCCCAATTAAACCCTGACAACTTGATTATTACGATGTGGAATCTACAGGCTTCTAGTGTTGGGATCGATTTCACTTTCCTTCATTTTGGCCCCCAAAACCTTTGATCCAGTTTATTACACATTGCAGTGGTGCGTGGCCCTAAGAATTTTTTACAATTTGAGACATCAAAGTATTACAATTTGGACATGACAAGTGCGCAGAAAATGATTTTGTCGTTTATATGTTCTTAGGACCCGTATCTCTGTAGACTTATCAAGCCAAAAGAGAATATATGTACAGTGAGGGTTACAGTAATAATGGCAAATTTTTTTATCATGAGGGTCGGAACTCTATTCTGTTGATTTAGGCAATTATACTTAGAAATTTTCTATGTTTAAAGCCGGATGAATATATTGTGCTGCACATATGTCATAGGTGCACAATATTTGGATGAAATCAACATAGATGCATGTAAAACAGTTGCATAACACATGTGGCATGTACTGGTTTTGTCATATTAGTTCTTTCAAAATTCAGTATTGACGAAACGAAAACAGCTGTCTGCGCATGCACACTGAATTGAATTCAGTGTGCATGCGCAGGCAGCTGTTTTGGCGTTGCTATACTCCATGTAGCAACATTGTACCACACATCGTACTCCGAACTTCAAAGGTACTTTGAAACTATTTGTATATCGTTGATATAAATGAAGAAATTCGGGAACTATGATACGTGTCTTTGAAGCAGAAACACGAGCATGGACAGTGTTTTGCTTCAAAGCAAATAGTGTTTTAGAATGTGCACCCAATGTCTGGCATAAAGGAGAGAATAAACACTTAATCAGGAACGCTGCGTTTAATGTAAATGATATACGTCTTCAGGCCTGTACCACTCTGCATTATTCTTTTTTACTTAACTGCAAAATCACAGTTTTATAGAGTTCTGTGGTCGAGGATTTGTATGATACATATTGTGCTTTTACGTTTGCATAAAATGCATCCGCAAGACCTGAAAAGGCACAAAATTAGAGCTTTGTAGGGGCTCAAACGACGAACGGAAAAGAGCACTAGCAGAAAAAGAGAGTGCTTTATGAGTGCACAATGTAAGCAGAAAATGAGAGCATTGTATGAGTTCACACATCCAGCATAAGCTAGCAAACGCAAGTATATTTAAATGGACATTTTTAATGTCTAATGTACGAGTGCATCCATTGGCTTATTAACTGGCATCCCATTAGACACGTTACGTAAAATCTGAATGAAATCTGGATAAGAATGTCCGATATCATAATTGATGTCATGACATGAACATTAGCCGAAGCAAATACATGTAAATTTGCAGATATATGGAGTAACTTTGACTGTGCTTCAAAAAAACCATTCAAAGAACCAACATGACAGTTGCAGGACGAAACCTACCAATTATGACTACAATATTCTTGGAAGAGTGAGAAATGTATTATGCATGGTACCGAATAAATTAACCTCGACGTCTGTTATGCAGAATCAATTTACAAATACCTTTCATTGTTGGGTCAAGAAAAGATACCGGCCTTGAAAGGAAAGCAACGATTTGCTGGTATTATGTAAGGCCTCTTAATAACACCTTATCAAACAGCTTCTTTAATAAGGTTAAGAATCTGTTATTTTTGAAGTGCTAATTAATCTGTATGAGTAAAATGGAATAATTTATTTCGAATATAGCCCGCTGTGTTCTTTTGTCTTATTTTCGGTTCACTATAAATGATTCATTAGGTTGTGACTCATTCACAGGCAGCAATATATACGACGGCTGCCACTACTATCACTAGTATTAGTATAAGTAACAGTAGTAGTTATATATAACTATTTACCCCATTGTTACAGAATAGATCACAAAAAAATGCATAGACATGTGTCCAGCATTATATGAAACCGGTACAATAACCTACTGCTCTTGACACCAAAAAATGACCTTATTTTACTATATAACAAAATGTACAAGTCGTCTTACAAAACATTTGGCCAATTACCTTCCATCCTTCATCATGCAAAATATTCATTTCCTTGTTGCCAAGATTGGTTTCTAATTGTATTAATGCTCCACACGAGCGTCCAAATCCAATAGACGTTAAAGAATGACCTCACCACAGCATCGATTTTGCATTGGAGTTCTATGAAGTAGGTCACAGTTGTCATTTGAAAACTGTAACACCGGTTATCATATTCAGATGCCATCCATTATACTGTGTAGTATGGGCATATTTACGGGTGACTATTTTCATTTTTTAATATTGCTATGTATGCTGGACCTTAACTAAACTGCGAAATGGCAACCCAAGTTAAAGATAACCATACGTTAATGAATGGACGTATCAATGAATGAACAAAAGAACGAACGAAAGACCAGTGAATGAACCCATGAAGGAAGGAAGGAATAAATGAATGAAGTAATCAGGTAAATCTGATTGTTTTTATGCTTTCTATAAGCACAAGTATTACTGTGTTTCATGATCTGTTACTTTATTTTATACTAGCTCACATAGTCGATTGCGCAGTGTATATTGTCTCAAAATAGTACACGTGTATCTATCTGTATCTTTTCTCCTGTGTTTTTCCATTATATATATATATATATATATATATATATATATATATATATATATATATATATATATATATATATATATATATATATATATATATATATATATATAAACATATAAAACGTGTCGTTGTCTAAATTTTGCAACCGTCAAAGCTAGAACGAAACAATTATAGTCTGCAGAATAAGACGCAGATTACACTAGCACAAATTACAGAAAAATGTTTCCTCCTTGTTTCCCTGCGACAGTGTTCAATAATTGTATTTACTTAGACTAAGCTTCAGACTGCTGTTATTCAACTATAATACTTAGTATGTGGAGTTTAAAGGTGAAAATGAAATTTTGTGAGAGAAGGTGTGGAGGCTTATTGAGGTATGATATAGAACTGACCTGACCGCCACCCATGTAAGTTATAATAAGGTGGTAATATGATGTCAATGACGTACCACCCCCAAGAATTATAGCACGAAAGCATTCTATAAATTGTAAATTGGGTACCTATTAGTGGCGGGATATATGAAGATTACAGACACTGAGAGACTATGGCATGAATGGCCTAGCATTAGAATTTCAGCATTAAAAATCTATTAATAAATTGGGTGTTTAAAGGTGTTACGCTGCGAGAAGATGACAGGCAACATCTTTGATAACAAGAATCAACACTTCATCGTACGCAAACCAACACACAAAAACTATAAATAAATGGAATGTTTCTGAACATGCGAAGGGGTTTTGCCTGAAAAATTACATAATCTAATCGATAGATGCATACGATGTTCCAGCACTTAAACCAATAAGTGTTTCGTGATAAATCTCACCTCATTCAATATAATCACGGTGGAAGGATATAATAGGATATGAAGTCAGCTACTATATATATATGTATATATATATATATATATATATATATATATATATATATATATATATATATATATATATATATATATATATATATATATATATATATATATCTTATCTCAAGTGCGCATGAATTATGGTATAACAAGTGCACTAACCATTTGGTACATATCTTGATTGATCGGACACCTACGACGTAAATGAATAATACGACCCAAGTTTACAAGTGTGTGAAACAAGGCATTCATACTTTGACATGTCATTTTACTTTATTAGCACAAACATTGCCTTCATCAACTTTGATAGGCCTTGCGACAGCCTGTAGGGAGAAAATTCAATGGATAGAGGAGTAACCACTCCCATTGCGTGAAGGCAACCATGTAGAATACTCATGTACAACACATGCACCTACAAAGTCGGTTTGTGAAAAGACACATCTGTCGCATCACCTAAAATGAAGGCTCTCCTGTAAATTACGTTGACAAAGTAGGCTTAGTCAACCCTAGTTCATATAGTGTGTTATTTGAGGCACAAGTGCACCAGCAAAATGAACTGTTGAGTAGTGGATACTTCAGTCTATGAAAGGTGTACATAGATACAATGCTGAATTAACTGAAACTGTTAAGAAATCCAAATCTCAAACTCAGTCTAATCTAAATCACTTCCAGATCAAGGTAGGTGTCATCTGAATCACTTCCAGTTCACGGTGGGTGGCATCTAAATCACTTCAAGTCAATGTGCTTGACTTCTGAATCACTTCTAGGTCAAGGTGGGTGGCAATCCCTATCCGAGAAGGGCGTTTGAATCAGACTCCACCATCAAACAATAAATACACGCCGAACCAACCAGGTGAAAAGGGACTTGTAAATAGAACATCTATAATGGATAAAATACTGGACATGATAGCTGCAATGGTTACAGTCTTGATCAGATAGATGCAAGAAATAAAATCCATATGTAGAAGAGGCAACATCAAGGTAGAACTCACATTGGATCAACCTCTGCCGACGTTATTACATTTATTAGTCTGCATTTCCCTTTTCCTAGCCTCATTGAAGGGACTATACCCGAAAGGCGTTGTGCTATGACTGAGGCCAACTATTGCCTGAATGACCTCTTTCAGTTCCAACTGCGACGAAAGTTAAGATGCTTAAAACGACTGCTCTGAATAGTAATAAGGGAGCTAGATTTGTGTTTCATATGAAACACATTTCATTCAAGTACCAACGTGCCTGCAGTGACATAGAATATACTACTGCAGGTCAACAGCTTTCCACATTGCGCCCAAAGCGCGCTAAGGAAAGCTGTTGGTTCAATCCAAAAATACGACATTGAAAGCGTTAATAAAGGAATGGCTGCCGAAGTGGTTCTCCTGTGGCGATTACCATTCAAACAGTCTTCCTTATAAACTTGATCAAAGCCTCAAATCTACTGATTATGAATAGTGATTACCATCCCAAGCCAGGCAAACCCTGGACTGACTTACATGTTCCAAGATAAATGCCTGTGTAGTTCTTTTGATTCTTTTTACAGACTCCGAGTACTATGAAACAAGCTTTTGTGGATTTTCTCAAAAAGAAATTATGGAGGAGTAACCTTCAATTAGAAGTCACTCCAACCCTAGTCTCGTTTGCGGACTTTGCTTTATTTACGGTGCTAGTCATTGTTATCGTGGAATATCTGTGCACAAGATTACCCAAAATTTCTAGGAAACAGAATAGAAATGACAGAGTATGTTTTTAATAATTCTTAGATGGTTTTATAGCGTATGCAAAAAACAAAACAAAAAAACAAAAACAAATTTGTAATTTCATTTTTTTTCTTGTTTTCTGCTTTCCATATATAAAAATTGTGTATGTGGGTTTTTATCTTAATTTGAAGATTTTTCATGTTGGCGAAGAGCCGTTTTGTGACACCGCCCACAAGCCCTGTGACACCCTTCTGTCAGTATTTTAATGCTCTGTGATGCCTTCTTGAGGCCATATGGCGCCCTGCGATGGCCTCCTAACGCCTTTTTGATACCCTTGTGACTTCCTGTGTCGCCCTTGTGACATCTTTGTGATCCCTGTGACACAGTCTTGACACCCTGTGATACCCCCCCCCCCCCCCGACACCCCCTAAATCCAGAAAGTGCCGCCTTTGGGACAACTTCGTATTACTGTGACACCAAGTGCAGAAATCTTTGAAATGCGGCAAATTCCGCCGGTACATATGCGTAATGTATAACGATGCCTTACATACTCAAATACATATGTCCTATTTGGAACACACTAAGTCTAAATCTATTCCAACTGTATTCCTACTCAAGAGCCGTGCATGACACAAGCAAAGCAGACGGGAATAGGTGACGCAGACAGTTTGCAGCAGGACTCAAGTCAAAATTATCAGAGACCAATAGTGTAACCGGGGCATCGGGCAATGCGGCGGACGGGGGTTGAAAACCAACTCAAGATTCATCTTTACATATGCATTTACCATGATTGTAGCAGCACCAACCATTTGAGAAAATGTGTTTGTCAAAGAAGCTCAAGAACAAAACATGATTGAATTTCCTGATATGCTGCCTTAATTTTGCTACCGCAAAAAACTGCTGACTTTGCCAAGAACTGATTTTGAAGCTGGGCATCCGCAGTTTGCATCTCTCTCTCTCTCTCTCTCTCTCTCTCTCTCTCTCTCTCTCTCTCTCTCTCTCTCTCTCTCTCACACACACACACACACACACACACAAAAACACACACACTCACACACACACACACACACACATATATATATATATATATGTATAATTCAATAGATTTTCAAATTTTATTTATTTTTAAAATACCATAAATTTATTCTTTTGTCAATTATAATTGCATTATGTGAGGAAAATTAATATCATTACCAACCAAATTTCGGATGGAAATGTATTACTACATGGAATATTTCTAAGAAGCATCATTTCTAGAAGTGGAATAACTACAAAACAAAATGTTTGAATACTACAAATATTGAAAAGAATTTGCAGAATTGGATTCAGTACGTCTTGGCATATTTTTCGTACTTTGTAACTATGAATATCTTCACATATATACATCTCTGTGTGTATGTATGTATGTATGTATGTATGTTTGTATGTATGTATGTATGTATGTATGTATGTATGTATGTATGTATGTATGTATAAAACTGCAATAGTGTCACCCTATCCATTGCATTATAACAAACTAACAGCTTAAAAAAAATCACCTCAAGCGTATCCCAGGCCATGCGTTCACTTAGAGGGTTTCTTTTTAGTTTCACTGTTGCCCTTCCATGAATAAACGACTGAACGAGTCTTGAGATTCTGGTCCTTATCGATAAAGACTGAAGGTATGAAGAGCGAATGTTTTGCGTGATAAAAAGAGGAAAAAACAGGACCATGGTTTAGCTGGCTCAAGCGCGTTCATGCCTGTTGACACACGTATGCTGAATAAACCGCCAAAGTTTGGATAGCAGTCCACAATTCAGGGCCGTAGAGACGACAATCAACCAGGCAACTGTAACCTTTGAGGTGTGTTGCTTATAATTCATGTGTAAACTGCTTGACGAGATCAGGACCACTCCTTAATTGTTTTACTGTGGTGACCGAATAGCCAAAAAGATAATGAACTCGATAGGCCTTTTTTTTTTTTCTTGTTCGGTCCGATAGTGATGGGGGGGGGGCGATAAAGGGTTCTGAATGTCAAAATGGCGCCCAGCAACCAACCGGAGCCTCGCAATGTGAATGAAGGTGGTTTCAACATGGAGGAAGAAAACTAGTTTTTTCCTTCACGTTTTCAACCGCTGCATTTATTGTCATTCAGAATCATGACATTGTAGACATTATAAACCCAAGCAAGCCTATGCCATAGGCTTGCCTAGTTTTATAATAGAGCCTATAGTATAGTCTTCCTCAATGCATGACCAACCGACTTCACACTTTGGTGGCAAAGTAAGCATGACGAGGAATTCACGCTTCACTGCTCCACAGCCTGTCTGCGTATACAATGTGAACTAAAACAGGTAGGGCTGCAACTTTCTCCATTTTTTATGACTTTTTGTATGTTAAAGATATTTTTTACTTTTTCTCCCATACCGCCACACTGACTCAGATTGTTATGGAACGTGCTGGAAATGTAGCTGATGGAAAGATTAGACAAAAGTGTCCACTGGGTGGTGATACTTTGCATCCTAGATTTTTAATGAGTTTTTCAGTTTGGGTAATTGTCAGTAAATGCATGAATGTCTATTGATTACCATGTAAGTCAATGGAGCTTCCAATGAAGATTTTTTACTTCCTCTCCAAAAGCCTCAACCCCTGGACCAGAGTGGGACTTACTGTCAGTTGGTGTTGTAGTAATGTTAAAGTCAGCTGAGCATGGACTGTTAACACAGCTAGCCCTCGTTTCTCTCTCTCTCTCACGCAGCAGCCCCATCCGTGCACCCACTATACTAGATAAACTCGACACTTCACTCTTGTTTTGACCACCTACTTTCGTAAGTGCCTGACAATTGACGACCCCAAGAACCACACTGTTCGCCCTGCAATTAACAAAGTAAAGGTAATGTTGGGAGTATGAACATATATATAACGGGGCATATAACAGCGGTATGAGTGCAGCACGGAGAACACGCTAGACAGCCTGATGACATGAAGGGCACAAAGTACGATGGGCATCTTGTCAAAAAATTAGATTAAGGAGTTGACTTAAGATAAATCCGTTAGTTAATATGCTTCTGTCAGAGGTTATTGTCTGCTGCCTGGGTTGCCGTCTGAAATCTGTTTGCTGGACAAATCAATTGCGACTGTCTATATAGTCATGTGTATATTAACGGGAGGAGCAGCAAACATATATGGTGTGTACCGCTAACTCTTTGAACCTGTTGATGGCACCGATCAATTGCCTCTGTATTCACATGATTTGTGTAGGTTAACGCGAAGAGCAGGAAATATACATGGTGTATTTGTACCTGTCTAAAATTTATCTATCGAGCCGATGAACTGCCTTTCTATTTATGTCTGGATGCGAACCAAGACATTTCGTTTTTCCAAGCATTTTTTTCTTTCTTTCTCTATCTTCCTTTCTTATTTACGACCAAATTTGTGTGAAGTTTTTCTCGGACACTATTATTCCGAAAACTACCAAGCTTGCCATGGTGACTGACCTACCAGTAAAATTGTGCATATCCTTTGGAATAGTCATGATGTTTAAAATTGTGTATATTGCGGGCAACTAAAGTTTTAAAAGCTCTATATTTTAAAAAATATTATAGATGGACACAAAGTTCTAACTTGCACGTATAGGATTGAGAAATCTGGCAAATCCAATAGTACGTAAACCAAAGTCGGGAAATTTTAATGTATGCTATACACATCCCTTCTATTACTTGTTACAAGCTGCATGGACCTCCATGGTGCTAGGCAACTAGTTTGCCTTCATAATGTATTAGCCTGAACCTGTCTCCTAGGCAGCCTTCTTTCCATGCATGCCAGGTGTATGGTTTGAATGGTTTAGGTCATGTAGCAAATGGGGGTCGGGGGAGGTCGGGGACTCTCAACAACTGTGCAATGATATTTTCAATGAAATACAGATAATCTCTTTCTCTTGAAGCAAGAACAGATCTGCTCCACGCTGCTATGTGTACTAGGCAGGCCATAGTTCCGACTATTGCTGGACACAGCTGTCAGTGCACCGTGACTGAGCCCAGTGTCCCTGTTGGTCTGTTTTTGCCCGAGGCTGTCATGAGTCTGTCATGCTTATCAATCCCAAGGGAGCAAAGGCACTGCACTTCTGGGCAGATTAAGCCTGCTATGTGTACCCTGTATTAAAAATAGAGTACAAGGTGTGCTAGTTTGGCTAAACCCATCAAAGTGTGGTCTTCCAGTCGTCAATGACTGTGTTCAAAACTTTGTGAATTTGAAACAGTGTGTGGATTTGTGTCATCTAAGGGGACACTTTCATGATTTTGTTTTCTTGTTACCAGTGAGATGAAACCTACTTTTTTCATAGTCAAGACAACGAATACCGAGACAGTATAGAGTTTGTCTCAGTTCACAGGTACAAATACATGTAGTTTCGTGACAGTGTCTGTTAAAATTTATTTATGGAATAAAGGAACAAAGAGAGTTTTGTATTGCATTTAAACCCATCCCCTTGAATTATAACATATATACACTGTACATGTATATGTTCATGTATCAGTAATGTACTTGTATATGTACATGCACAAATATATTGATTCATACTGCCTGGAAAGAATGACCCTTGCAGGAGTGGGCACTTTTCTCTAGTCCAAAGTGTACCTGCTGTAGAGATGTTTTCCTGCATAAATAAACAGTGGGATTGTGTGTCTGAGTAATTACATTTGGTGTTATTCAAGTTTTAAAATATGAAATGTCTTTGATTAGCACATTTCCTCATGCTACAAGTTTTGTATATATCCTCCATGTACATGTACATCACACTAATAACTCTACCAGTACCACTTGGAATGACACCTCTATCTATTATGGGTTTGACAATATTCAATATTTTTTGTGTTGGAAATTTATGTACTCCTTGTATGCATACCATCATGTGGGTTGTGCTGTTGGCAAATCCCATGGCTGAAAAACATAAATGTATACATATATATTGAATATCTCATGAAGTGCATTATGCATCAAAATGCCAATATTTACATTCGGAGTTTTTGTTAGCATGGAAAGAATAGGGACACATTTTGTTTTCATCAGTCGATGGTAACATCATGTACAGCACGGCACGTGCCAGTGCCTGCTTTGCTACGTAACAAGCGGCTGGCCACACCCATAGCTCCTCCCACTGATAAACATTTTTAAGGTCCTTCGCAGTGGCTATCAAAACTTTTACGCACAAATAGTCATGCAAATTTAACTCTAGTCTAGTATTAATGTTAATATGAATATAAATATAAAAAATGAAGTATGTCTCTGTTGTTGTCATTGGCATGTAACAGCGCGGTTGTGGGTAGGCATTTTCTTCATGACGTCGCTATCGCGACGTCATGAAAAATGCCTACCCACAAGCGCGCTGTTACATGCCAATGACAACAACAGAGACAGACTTCATTTTTATAATATATCGTTTCTTCATAGGTTTGTACTATGGGCACATTTGATGAAAGTAGAATGTGAACTGAATTGGGGACACCTAAAAAATTTAATGTTGAATATCTTCCAAAGTACATGTATTATAGACAGAAGTTACAATCCACTCCAATTTATTGGTCTATTCTATTGGTGCATCTAATGATATAAAATGAAATTTGTAAAATTCAATTTACGCCAATTAGGCACACTTTGAAAACTTTAATTTTCAGAAGCATTTTCCAGTATTATTATGTTTTGGTGCGAACCCAGACATTTTGTTTCCCAAGAATTCTTTCTTTCTTTCTGTCTGTCTGTCTGAGTGTCAACCCAAACATACTGTTTCCCTCGGACTTTTCTTTCTTCCTTTCCATGACATCCAAATTTGTTCACAGTTCTCGGACACTATTATTCCAAAAAAACACCAAACTTACCATGGTGACTGATCTGCCAGTGAAATTTTGCATATCATTGAGAATACTCGTGATGTTTAAGATTATGCAAATGAGGGGCAATTAAAATTTTAAAAGCTCCATATCTTCCATGCTATTGCAGATAGACACAAAATTTCAATGTGCATGCATACGTCTGTGACACCTGTCAATATAATGGACAGTAAATGAAAGTTGTAGAATTGCAAGCTATGCTAATAAGGGGCACTGGAAAAAGAAAAAGTGGAATATCCCCAAAACCTATAATGGATAGAGATGCCGATGTGGGTTTTTAGCAAAGCCACATCCAATGAACCGTGAACCAAAGTTGTAAGATTTTGATTTGTGCAAGTAACGTGAATATGCAAAATTTAAATCTTGAATAGCTTCAAAACTATTGTAGATAAAGGTGTCATCCCAACTTCAATTAAAAGTTGCTATCCTAACCTCAATTTAATGGTTTATAACGAAGCCGCATCCAATGAACCAAAACTACAAACTTTTAATTATGCAAATTAGGTGAATACACAAAATTTAAATCTTGAATAGCTTCAAAACTATTGTTAATAGAGGTGTCATGTTAACTTCAATTTGTAGGTTTGTGACATAACCGCTTCTAATGAACCATACACGTTGTAGAATTTCCATTTATGCAATTTAAATGAATACACAAAATTTAAATCTTGAATAACTTCAAAAACTATTAAAGACAGGGTGCCATTTCAGCTTCACTCTATATGTTTGTGACAAAGGTGCATCCAATGAATCATGAACCAAAATCTCATGCTTTTATCTCCTGTTGGGACCCATTGGCAGGCAACTTCTAGACACCATTCCATTAGACCCATCTTGGAACAACGGGGAAGCCACATTCTAACACATTTGTGACAGGGAGTGAGCAAAGATTGGGTTGAGGTATGTCATTGTGGGTCCAAATTACCTCTAAAAACATAACAAGAGGGCTGTGTGAACGGCCCTCCCTCACCTGACCTTGGCATTCAACCCATAATAAGTCCCACTCTAGTTTAGAGGATCAGGATTTTGTAGAGGAAATCAAAGTTTGAGTTTCCATCACAATCCCTATTGACTTGCATGGTAATCAATAGGAATGCATGCAGTAACTGGTAAGTACACAAATTTTGAAAATTTGTTAAAAATCAGGGATCCAGAGTGTGACCACATAGTGATCAAATTTGATTCATCCTCCCTGAAGCTACATTTCCACTACACTTTAGAATAGTCTGAATGATGCTTTTGGCAAAGTCTAAAATGGGAAAAATACAAAAATTCATTAAAAACACGTAAAAATTACAACTTCACTTGTTGAACAAATAAAGGGCTGGAAGGTCCCCATAAAACATCCTTATGCAATTTCAAAGCAATCAGCTGAGCAGTTTCTGAAAATATTTTTAAAGATTTTACACATTTTTTAAATCATGAAAAATATATAAATCAGTAGTTTTTTTATTTAAGCAAATGAGGCGAATACACAAAATCTAAATCTTGAATAACTTCAAACCTATTACACATAGAGGTACCGTTCCAACTTTAATTTTTACGTTTGTAACATAGCCGCAGCCAATGAACCATGAACCAAAGTTCTAGGCTTTTAACTTGCACAAATACACAAAACAAAAATATTGAATAGCTTCAAAACCACAGCACATAGTGGTGTCATTGAAACTTCAGCTTGTAATTTTGTGACATGACCACATCCAATGAACCAAGAGCCAAAGTTGTAGCGTTTTAATTTATATGAATAAGGCTTATACACAAATCTTAGATTAGATTGAACAATGGCAAAGTGTAGTATTTCAAACTGTTCTCAATTTGAAGGCATCCAGCCATATTTGCTGTGAAGCAAATCTTCTCTTCTAGTTCTTTCTTGCTTTATTCTTTAGGCTCACATTTGTGCAGAATTTTCCTCCGATAATATTATTCCGAAAACTAACAAACTTGCCATGGTTAAGTTGAAGACGCATCCCTTTAAAATACACTAGGTTAAAAACTGAAGAGAACTGTATGCACACAATACAAACAGCTATCAGGTAAGTGTGAGGATGTCCATTTAGGTCTGCTGTTAATCCTGTCATCAGCAGGGTCAGTACATCTCAGATCAAGAGCATCTGATAGGGACGTGTGACCAATGGCATCAAAAATTCTAAAAGCTTCTTGACAATGACTCTGGGCAATGGCATCAGTGATGATGATATAAAATTTTGTCAAACAAATATAGCCTTATGACCTTGAAAATTCAGTTCCAAACTATGCAACAAAAATTTTCTAATAATCGCTGAAAAAGGAAATGCTAAAATTAAATGATAAGTGTCCTCCTCCTCAGATTCAGAGAAGTTAACTTTTCATCACTCTTGATCGGTGTTCAAACCTGGTATACATGTCCGAGCTTATATGTCACTCCCTTAAAATCCTGGTTATTGTACACATACTAAACTAAGGCTGATCTTCAAAAACAAGCATAGATTGATGATTTACTGTCAATGTCAGGGAAAAAGTCAGAATTTCATACGTGAGAGTGACCTTAATAAAAAAAATAGCTGTTATACCAATCTCCACGATTATGCTTTGCTCAATCCATACCAGCCCAGCTTAAAATACCACACATTCCTGCCAAAATGGCCGCGCAGTATTCAGACCTTCTTTTTACCCATGATACATTTCAAAACACACTTAATGTACATTTTCTGCATTTTGTTTCAAAAGATGAAAATGTTTAATTTTCCGACCATTGGCCTCAGGAGAAAATGGAATCCGTCAGAGGTCCCCGATAAGTGCTACATATACGGGTTTAGTCACGATTTGCGTGACCACTTTTACAATACCATACTGCAATAATCTCATTACGTTAGAGCCTATGACCTTGTTCTGAATCCAGGTACCACAATCATGTAACAGAGACGGTATCACTACCTTTTTATATAAAGTATCGCCAAAAGAAACTCTGTTTAAATTCAACAATGAAGGAGTTGAATTGTTATAGCATTTGTGAAGAAAATTTGCCTTTGCGATGACGCAATGTATACTTTATTCACAGTTAAATCGTGCGGAATTACATCTGATTTGGTGGCCGCTCTCGTCAAGCATCGCTACTTTTAAGTCATTGTGCGAAAATTCTTACATAATATAAGTGACTGGTTGAAATTAAGATCTCTGAGAACTGCCAGATTATAGGCTGCATTAAGAATGCAGGGCATTGATTCTATCGCTGATTTACTGTTTTGTGTTCAATTTTTGTCTTTGTTCAGTGACTTCTAACCTGCTTCTGCCGTACAGTGCTTTATGTGCCCCGATATTATATGCAAAAGCGATTTATATAGGGTTACGATAATCAATAATATTTTCAAAAAATGCATCTCAGCTACTTCTAACAGTTGTTCGAACAAATCGCTGTTTGTACTCTACTGTGTCTCTTTCGTTAAATTGAGGCAAGAAACCCATAAACGTTAAAAATCGTCAGTTTTAGACTTTGGGTTATTATCATTTTAGATACTGATTACATTACACCATGGACCCTCTTACCGATTAGAGGGTCCATGATAACACTTGGGAATTAGAAAATTAATGCCATCACCGGATTTCTTATAGCTGAGTTTTCTAGATTTATCAACCCAGACATACCCTACATTGAGCCTTTCAAAAACCCTGTCTTTTTTGATATGCAATTTCAACCATTACACATGTAGAAAAATTCTTTATGATGTAAAAGATCCAAAGCGATACTAAACCTTTGTACATTAGAGTAAGCTAAAACATGTTCTTCACCAAAATGATCCTGTTCTGATCTACGTTTACTTGTCCTTTTATTTTTACTTTTACCAACCCGTGATGATGTTTTTAGCTAGCGTCACAACCCACAGTGTCAGTCCTGTCTTTTTTGTGAGAGTCCTATAGCCGGTCGGCCATGTTATTGCCTTGAGATTTAGCACATCTATTAATTTTGTGTGTTTTTTGCTGCAACCGAAACCAATTCACGGGGTATTTATGTCTACACGGCACTTTTATATGTCCTGGGACCCCACAGTTCTAGCAACTTGTGTCCCTAGCACGAGCATTGTTGATGGTGATGCTGGGAAGGGAGGTTTCCCTCTCCCTTGAACATGCCCATTCCATGTGTCCAGGGACACGGCAGGTCCATCCTGCCTCTGTCTACAAGATGAAGCAGCACCAATTCTTAATGAAAGACCTTTGTACTCTAAAGAATTTGGTTTTCAAAAATCCACTACCATTGTCATTTCTGTTTGAAAGTGTCACCTCCATAAAGGAGTCCCATCCAATGTTTAGAAGAGAGGTGATGGAAGTATTGTAATAGGTGTTGTCTGGATCCATTCCCCAAATATATACAACTGGACAATACTCCAGGGAACTAATTCGACGACCCGCGTTTTCCATGAGAACAGGCTTATTAAATATCTATTAATTTGATTGTTTTTGCATGTCTAATTGTAATTTGCATGGCATTGCCCTCTTTTTTTAACATTTTGTATTTTAATGATTTAACGGAGACACATCAGCTTTTGCTGCTGTGAGTTTACCAACACTTAGAAAGGCAAAATAGACCAATGAAAAAAGCTGCTCTGAATACCATAGATTCAGAAATCTTCCTCCAAATATGGGGCATGGCTCTCAGAAACCTTACTTCCGAATAATGGGTCACAGGGCATCAAGCCTTAGTTCTTTTTCGCCTTTAACTTAGCAGCTGGATTTCTATAGCAACATTTTAATTGGAAAATGTGAAGTGGGATCGATAAAGGAATGATCCTAATTTGTGGCTGTAACTTATTCCCGGCGAGATTGTTGCTTGGGACCTTTTCAGGGGTGACAAGTGGGCGGTAAATGTTGCCACTTGCTGTACTGTAGCTGAACGTGATGTGTATTGAAATCATGAAAAATTCTCACTGTACTTTTATAGCCGGTGTTAGTATTTTGGGACACAGCATGAGTGAGTAACCACCAGACTTTTACATGTCCAGTGGCAGGTAATAAAGAAAATGCTGCGCTGTGGGTCCACTGCTTTCACCTCCTGGGCAAATTCAACCTGTTTAAAAATCTGGACAGATTGTCTGCTACAGTATTAGTTTTTCCGAAAACGATGTTTCCTCGCAAAACCAGATTAAATTTCAAGCATGCATGTACAATCCGTTGTACCAGCCTCATAATGTGTGACGACGTGGAAGATTGTCTGTTAATAATTCTCACCTCTGCCTGCTTTTCAAAATTTATAACAACTTAACATATCATAGTAGTAGTTGTCGTCAAATGCGAGACCCAATAGAACATGATGAGACTCATTCGATGGTGGCAGTCTAAGGGCATGCTTCATATTACAGTCAGAAAGCAAACCGTTTGGCGCTAAATATGCTATCAATTCTACGGCTTCATTAAGTCTAGGTCTAGTTAACCGTAGCATCACTTTCACTAATGTGGTCACTGACCAAATTGCCACTGTGGAAGGAAAGATGGCGGATTAGTCTAGATTTTACCCTTCTCTTTCTTTGGCCTAAAGGAGAGCAACGAAATGTGGGGAAGGGAAGTCTTTCAAAGGAACCTGTGGTGTGCCTAATGACAATATCTTTATTTACTTTTTCTCTGGTTATTTCAAAGCACGGACTTTTGAGATTACTGTGTTTGCACAATTTTCTTGGGCCTGTGTAAGCTAGTGTAAAACCTTGAGTGGAAACTGTCTCTCATATTTCGACCTTCTCTCTATTGGGATATAGTCTATACAACTTAATCAATTCCTTAAAGTTGATTGGACTTTTTCCCTTTGTGTTGTTTTATCGTTTGGGAATTGAGCTTTTTATTTCGTTCAATGGTGCGGCCCAAAACATCATACATATTTAGGATTATGTCAGCACTCTCTGTGTGGGCAGTTCCTCTATTGTAGGCTCGGTGCACTCCATATGGCATTTTGTAGCCTTGTTTTTTTTAAGACCTCCGAAAGAATTGGGCTGTTCTTGCCAATTTGAATTTTGAATATCTCAGCAAAAAGTGTTGGTATTCATGTTGCGTGCACAACAGCCAGAGGAACCAATACACAGTAATAGCACTCCCCACCTATTATGTCCCATCTTCACGTCCGTTCCATTGCCATCACATACAGAAGGCACAGTAATATTCTAGGGCTCACTTGGCCCCAAAGCTGGCTGCTGCTTCCCTCATAGTTGTGCAATGCTGGACAAGGCACATACTTTATCTGAGTACGTCCTCTTGTATGTGCTGAGGTGGATTAGAATTGCATCGATCCCCTCGAAAATGGTATAGATTTGCTTTTTACTGCAAATCCTACCATGAAAACCCTTCTTCTCATTAGCGGGCCCAACGAGATTTGCCCCCTAGCAGCTGTGATGTCACAACTAGTGAGAAATAATTTCTGTGAAAGGAGCCTTCATTCACAAATGAAGAAAGCCATTGTTCGGCTTCCACAGCAGAGCAAACGGAATCAGATCGTCCAACTCTACAAACTCTTCTTTGTGAACGCCATGCTTTACAAGTTGCGACACGTAAGTTCCCATGGGAGCAGAACATTTTTTAATGAGGCCCATCGAATTTACAAGATTTGGCTGGGGTTGTGATTGACCCAGTGGGACACTTTTGTGTGCAGATGAAGCCATCTTATGAAAGGAGACCTCAGCAGAGCCTGCCCTATCACCTCTGTGCTCACTCTCTTCAACCTGGCGAGACGTCCCTTTGATGTTGCAGGTTTAGGCTGAACAAAGGCCGTCAGCCCAGACAGGACCACAACAATGAGAGAATTTTCATTTCTTTGTCTGCTGACAGACACCATAAAGTCATTCAAGTTTGGCGGACTTGTATAATGTTGTGTGATGTGTCAGTTCCGGACCCTGACATTACACTAATCAACCTGGCTGTTCTCACTGACTTCTATGCCAATAATTCTATCTAAAGCCTTAGCGGGAATAAAAATTGTCTCCCCGTAACCTACTGTCTCTGGAAATTCAGTTTTCTTCTGTTGGTACCTACGCAAAAATGTAACTGCCTGCTTGTATTTTTTCCTAGTAAGCCCCACTTTGTACATCTACATGTATATCCTGTCCAAATTTGTAAAAAATAAAAAAAAAAAACATACGAGTTTACATGCTGGTAAATTATGAAACTCATCATCCGTACTGAAACGTGAGAGACCTGAAGACGTCACTCCTGGACCATTAGTACTAACACTGGGTCCTGCCTATAGAATGAAGCCTTTTGTACTAACATGTGCGACCGTACATCGTCTTGGCCTCTTTACCCCACCCCCACCCACCCCCCAGCGGCTGGCCATCCTGGACCTGCTGCTGACCACCGATACTGGCCAAATTCATCTCTGCTGACCTCAGCACAGATACCAGTCACATCCATCTCCACTGACCCCATTTCAAGGCGTTTAAGTGCAGATGGCCTTTCTTGCTCGGCTTCTTAGACCCATTTTTGAGACAGCTGCCACAGCTGTCGCTTTTCTCTCTTTCGGACAAGGTATGGTCCTTGCTTGTATTTGCAGAATTTTTGCAATAGAATTCCTGAATGACAAAGTGAGTACTAGTATGTTAACCAAAGGACCAGTAGTAACAATAAACAGTTCAGTTGAAGTAATACAGCAAACACTTCAAACAAAACTCCAGCAATTGATGGCTAACCGAGATACATCAAATTCAATACAACACTTCCCTGGATGTGTGCATGTGTCCATTGTTTCTCATTTTGTTTGGCTAATTATCCTTGTCCACAGTCAAATTTTGCCTGTCACATAGTACATATCAGTTTCTAACAGGCACCAGTTCGACTTGCACAAACCTGTCTGGTGGTGTACTGAATACTATCGCCAAACCCCCTCCTTAATCATATATTTTCCAGTAATTTGTCCCAAATAATCAGGTAAATAACAACAGGAGCAAAAAGTGAATAGATTAGGTACAGACCAGGTCAAGGGGCCTTCTCCCTCGAGTTTGACGATAATCCGATCAGTGATTTTGCAGAATTTAAAAGTTTGAAAAAGAAAAACAGACAAAACACTTGCAGCATCAACTGTTGAACAAATAGCTCTAGAGAATTTCTGGTCATCAAATTCTATTAGCACGTACCTGTGACATTGGACGCACATGCCATTGTGGGTTTTAAATAGGACCATGTCAAGAAATTCTTCTAAAATTTTGTAAAGGTATGTAAAAACTCTACAATTATTGCAGTACTACCTGGTGAACTAAGTGTGAAAGAGACACTTGACATTTATATTTACCCTGCCTGGAGGCGGTTGAGACGTCATAACCATGATTTCAATGGCCATGGCGCCTAAAACAGAAAGACGAAGCACTCCTGTTTAGTGGTATCTAAAATTTTGTTTTGCAGTTACGAGAATATAAAATTCTGGTTTCTGTACTTTGGGCTACATCCGTTTTGAACAGAATACTTTAGGAAAATAAAGCAAGACAAATAAAATCCCTGGCAATTTTGGGGGCTACACCGGAGGATATTTTGGGGTGAAAAAAGTTGGAAATTTGAATAAAATTTAAAAGAAATATATCCACATTTGCTTATGGGCTAACAGTTGAAATGTCTGTGTACTAATTTATTTTTTATTCAACAATTAGCTCATATTAATACTTCTCACTCTATGTGCTATGGTAAAAAGTGGTTACCCCAAGATGACTTTGGCGTCAGACCTATCAGTTACACAGAAGCCAAAATAAGTATTATCAATATAACAAGAAAGGTAAACAAAACCATTTTGCATAGCTAATTAGAGGTTCTGAGGGCCTCAATAGTTATAAGTTTCTCGTTCCTGGATCAACATGTCAATATCATACACACAGCTTAGGTTTGTCTGTCGTGACTTTCCTTTGTGACAACTATTAACGTCTGGTCAACAAAAGTGGCAAATAACAAACATCACATTGGGCAAAATTGGCTGGAACAGCTGCCGACTTCAGGTGAGCCATCAATTATTCTGGTCTCCTAAGGATGACATACACATTGTGAGGGTATTACCTCACTTGACTCGTCAGTTATACAAAGATATTATTGTGGGAGGAAAGACGCAGAGTAAGCTTCTATCTTTAGAAAAAAATTATAGTCCGGTATGTCAGAGGAGGTGGCGCAAGCCTTTATCTGCAGTATAATAAAAATATTGCAGGTACTATTCCCAATTTTCGTTAATATCACTCCCTTACGTTTTTCCCCATCACGAATTCTACATATGACATGTTCACAAATATATGTAGTGTTTGGTAGCTTTTGTTTGGTTTTTTTTCGTTTGTTTTTTTTTGGGGGGGGGGGGCGGGGTGCTTTAAATAATTTTTATTTTTGACTTCCACTGGGCTCACAATAATTAATATTTGACATAACCTGTGATGTCTCTCGTACTGTCACTCATGCATAGACAGAGAACATTCACATGACAGATATTTAACAAGAGATAACACTCATTGCTTCAAAATATTACTCATGGCGTAAAATGTAAAATTGTGCAATGAAATTATAATACCATTCTTTCCGGTAAAATCACATTAACTTGTTGTTACAAACTCACGTTTCCACATTTAAGGCAATAATATTTGTCTGACAGCTTAGCTGTCACATGTAAATTGTTGATGCTATAACCTACACTTAGAATAACGTATTGTGTATGCAGCTATATATATATATATATATATATTATATATATATATATATATATATATATATATATATATATATATATATATATATATATATATATATATGTGTGTGTGTGTGTGTGTTTTAATATTCACTTTCAGATATTTTAGGCTTGCGTGTTTTCTGTCGGGGGGGGGGGGGGGCTATCGTTAGCAAGCAGCGGCCTACGACAGTTACATGTTTGCCTAATTGTACTTAAAATTCTCTTAAGGAAAACTGTTTTGATAAAGTTTTTGGCATAAATGCTAATGACTTTCATTCTTTTCTGACATTCCTAAATGCTCATTTACTTAATTTATAAAAAAAATTACTCAAAATTGACAGTATTTTCCCAAATGTAACAAAGCTGCCACATTACGTTGATACATTGACTCAGGGTTGGCAGTGAAATAGAGCTTAATTGTTTGAGGGGTAGGTGTCATCATGGAGTTTGTTTTATATTTCTGATGCAGGATGTCCATTGTTGCAGTCCTTGTTAGGATTTTCCTTGGTTTGTACAGGTGGTCTAGCTCGAACTGTTTATTTTACAATCACTAGGACTGAATATAATGCCCCAGCTTGTTTCCACTTCAGTTTGACACGGGCGGGTGGTTTAACTATGATAAGATGTCAAGCTAGAAAGGGTAAATATTGGTTCAGGGGTAAGTCAAAGTCCAATTGTTCTTATCTGAACCTGTACTATACAAATTTAATAATTATGGTTTGTTTGACAGGTATTCTTCTTTCATAATGAAGCTCTGCATTTATAAGCAAAACTTCACGTATTTAGCTAATTCATCATTTGCCATGTTCATATTTATTCGTTATCATGGGGGTTGCCTTTGCTGAGTATTTAGCTTAGACAAGGAGCCGCTACTCTGAGAGACCTGTACGGGCAATAGGCTCCGAAACATGTTGAGTAGTTACCCGCTGAAGAACATTTAAATTGTTTGGGCTGATGCCGCCTATGTCAGAATTTTACGGAGGTACGTGTGCATTATGGACAATAGTAATTCCATATGTATATAGGTTAGACAGGGACAGGTTAGCATATGGAGAGTTAAGAGTTCGGACTGCAGAATAGGGTAATGACTACTAGAAAGTGGTTCTGGGCAAAAAGAC
This sequence comes from Hermodice carunculata, assembly GCA_964020975.1. Classification (NCBI taxonomy): domain Eukaryota; kingdom Metazoa; phylum Annelida; class Polychaeta; order Eunicida; family Amphinomidae; genus Hermodice; species Hermodice carunculata. Next base: position 46,024,030 of record OZ026623.1, on the reverse strand, counting down.
ACAAATACAAATATACATATATATATATATAAAAGACAGAGGTGTGAATCCAATGGCCAAGCACCCTTGAATACAAAGACAAGACGGTCCTGTTTGGTAGTATTTAAAAGGTCAATGATTATTCAATTCTTTGGTCCTTTCAATTAGAATTTTAGAATCTTTTATCTGCAGTAGGCGGTGAATGTACTTTGAGAGCTATTTACAAAAATATAACTGAAGTACCCAAATTAAATTTGGTGCATATATATATATATATATATATATATATATATATATATATATATATATATATATATATATATATATATATATACATATACACACATACATACATACATACGTACATACATACATACATGTATTCGTAAATATATGCTTCAGGTGCAGAACTAAATTTGGAAGCTTTGTCTGTGAACCTATTCCGGTTTTGAATTGTACCTACACTGGGAATAATATGCTGTGTATCTGTTTCCTGTGCAGGACTAATTTTTGAAGCCTTTGTCTGGCAGTGATTTTACCGCTATGTCTCTTACTTAGTCACATCACAGTAACAACTTGCCTGTAGAGTGAAGAAAAAAAATAAACAATGGGATTTGACTACTAAAAGCCAACATCAAACTAGCAGCGGGTATCATGAAGGAGAAAAATTCAATAAGACATACTGAAGTTGTCTGTAATAACGTGACGAAATTTTATTGCCTTAGTTTCAGAATAACAGAATTTTAGATAATTATGAGGGCAATAGATGTCTTTGAGACTTTTGAGACTTTCAACACTAAACTGATGGCACCCATTAACAAAATGGCAGGAAAACACAGTTCCTCTTGATATTATCACATGCCACGTGTTAACTTTTCTGGCTGTACTTTCAACTGTAAATGATCACACATGCATACCTGTATTGAATCTGTTTTTATGCCGCCAAACTGGAAGGGACCTTTACAAACTTGAAATTATTTGCAGCAACATTATTAATAGCCGCCCTGATGTAAGCTGGGAGCGCTCTTTGACACTGCCAGGTACCACACGAAACAAAGACTACACAAACCGTACAAATCCCACTGAAGGTGGTATTTCTTTCGAAGGCCTTTTCTCAAAATCGACAAAGGGACCACCATAAATTTTGAGTCACAAATGCTTTGTCAGTTTTGCTCATAAAGACATGAGTTTGTTGCTATTTCATTGTTATAATGTCAACCAAAACAATGATCTTAGATTTTATTTTATATACATTTTATTTTATAAAACAATTTATGTATTTTATATATTTTTGTACTGAATACCATCATCTCACTTTCGAAGATTCCTCTAGAAGGACTTAAAAAGAAAGAAAAATGTGGGACCTTTTTTCAGATAAACAAACAAATTCGATATTTTCCAAACAATTTTTTAAATCGATTCATAAAAAAGTGAATGTGACTTTTGTGTGAAACTGAGAGGAGAGTTTTATCGTTCATTATTGCTTATTGCAATGCATATGTCAGTACTTCCCAATGTACTCTACACCATCTTTTAACAGGGCATATATACTGTCACATTTGGGCTACTAGTACTGATCACTTTTTTTGGGTCAAGCTGACAAATGCAGTCTGTTCAAGTTATAGAAATCTGCCTTGGGAACCAATCCTAATGATCTTTACAGATCTTTGTCTCCCAGGCCCATTGAGCAGCTTCGAAGGACGCCTCTGTGTGATCGATTAACGTTTATAGTATAATGGCCATTGCGTTTACAAGGTTATATATCCCAAGACGTCAAAGTCTTTACCATATTTGTTTTGAAAAGTCTCCAATGTGAACAGCAAAACCATTAAGGCAAGTGAACCAGTGACTGATATGTTCCATCCAAGAAATTTTTCATTCACACAAAAACACTATATTGTGCAGGTGTTAAATTGCATAACAGTTGTGACCAAAACGTTAAAGAACAAATCACTAGTAGCTTTGAAAACTAATTATGTATGAAATTTTTGTTTTTAATATTTAAGGTGCCGTGGCCCACCTGAGACCTTGAAATCAGTGAAATTCAGCTTTTGTTACTTTTGGGATTTGGAAGTGCTAATCTTTATCCATGCCAAATAGTTTCACTGTAACATGTGTACTTCGGGTCCCGGTCAAAGCGTACTCTGGTCAAAACGTACCCTGGGTAAGTTTGAAGAAGGGTACGTTTTGAACAGAGTATGTTTTAACATGCAACAGTTTACCACTATGTAAAACTTAAAAATAAAAAAGAGTCTCTCTGTCAGTACAAGCTTTTCGGAGTCAATCAGTTACTTGGCTGTTAAATGTTGTCACTAATGGTGATGTTTATATAACCATTCACAGTCAAAGCCTCGCTGGATGTGTTTTTGCAGGTAGATGGATTATTTCACAGGCGACTGATTAAACTACTCTATTGTTTGTAAGTGTGTAGGTTAAAGTTATGACAGAGTTTGAGAGATTAGCATTTAGGCATCCTTTGTAATGGCATCAGCAAATGTCATTTGTGAGCAATGAAAGTTAGCAAATATTCTTTGTTATTTTTGGTAGTGAATATCTCAGAAACAATCTTTATGAGCCTTTGTAATATTGAGAAAGCCTCACTCAAAACTGGATGAATGAACTTTTGTGAAAAAAAGGCTGTGTAAAGACGACAGAATAACTTAGGAAGCCATTTTTGGTTGGCAATATTCCAATTCTAAATGCTTCTTTTTGACTTCTAAAATGGAAAAATTTATCAATGTTTATTGCAGACTGGTAAAAATTCAATAACATAAAAACTATTCCTTTTAACGGAAAACAAAAGATGGCTACCTAAGTTATACTATTGTCTTTCCATGACCGTTGGTTTTTAGCTTTTTATGCAAAAAGTTTTGTTGTGATCCTTTATCAAAGTGTAAATAAGATCCCTTGAATAAATGCCCCCCCCCCACCTTTTTTTACAAATTGATCTTACCATATTTATTGTTACATGCAAAGAAACGACACATATTAGCAAAACTAAAAATTTATACATCGATAGACTTGTATACAAAAGCATATACACAATGGCAATTTTTTTACCACTATGTTATATGCATCTTAAGTAAGAGCAGGCACCTTAAGCTACACTTGATGTATGAAGATGTTTATGCTGGTAATCTTACATCTGGTTGCAATGTATATATTGTTTGATATTTTATGATGGGTGTTCAATTAAATACTGGACAAAAGCCGGTGGTAACCTACTACTTCCAAGCTTGTCTTTTCATCCTTGTCAATAGTGGACTTCTGTAGGGATGCCTGGTATGGGAATAATGTTAAAATAGCCTATTGCGAAATGTCTGGGCAGATATTCTTTTAGTTGGCTCTGTCAGTGTTTCTTGTGCCACTCTGCTAGAGTTGACCTCTGTTGTAACAGAACCTAACCTGCCACCAGAATCTGGATGCAGGTAAGGCACCGGTTTGGACGTTAAGGCCATGATGTATCTGTCCTGGGTGCCTGTGATTTCTGTTGGTCTCTCAGCTGTGGTTCCAGCCTTCTGGAATCTTGCAGCAAGTGTTGATAGAGTAAATTTGAGGACTTCTAGCCTTTTTTCCACCTCTACTGCAGACAGTCCAGCCGGTGACATACCAACACCACCATCCCAACCTACTGCTAATAATTGCCCCATTGCTCATGGAAGGCTGGCTAAGTGAATTCCATGCTGTCTTTTTACTGTCCTTGAGTGGCCGCACCTAGCAAGTAGAGGTGTAAATGTATCAGGCATGTAGCTAAGAAGCCCGTAACAGTGAGTCCTACAGTTAGCCTTAGTTTAGTGCAATTACCAGAATTTGAATACAACAACAATGATACTTAAGCAATATTCAGTAGTATTCCAAATTTATCTTGAGCGGCAAAGTAGCACCTTCAAAACCTTGTTGATAAGGGACACAAAATGATGCTGGTCAAAACCCGGGTCCAAATTAAAGGATTTGAGAATTTAAAAAAAAAAAGGAAAACGGCAAATGGAAGGACCAGTCCTGGTTTACTATGACCCATTGGTTCCCCCTGTGATTTGCCTGTGAGGCATCACCTTACAGAATTGGTCGTATATTCGGTAAGAATACAGTGATTGACTGATTCATGGTATTGCTTCTGCCTTATGAAATTTGTACAGTGCCAAAAGAAAGCTATACTCACATCATCCACAAAGTTCTTGCACAGTGTGAGGAGCAAACAACTATCTCCGTATCATCTGTGAAGCTAGTGCCACTCTATGGAGGGTAGAGAAATTTCATGAGTATTTGTAGAGTTAACATTTTACTTTCGTGACAAACAGCAAACCACTTGCTCACTATTTTGATACCCACAGACACAGTTCAAAGCATGACCACTGCTCACATACAATAATGCATTAGATTCAAAGTCCACACATATTCGACATCAAATAAAAATCCACTGATAAGCATGTCAATGCAGATGGATTAAGCAGAGTTCCTTGTCTCTCTCCATCAAACACTCAAATGACATAGTTGACATCTGTGAGATATTAGATATTTTTGGTTTGTCTTACCTTGAATTAGTACCTGTCACAAGGAGTGGAATTGCATGAATCCCTCGCAGACATCATGGTGAGCTTTTTTATACTAACATATTGAATTGGTAAAATACCAAAGTGCCACATTATGTCCTTATTGTAGCCACCATAACGACCTACTATCCGTAGATCCCCCCCCCCCCCATGCTTGTCAGTATATAGGAAAGGATACATATGTAATACGCTGTTACGGAAAGGATCGAAAGTTGAAACTGCCTACTTGACAAATGAAAACGTGTAGGTGCTGGTTAATCGACTTGTCTAAAGCGTTTGACTGCTTGACATCCTCCACACTATATCAAAAAGGAAAAAAAAACTCAATGAATATAGATGTCCATGCTCTAGTATCACACCCCCACATAGCTATTTATAGAGCAGACAGCAAAGAGTCACAGTTGAAATTGGCTCCATTTTTAGGACATGGAAAGATGTTGTGAGGGGATTCCCTCAAAGCTCAATAATGGGGACGCCCCTCTTCAACATATTTATAAATCAAATGTGTTATTAGTAATACTAACCTACAGACTACCAATGGGTAATGACCTGTGTGTGCATGTCTCTCCAAAGTTTAATACCACGAGAATTAAGTTTCTGACTGCTACACACGCTACAGGGCCTGCCGCAGTGCCACCTAAAGCAGGCAGCTGAGCCTGTGCCTTGACTTCGTACTTCAGTTATTCTCTCTTCTGGCGGCCATGATGATGTGGACTTGAGTCCAAGGAGAAGTGCCTCTTCACGGTATACTTACGCACTATAAGACTGCAGTAAATAGCAATTTACTCCCTACCACATGGAAATTCTTTCTACAGTTTTTCATTTCAGACGGGTCAACATTTTTGCCTTGCTGACGCAACACCGAGAACTTATTGGAAGTTTAAAAAATTCTCAATTCATGATAAAGACAACCAAAAAGATAAAATGGACAAAAGGTCCTGTGATGTTGCTAGGAATATTAATATCCCCAAATACAAATTGACATATTTAAATTATAATCCACTTTTCCAAAAAATAAAAAGTCAATTAAACATGTGGTCACAGCCACATTTTTCATTATACGGTAAAGTGATTATTTTGAAGACCTTTGCTTTGTCACAATTAATTTATGTAATGACAGTGGTGCTAAGTCCCGGGTCAAGAAATACCAAAGAGTGTTTTTTCAAAGAAGTTAAATCTCAAATGTATAGTTTTTTGTGCAGTGAAGGCGCACATAAAATAAAACGCAACACAGTTATTGGACCATATGATCAAGGGGAATTGAAAATAATACATATTGTTTCTCAAAATCAAGCTTTGAAATTGGGTTGGATAAAGAGACTTATAATTAATGAAAGTAAAAGTGCATGGAAAATGTTTATACTTCATCAGTTGCCCGCTTTTCAAAATATATGGAAATGTAACATAAATTTAAAAGATTTTGATCATGTGTTTAAAAATTTAAAAGTATATTCTGGAAAGAAGTAATAAAGATGTCGTGCAGCATCAGTCATCATGAACCTAATAAATGTGTAGACATTGTTCATCAATACCTATGGTTCAATTCATGGGTTAGAATCGAGATTAAACCGGTTCATTTGGTAAATTGGAGTCAATGAGGTATGAATACTGTATTGATTTATTGGATGAAAATAGTCATTTCTTGTGTTTCGAAGCATTTTGTAATGAATATCCCGATGTGAGAACAAACTATTTAAAATGTGGCGGTATAATCGCTGCAATTCCTAGAAAATCAAAGAACATAATTCAGGAAGGTTGGACAGAAAACTTGGAAACATATGTATTTTTAATTGATAAAGTAATGAAGGCAGAGAAATCTTCAATTTTTTTTTAATTCTGTGCTGAGTGAACAGGTATTAATACCTCCCATTAACACGGTGCATAAATGGAATGAAGACTTAGATATAAGCATTCAAGATGAATACTGGGAATGTTGTTTTAGCCAAATTTATAAATGTACTATATCTGCTAAGCGACGGGCATTCCATTATAAATTTTTATATCGGATAATATTTACAAATTACAAATTATATTTATATGGAATCAAAGACAGTGCTTTGTGCCCCTTGTATAATGAAGAGGAAGAGACACAAATTCATTACTTCTATGAATGTGTTATTATTCAACGGTTTTGGCATCAGGTTATGAAATGGATGATTGAACAGTCATTATCTGACATCAATTTTTCTGGAAGTGAAATTTTACTTGGAATGGAAACAGAAGTTTTGCAATTCTGGTCTTTTATATTTTTGGTGGCAAAATATTACTTATATCTAGATCATGAAAAAGAGTCGGCAACCGTGAAAGGATTTTTAAAGAAAAATATAAAAAATATAATTCATTGAGTATGATATAGCAGTAAAAAATGATAAAGTGAAGAGGCATAAAAGAAAATGGAAACATATTTCATTAGAAATGGAACGAATATCAATGGGAAAAAGTAGTTGTATGACCAAATGTTGAATGACAATGAATAGAAAATATTGATGTATATTGTCTGTACCTCGCTATGGAATAAAAAAATAAATAGATAAATAAAAAACACCGAGAACTTAGTTCTCATGTGCTTCCCACTTAGGTCCATGGCGTCTGAGCACTTAACAATAGCACATATGTTGGAACCCAGCAAATGTAATGAGGCTGGCCATAAGATTGGCTAGTTGTGACTTACATGCACAGTGTAGGTCCTGCATGGAAAAATATTCAAGGACACAAGTGCTCTCAATCAAACCCATGTGCTGTTTGTCAAGGCTGGCCACAAGTTTGGTGGGAGAGAGTTCACAATGTTGAATGCAAACCAGTGCAGAAGAGGGCTAGTTGGGATGCAACTTTGCAATGTGGACAGGCACCAACCTTGCCTTTGGCTCCATTTCCAGGCCGAGCGTATTCTTGGACACATATTGGAGCTGTACTTCCTACATGGGCCATGCCCTTGGCCCCGTCTCCATTGAACCTGTCTCTCTTGGTCCCAAAAATGTCTCATACGGAGACCACTACGACAATACAGCTTCTACGGGATTGTGCCACCGCACCAGTTTCTGCAACAGCACCAACCCGACACTATCATATACATTGCTTGAGCATTTGTTTGACAGGGCTACATTATAGTCCATGAGTCCTGGGCTAAGTTAGTGTCCAACAAATGTTAATGTCAGTATTACCAATTTTAACAAATACAATCCCAGCTGGACCAGACCAACCATGCTTCCAAAAGGGGCTTTTACCTGTTGTAGGCTCAACAACAGTGCCAATGGTACCAGCAGTACCCATTCCAGCTGTGGTGACAGGATGAACAGTAAATATGATGCCACAACCAATCTCCAGGACTTCTACACTTACCTATAGGTCTTGCTCAAGGAGCTCCCTCTGTGTCGCCTGACTGGCATCACCATAAGAAAAGGAGGAGGCATAAGGAACACTACAGCCCATCCCTGAGTCCCATGTCATCGGACAGCAGGAAAGTACAATCAATAACCAGATGAGTCACATGGCCAGCACTGCGGCTGGACCCACACAATCCTGCATGAAGCCACCAACATGAGCACAATCAGTGTGCATGAATGTCCAGAATAAGTCACTCACTCAACAGACACCAGTTTTTCAGAGGCTAGGCAAGACGGATGTACATCCCAAGCTTCAATCCAAGCAGCCTTCAATACAGAGGAGACCATCACCAGTGAGGTGCCCCAAGTGACACCAAAGATAGGACCAGATCCTCCTCAAGGGAACCAAATTATTTTGTCTCAGGCAGTATGTCCAATTTCAAGGATCCTTCTTATCTAGCCTCAATGTCGAGATCACCATCACTGCCAAATTCAGCCTGAACAATAGAGCTGCCCACATCCAGAGACAAGCCCCAAGCCCTGGTTCAGCCGCCCTTGGACATCTTGGGCTTGGCTTTGGAAGAGCACTGACTTCTGGATTAACAGATGGTGATGACCAGGGAAGGGGAAGCCATGTCCCTAAATGTCAATATGGAGGGATCAGTCATTTTCTGACCTGGCTCCCATTCCTGATTTCTGAGAGGATGAAGACAGGCTGAGGTATCTTAGGACCACTTCAGACTGTTCTCAGTTACAGCAACTAAGAGCAAAGATGCCTAATATTTATAGAGCAATTGTTGGCTTACTTAGGGGGAAACAACACAGAAAAGGAAGAGGACAACTGACCAGGACTTGAGTCCAGATTCTGAGTCGGAGGACATGGATGCTGGGTTGCCCAACACTTCCATTTGCACACAGAATTTAGCCATAATGACAGAACACTTTATGTAGGATGGTTTGGGCTTGCGCAAGAAACTTCAACCACACCAATCTAGACCTATGTCACATGGTGAATGTCTAGAGGACAAAACAGTGGTTCCATTCAGCGTATCTGAGGGACAACATATAGAATCACAAGCTAGGCACTTGGATAGGCGGTGATATAACACACAAGCGCAGCCTACCAATTTACTTTCCAGGTCCACTAAAATGCTGAAAACTTTTGATGTGACACAGCAGGTGTGGGACCCCACACAGAGAGCTGCACATGTCAGTTAAAATCAGCTGTTCACTGACAAGAAAGCTGGCAGGAAAGGCATTTTTATCACAGAGAAGGTTCTGCAATGGCAGATACATGACAATAGGGCCACCATCCAGTCAGAGGCTGATGTGCAGCCACTGACTTTGTCTGCATTGCTACCAGGCTGGCTCACTGTATGGATGTTAAATTGGCCACGAAGAAGGTGCTGCATTATATGGCACACCTGGAACTTTCTAGGGTAAGGTTTCTCAGGTATTCTTTGGATAATGTCATTTGACAGAAGATCAATATAACATTACTCCAAAGAGTGATGCTCCTCCACAACATGCACTGTAGTGACTGGCCAGCACTGATGCTGTACACCAGCTCAATAGATTTAGTGAGCCATGAACTCTTCAATGAGAAGGCCACAAAAGAAATTGCAGAGGAGGCCCATATTGAACCTACTCTGCAGGCTGAACAAGCCATTTTGAAGCAAGCCTCCATGACCAAGGGTGCCCCCTTCCACTGTGAAAACTGCAAGGGTAGTGGAGGCAGTGGTGGAGGCATAAAGAAACAGTCCAAACATAGTGGCAGTTTGGGCTACAACCAAGGAAGTGCAGAGGACAGAACTACAGTGGTGTCGTCCAACTCTACTACCTCCCAAAGTGCTGCCAAACATCCGCCAGGGAGAAGTATAATTGATACTAGTTGCCACATGGTGGCCCAACAGACCATGGACAATAGAGCTACTGGAGCTCAGATAACAACATCCCAAAGCTCCGCCACAGTGTAACACACTTCTATGTCAACTGGCATTAAACCACACCACTCAAATCCTTTGTTCTTCATCTGCATACTAGGCCACTGTTGCAAAGAGCCTTAAACATACTGGCCCCTCGCAGAAAGTGGCAGCCAAGGTTGTGAAAGGCAAAATTTGTGCCACTGTAAAAATCCATGATTTGAAGTGTGCTCATTAAAATAATGGGATCTCTCAATAGTTCTGATTGGACTACAATCCCATCCATTAGGAAGGAATTACATGGTGCATGTTCCTCTGAACATGCTGACTTACAAGACGGTCTCCCTCATTGCTCTGGCTACAGGAGCTTGGAGAGGGGAGATACATGCCTTGGACCATTCTAAGTTTAGATGGTCACAGACAAGCAAAAGGTTTACTTCAAGCCTAATACTTTTCATGTGGCAAAGAACCATGCTCCTGATAAGCCACTCACAGCCTTCAAAGGCTTCTACATCAAGGTTATATCTGCTAATCACTATTGCCATGATCTTGATAAGCTACTATGCCCTGTTCGTTAACTTAAGTTGTATTTGGACAGGGTGAAAATGGCCTGGAAAGGTAAGAACCAATTGTCATTGCCACTCAAACCAAATCATGAGGATATCCATGCCCAGACAATATCTAGTTGGATTACAAAGGCCTTTAGGGCTGGTTATGTAGCTGCACAGAAAGTCCCTGAACTGCAGCAAGTACTTAGAGCCAAGGCACATAAGGTATAGATCATAGCATCTTCATGGGATCCTCCTACACAGGTGTCTATTGCAGACATCATGGCAGCTTTCCCTGGCACTCCCACTCAACATTTTCTGACTTTTACTTCAAGCATTTATCCTGTATTGAGGGGGATTTTGCTTGCATTAGCAGACATCCTTACTCTTCTATGTGTTCACGTGGAACAGGGGATGGTCATATGTGATGGTGAGCAAATCTCTTCACAACTTAGGGTGATATGCCCTATCAGCACGGCTGACACACCCCAAATTGCACTTCAAAACTCTAACCTTGACTTAGTTAGATGGTAATCATCCTTGTGAGGATGATGAATCTTTCTCGGCTTACTTAATCCTGGCCTTGCTGCTGGAACAAAATTTCCTTTGGTAGACAGAGATCTCTTGTCTGACTCCATTCTTATGGGCTATTTACTCTCCAGACGCCAGAATGATCGCCCACCATCCGATTATGGTGGTATCTCTACCCATTAGTAGTCTATAGGGAATGTATTATAACATAAATCTTTCAAATCTAACTTAATTTTCATATTTATTAGTGACACTTAGCTATAGACAAAGTAGAAGCCCACCCAACTTCCCTGCATCAGTTCATTCTGGGGTTTTGACCACCAAAGAATAACTGAGGTATGACATCAAGACACTGGGTCAGTTGCCTGGTTTAGTTGGCGCTGCAGCAGGTCCCTGAGCGTGAATAGCAGTTAGAAACTTGATTCTGGTGGTAGTAAGCTTTGCAGAGACATGACGTGAGAGGTTATTACCCATTAGTAGTCTATATTAAGTACAACTGATAAATAAGAAAAGTTAAATTTTGCAGTTCTACCTAATCCGTGACTGTGAGATCCATAATTATTCTCATGACAACAATCTATTAGTTACACGTCGGCATTTTCGCAATATCAAAACAATGCTCGAAACAAAAGCAGCCAAAACTGTTAAATGGCTTGCCAACCACAACAATGTTAGTCTATTTTTCTTGCCCCGGTAATAAAGGATATCAGATGAACCTCTAACAGTAAAAGTGGTAGAGGTCACTTCTGACGAATGTGTCAAATCTAAGTCCATTCACTTTGATTGCAAACATAGCTTTAAAAAATACACAAACCACTTCTGTCATAAACCTGACTGTGCATGTAATGTCCTAAGGCGGCTCTTAAAACTACTTGACACGAAAAGAATAGTAGAGATTTTCACATGGTTTATTCCATCCAATTTTAATAACTGTGCACCAATTTGACATTTTTATGGACAAACCTCTGTTACAGAAGACACAAAAAAACTGCAGAAGCTTCAATAGAGACCTTTATGTCTGGTCTATAGTGACATTAAACACAGTTCTGGTAGTCTCCAAAAAAAAGTGACTGCGATACATTAACACATGTCCAGAATAAGACAGGTTACGATTATCAGTCACAATAAACACTTCAAGTGGTAATCACGGCTATAGTCGTTTTCTTATCACCGGTAAATATATAATAGTTAAAAGATTCAAATTCCTCATGAAGATACCTTTCATTCAAATACCAGCAAGCCTAGTCTAAAGCAAAAGGGAGTCTTGGTCGACAGCTTTCCTCAGGACACTTTGCGAGCATTGCGCGCAAAGTGCCCCTACGAAAGCCGTTAGTCTTAAATCAGCACTTTAAGGGTTAACGTCTTCAAAATTAACAACAACATCTCCCCACCTTACATGAACAAATATTTAGTGCCTGAAACAATATAAAATGAGGGGTAACAATGTCAATGGAGATTGACCTCCGTGTAACAGGAAGGTTTGGAATACAGAGTTTAAGAAACAGTGGAGCTAAAACGAGACCACAACATTACATCATTTGAAATCCTTACATGCCATCTGGACAGGCATCAAATCAGGATGCTGCTCTTGCAAACATACATAAATCAAACATTCGAATCTTAAATTTTATAAATGTTCCATATACTAGTATGTGTGTGTGTACACACACACACACACACACACACACACACACACACACACACACATATATATATATATATATATATATATATATATATATATATATATATATATATATATATATATATATATATTGGAACGTTTTGTTTCATTTCATTTGCTCATTTATGCATTCACTCTTTTCACTCGTTCAATTAATTTGTCTTATTAGACATGCATTTCCTTGGGTATCTAGCTGTCACGATGTCCGCTGTGATATGTTTGCATGGTCTGCGCGGCTTGGCACCCATCACACAGCTTTTGGGTTCCTTTCCCCCACCCCAGTCCTCCCCTGGGTATTGTTTCATTAGCACTAAGGCAGCACATACAGAACATGTGATACTGTTTTTCCAAATCATGAATTTGTCACAGTATTCATATAAATCTAAATTGGTTACTTTTTATTCATTTGTGTAATTCCTCGAATGATTTTAAGCAATTATCACATACTACACTTAAGAATGGATTTTACCTATGCATTTTTTGCAAAGCTTACATGTATTTTTGTGTCTAGCTTATAGTTTGTATCAAGTATATATATATATATATATATATATATATATATATATATATATATATATATATATATATATATATATATATATATATATATATATATATATATATATATATTGTGCGCAAATAACCTGTAATTGATTAATGTTTCACTGTTTTTAAACCGACGTAAGACAAAAATTTATGTACTCTTAACCACTCGTTGCTAATTATTCTGGGTGCTTATTCAAAATGATCTAAAATCATACCAGGGTGCCACATTAGCAGCTACCATTAAGGGCCTGAGAAGCATATTGTCCGTTTTAGACTGGCAGCTCGCACAATTTAGCGGCAAAAGTGTACACCGGACTGAAACATGTCTGTATTGAGTTTCAGCAACATTTCGAAAAATGGAATAAATATCACCTCTCCCCGACTCCCTTCGTGTCAAACGGCTTGACAGAATACATCCTACAGACTTTCAAGAATATCGTTAGGGGAACCAAAACAATCAAATCCATGCCACACATGCTGGATTCCTCATGCCCTATTGGAACACACTCCACTCCATCACATGTATGTCACCAGCACATCTAATGTTACGACATCCATTGTGACTTTGCGGGACTTGAGAGTTGTGCTTTATAGCCACGCAAAATAGACCAGCAAGGGACGGCGATAGAAACTGACCGTGCTAAGTATTATGATGGAGACAGAGTACTAATGAGAGACTACCGAGTAAATGGCACAAAATGGTAGGAAGGGGTAATAAGTAAGAACTCTGGTCCTGTGCCGTGCCACGTATTTGCACCTACTCAAGATCCCATAGACACGGCGCAGACATGCTGGCCAGGTCATAGTCCTAATCATGCTAATGATATCATCTTAGCTCGGCTGGAGCAACAACAAGGACTAGAACTCCAGACGTGAATGAGATGAGTCCACACCCAGAAAAGAAATGCCTGCACCCAAGTCATCAACCGAGACTCCCACGACATTCATGTCTACATTTGCACAATATTTATTTTATACCGTCTGTGATGAGCACCGTAATCTTGATATTCTCAGTGCATCCTGTTTGACATGTGGCTGGGGCAATTTTCCTATTCGTTGATGGGCTATACGCGTAACACAGCTTCTTCATCTTCGTGTCTCTTGGAGTTCTAATGTGAGAGCCAAGGACAGGTTAAAAGAGATCCGTGAGGGATTGGATGCTGCGCTGGTCTTAGAATACCCTTATTTAACCCTGAGGCTGTGATATCATACAATGTAAATAACTCCACGTTCCCAACAGTCATGAGAAACACAAGATAAAATTCACACCAAAGTATTATGATAATTTTATATTCTGGTCTAATGGGTGTATGTTTTTAAAAAATTACCAAGAGAATTTTTGTTTTTTCCTGCAGTCAAACTCTGGGCAGTTGACTTCCTACGTCTTTAAGCTCATTAGCTTCTACTTGCGAATACTGCGAAGAAACAAAACTTGTTTGCTTTTATACCCCAACTAAAAAGCTATTCCAAATTAAATGAAATTTTCATAAAGATTTTACGAAAAATGACAAGCTTGGCCAACTCGATATACTAGATTTTTTTCTACGATTAAACTGGGGTCATTGCCCGATGAACTCCAGGATCTCAAGTTTCAGGCTTAGCAGGAAAGGAAAAAATTGTGCTCAATGGAATGTGAAAACCATTTCGGTGTAAAAAAAAAAAAAAAAAAAAAAAAAAAAAAAAAAAAAATTTGTAGGAAACTGTTTCTGCATCGTGCACGCGAACTCCGTTCTTTTGAGCTCCTGTAAAACATTAACGATTTGGTCGCTTTATCTTTTAGTTGTCATTTTCAGTGACAAGGGGCGCACATACATGAAAAACGTTATAATATTATGTACAGCTATTATAAATTCGATAGGTGAAAATATCAAGTTCAGTAAATTAGTTATCACGATCCAAAGTTATAAGAGGTAGTTTATACATTTACAGACGCGCGCACGGCTTTACTCCTGTGTGTTGTACATGTAGTTACCTGTATTATCACGTATAGACAACCGTAACAATTATTATCATGCATTTGAAAACCCATTAAAGAATCATGGGATGACAAGCTATATCAAGATCATGCATGGTCAAAATCATATGAATGTTTAGGACAAATGTCATGATGGGTGCCGGTGATTAACAATATGTAAGACACATATAAATTGTAGGGACTGGACCCATTGGAAGAAAATGCCTTGCTGAAATAAGAGGAGGCATGAAGTGGATTCTTAAGGTGTGTGCTATGCTGAGAAAAAGTTCTCGTCCGATTTAGTGGTGAAATGCTGAAATGTGGCGTCTGGAAAATAGCAGCAAAACTGAGAGAAATGAAACGAAATTATGAATTTATTGGGTGTTATTTTTAGAAAAGTACTACTCTATTTTCATACGTTATTTATTTGTTACTTGATAGGTCTTTACTGTATGTCTATAAGGGATACGATGTTATGAAACAAAACTGTTGCCTGCTTATCCGGGGAAAAAGCATGAATAATCACACTTTCGCATTCACTAAATAAAATGCCTTATCTTAAGTCAAACGTTCTGGAGCTGGTCCAGGTTAACAGCACTCCTTGGTCTCTTAATTGCGCCGAAGAAACATGGCGCTTAATGGGTGAAAGTGGTTTCTTTTCATTATTTATTACCTATGAAACTAATTGAATTTGTTTGAGTTTTAATTTTGACATTTGTTGGATATTCATGCTTCACAACATCGATGATTTAAGGGGCCGTCTGTAAAGCTCAGCATGTAAAGTGTAGCGGTATCTTATTCTGTTCTCCTTTGTTAAATATTGCCGTTAGCCCCCCAAAACCATCCATTTTCTTGTTATTTGAGGTGATAGGCGATATAATACAGAGTGGTCCACTTCAGAGGTTTCCTGGGCCTACAAATCATAATATTTACCACAAGATCTTCAAATTTGGTAAAATAAAACTTTGATGTAATGTCTAGGAATAGTGTTCTTGTTTTTTCTTTAAAAGCAAAAGGAACTATTTCTTTTTTTAATTTATAAAGAGGCACTCTGTCAATTTTCCACTTTGTACAAATAAACATTGAAAAAAATAATTATAAATATCTACAAACGCCACATACCGTTCCTAGATAAGAATTTTTTTCAACAGTTTTTTATTTCATCAAAATCGTTTAAACTCTTTACGAGCAATCTGTTGAAAACCTCTAAGAAGCTGGATGAAGGTTAGAACTTTGAGAAAATGCAATTTGGGTCTAACTGACTCTCTGGCAGCAGTAAACTGGCCATTGTGGAAAATGTACTCACTCTCTCTGATTGATACTTGTCTTGTGAGAAGTACTCTTATAATACTGTACTTTTGATGTGTTCTCATGAAAATATATCTTTTAAATCTATGTTCAAAAAGGAATCCTTGAAGTTTTTCCAGGAGAAGATCACAAAGATGTGGTTTCCTAATAGCTGGTTTCAGTCGCTAAAATAACAGATTAGCAGTGCCTATTGTTCCCTCCGTTGCCCACCGGTCAACCGTTCTCTCCGTAGCTCACTGGCCCATTGTTATCCCCAACCTATGAGCAGCTGGATCACTTCCTATTGCGTGGAAGACCCAAGTCTGACTGATAGCTCATTTACTTTTTGTTGTAAATACAAAACCATGTGGGTGTTGGGCCAAAAATCATGACTTCTTTAGCTCCAAAATTCTCATAAAAATTGACATTTTTCAAACTCAACATTTGGCCATATTGTAGATTGGTACCTAATCTTTCCTATTCTGCAAAAAAACAATTCTTGTTTTTCTAAAATTTATACTGCAAGATAGCTTTACAGACGGCCCCTTAATCAACGATATTACACTGAAATTAGTTTGGTGGAGCTTAATTTATTTACGCCTACCATTTGTCCCTTCAAATTGGCGTTAAGTATATTCACTGCTTGTACAGAATCAACGAAAAAGTCTTTTCTGCAATATTTGGTTCAGCTTGTCTACAATTGTTTACATATTAAATAATCAAATAGTTTCATAATTATGGAATATTACATCAACTTTAAACACTAATGATGTCTGCTACCTTAAAGGTGTTGATCCATGCTTGAGATGCCCCCATGCACTCCCCAATGTGGAGATTGATTCTCGCATGAGCATTGTCTCTTTCAGCAATTGAGTGTTCCAGCTTTATTTTTGCTTTATCGTAGGAACGGCTCGCTGTCGAGATTATTGCTTTTGTCAGACTCTTGGCTGTACACTTCAGGGATGCCACGAGCCGTTTATTGAAATGTTGCTGACTGAAAGCACAGGTCACGTCTCCCTGCTATATTTCAGTCACCAAAGGCAACCATAGTCTACGTTTAGGCTAAATTGCCACCAATAATCACAGAACAATGATAAATTTGATAATAATAAATGCACGGTTTATATACATTGACAGCAGGCATCGCTGCGGCTTTATTGGTCTAAGCGAACACGGTAGGTGGATCATCTTTGGTAGTTGTACTTGATGAACGCAAAAAGTAGAAAACATCCAAGAACAATATAGCCTAGAACAGCTTAGAGGGAACAACGGACTAGAGGTCAGTACTAATGTACTAATAAAAATTTCTTCAATAATCCAGGAGTATTTAACTTCTGTGTCCCCCCCCCCCAAAAAAAAAAAAAAAAAAAAAAAACCCAGAGGTAAAATCTCGAAGAACTTACAAGGCCAAAAACTCTGGAAAGCGTAAGGAGCATTTAGAATTGACGACTGGAGATCCTGCAGAGATTTTGCCTGGAAGTGAGCGGTCTCTGTTCACCCTGATTCCAAGTCACCAAAATCATAGGCGTGCACTTGGAGTAACCCCTCCATTCATAACCTCCAAAACAATGTTTTCTGTCTGTTCTACGAACCGACATAAAACTTAAAATTTCCAAGTCCTTGCTTCTTCATACAATCACCTCTTCAGTATCAAATAGTGGAATTATGGACCTCAGATGACAGCACTTGACGTTGTTCACTTGCATAAATTTGGATATTTGCGTGACAAAAGCTTTTAAGGGATCTGTCGTTACGCAAATAAGTAAAATTATGCAAATAATATATCACTGATCTGCACGGAAGCTTCGTCGCCGACACATTGAGGGCCTGGAGAAAGCGAAAGTGACGTAGTCACCTCTAAAGCTCATGAACCCGGTTAACTGGGCGCGTACCTGGACCAGCTGATATGGGTGCCTCTTGTTTGAAAACGTCACGGTGTTGTGCTACCCCCTTAAATTTTTACTTCTGGCACACCATTATGGATGATTATGGAAGGATATGTGACCGCACAGGCAGCGTCCAGCTATTGAGGTCTTTCCGTCATGATTTAAGAGATACCCTGATGTAGAGCCTGGGCTGTGCCAAATATGGAAGCGCGCAGCAGTTGATACTTTATTACTGAACAGTTGCAAAATATCGATACTCGCTCTCAGATTTATAGTTTGTTCAACGGGAAAAATATGGAAGTAGGTTCAACCTAGTAGTAGCGAACGGAGCATCTATTTTTCATTCCGAAAGCCTCGACGTCCTAATCTACATGCAAAAAGCCACCCATAGATAGCTACGTCACACTGTGATTGGCATCCTGAACCGGAAGTTCCTAATTCCATGGATGAAATAAATGGCGATAATCGGATCAAAAATATTTGAGACCTCGGATAACCAAAAATTCACCCAAATTATGTTAAATCTGGGAAAATTAGAGATGCCAAATACAGCGAATAAGAGAACTGAATGTGAATCAAGGATCCTCGCGAATGGGTTCCCAAACACAGCGCTGGGGAGCTACTGAAGGTTGATAATGATGATAATTTGGATGTGACCACGTTTTTCAAGTTGTATAGACTGTATGTTTGGATTGATGAATTACCTTACTTTTTAAAAATGTCCATGTTATGTTGTGCTGTCAATGTCCGGGTGGCAATTAGCTGCCAAAATGGACATAAAGTGCTACTGACGCTACAATTCTAGATTTTGATATATATGGGTGCTCACTACAATTCCATGGCTATACACTGGATAATACACAGGAACTGTCGACAATGGAACTGTGCTATCATAGGCGTGTGGTGCTATGCACATATTTGCTAGTCAGCTAACTACAGAACACTTGGACTTACTTCATTGATTGATTGATTGATTGATTGATTGATTGATTGATTGGTTGGTTTGGTTGGTTTGTTTATTTATTTATTTATTAATTTAACACTCTTTATACCTAGTACTCCAGTTCGAATATCTAATTATTAATCATCTTATTTCATGCATTTTGTACTGGCACTCAATGGCCTAACAAGGGCACATTAGATCTATGTACGTGTATTCTAACTGCTAAGGTCCCTTGAGGATTAGGTGCAATAAAGTCATACTGATATATATATATATATATATATATATATATATATATATATATATATATATATATATATATATATATATATATATATATATATATATATATATATATATATATATATATATATATAAATGGGTAGTAAACCCCGGGTAATAAAGAGGCATAATACTATGGCCATACAGTGATAACATACTGAGTGCTCTGACGTTTTGCATCTGGCTGCCAATGATTTGTAGATTCAGGTGCTGTGCGTTTTTTAATAGAACGTGATATGATGGGGACATAGGTTTGTTGTTTTTTTCACTGTTATTATCAGCATAATCACAATTGATATAGTTACCATCATCACTGTGACTGTTGTCGTCAGCATCATCACCATGACCGTTATTGTTATCATCGCCATGACCTTCATCATATTTTTGTCACCCTCACTGTGACCATCATGGTCATCACCATAACCTTTATCATTGTCACCATCATCACCATAACCTTCATCATGATTTTAGCCAGCATCGTCATCCACATCATCATCACCATGACCATCAATTTGCCCATCATCATCATCATCATCGTCGTCGTCGTCGTCATCATCATCATCACTGATTATTGTTTCACCTTCATTTTCAGTTAACTCTTGCTCACCCAAAAGTTCAGGTGGCAAAGTAGCACATACACACTTGCTAGCTGTGGATAACACAACATGATAATTTGCCCCAGTGTTTGCAATTGAATTATATGATACTGGTAGGATAGTGGAAGTTAGTTGCAGAGGATTTTTTTTTTCATTGAAAAGTTCTACCATATTGACAAAACGCATACACTGGACATAATAATGTTGCAATGACATATATTTTTACATCTGATCCCCAACGGGTAATTTTGCCACAGGTGTTGCAAGTGATGTTGAAAACTGTCCACGCGTATGCAGAGAAGGTCTCTCTGGCTACTCATAAATTGACTGATTTTGAAACGAAGTACATGTACTGAATGTAGTGCTTCCATTTAGAACAAGAAAGTACCAACTGCCCTAAAAATAATTTACATTACCTGCAACACGGAAATAACTGTATCTTCTTTTAACATGGATGGTGAAAATATATGCTTCTGGTCATATTTTTTCTTAGCAGCAGTGACCGGTACAGGGGTCAAACTGTATGACAAGAGATACGTGCATATCTTGAATTTCAGGTTGAAATGTGCACTCACCCATGTCAAAATATCAAAGCTGTACAAGAATGAATTTATGGAAAATAAAAGTAAAATGAAATTAGTGAAAGTTGTCAGGTTTTATTTGTTAATCAGTTTTGGACTAAATTATGGTCTTTGATTGTTTGAAGAATTACAAATTGAAAGAAAATGTCGTTCGCAAATGTAATATAGTTGTCGAAAAAAAATATGAATGAGGAGTAATGGATATGGCTGTTTTAGTTCTGGGATATGGGTGATAAAAGTAAGCGAGCCATTATTGATATTTGGTTTTAATCAAATATCATTAATGGCTCACTTACTGAATCATGAACTGAGTGCATGGCACAAAATTATTGACTTCTAATTCATGTAGGCCTATACTGCTGTAAAAGCTTCTTATTTGTAATTCAACACAGTGTGTGAAAAATAAATTGGGGAGTACCATTTGGAAATTTTTAGTTTAGCGAAGTGGGGCAAAAAACTACAGAATGTTAGGTTTTTAGCAACGGCTCTCCCTCCCTCTCTCTCCGCAGTTAATTAAGACCAGCACACTTTGTCCTACTCGCATGTGAATTTCACTCTGGTAACGACTTGAGACAACTTTTACCCTGGGAAGTAAAGCACTTACACGCTCGGGAAGTGACTGCAGTGTGAATATCATCTGCTGGAGCTGAGCTGTGACCTGATGTAGAGAGGGCCGCACGTTATAGGTAGGCCTATAGAGGATCCCAAAGAGGATTTCAGAACCTTTAAGTTATGCATTTTTGTCAATATTTAATAGGCCTACCTGTGAACTGAAAGAGTGTTTCTCTTTTTCTTTGTGAACAGTTAAAAACTTTAAGAAAAGCGTAATCGATATTTTTAAAATAGGCCTATGATTTCATGACTCCTTGAAGTGCATTAGTTTATTTCATCTGGTGAAATGCTCTAATCCCGATGGGAAGCCTCTCGCATCGGTTTCCACAATTGCATATGTGATGTTGGTATTGGTGGTCACCGCAATATTTTAAATGAGAAGTGTCTACAGTGCCGGGTCCGGTACCTAAAATTATTTGGCTACAGTGCTGGGAGCACTTGAAATGACATCGCAAAATTTCGCGAATGACGGAATCAAGTTTGGTCGGGTTTCACGATTTGTGGAAATGAACACAGGATGAAAACGCGAGTGGATCAAAGAATATGGTCTGATTGACCATTGAGAACAGTTGTCATGCGGCTAATGTCACGGAACGAACTTGATTCAGGATGAGATACCCGTTTGAATTTGGCGCTGGAATGTCGGACTTTTTGCCCGAAATGGATTTTGTATGACATTTTCAACAATTATAGGCCTGTTGCTGTGGATATATGCGGATTTCAATGGATTATCTGTGTGATATACCTGTAGAAAACAGTTTGGAATAAACTGGTGAGTTATAGCTTGTTGGTGTGTTCAGAAACGGAGAAACCATGCCAAACGTGAAGCGGGATGATGGTCCAGATGTGAACTTCGTTTCAAACCTTTCTATACAGGAGGTCCATGTGACGATCGACGTTGTGGTTTTAGGCCCATCCGCCACCATCTTTTTTGCACAAATAATTGACTGCACAGATCAATACACAATATTTTATTGCAGATTTGGCCCTATGTGGGTTATTGAACGCATAGATGTTCCAGGCCCAACCTCTTTATCCACTCCATTTCCCGGAATGCATAAAAAAATTGCGTTATACTTATAGCTCTACGCAATGGCGCTCCGCACGATGAAAATCTCGTTCACTGGTTAGCCGCGAGAGGCAGTCCGTGATTTGGAACCAACATTATACACTCTACACCATGATAGTAACACAGATCATATACGTACGTAACCACGAAAGCTCGCTTGCGCTCGCTATTAGTGAGACGTTTCGTAACTGCAATTTAAAAGAAGGAATCAGTCAATGGATTTCACCTCTGCAAGCAACTGATTACAGAGTTTGGCGGAATTTTGCATGAAAGATTTCAATCCAGGCCATACCACACTGGAGAATACCAGGGAATCTGCACTAGAAAGAGTAAAATGACTGTGTCACCTGTTCGGGCCATCTATTCTCTTTCATACAGTCTGGACATGTGCCCCTTCGTCATTTTAAACATGTGAGCCAGCTTAATTTGATCGACACTTCTAGAAATATCTAGCCACCTCATTTGCGAGATTTGTTCAACACCAATGTGTTCTTGCTTGCATGCTATCAAAAAAACCGAATCATTTTGATTTGGCAAATGTGGAATTTCTGCTTTGTGTTACAAGACAAGGTGCTCTGCTAAGCTGCATCAGCACAGTCAAAGTAGGACCAGACTGAGGCTGAGCACAAAAAATTTCTGGTTGCTGCGCTCAGACCCAGGCCTTGCCTTTACAAAGATTAGTTTGGAGGGAATTTTATTCAGGGCTGACAACGCGGATATTTGACCTTGGAGTAGGATTCTAATTCATGTAATTTTGATAGACTGAAATTTCGTAAGTTTCGGTTCCGTGCCAAACAGAATGGAGCCTGTTTTGCCCAAACGGAGGGACAGCTTATCACAAAACCACCGATTAAAAGATTGAAGCTCCGAAGACATACTTTCTTTCAAGCATAGTAAACTTGTATTTCAGTGTAACACTAATCATGTATTTGTAATGAAGGTATGTTTTGTTCTCCCAATAACTCCTACTTATCTATATCTGCTATGAACCGTATCTAAAAATTCAATTAGGAGAGAAGTAAGTCTCTGGAAACGGTAATGCCATTCCATATACACGTGCAATCTCAACTTTTTCCTGCTACAATTGATCGACATGGAACAAATTTGGGGTATAAGAATTTAGTAGTCTGTGTCTCATATACATATGGATCGGTGAGGATCTGCCTGTGTAAAATTTTGATTTTGAAAACTTTTGTTCAATTTAAAGTAGCAATTGGCACAATGTTTTCGCCAGAAAACGCTAAAATGAGACATAGTTAGACTCACATATTGTGATTTACATTAAATGCAAGAAATGTTTTTATAATGTATCATTAAGTGTACATTGACAGCTAGTGTACTCAGAACAATAACACAACAGTGTGATGGAATTATTTCAAAACCTGGCGCAGAAATATGGACAATAAAAATGGATCTTTGTGTATCATTTTATTTAAAACGAATAGGTCCACAACTGGACTGGCATGGCCAATTGTGGACATGGTCTCGGCTGATTTCACACCGTCTGAGGTTGTGGATCGGTGCAGATCTGTCTGTGTACAATTTTGAATCTGAAAACTTTTGTTCACTTAACAGTAGCAATTGGCACAATGTTTTCGCCAGAAAACGCTAAAATGAGGTGGGACGTGGGTACTTACGCAGACGCAAGGGGCGCAAATCTTTTCCCCCCAAACGTTTAGCAAGGTACAAGGCTTGTCGCGTCATCCTCAATTATGCGAATTAGTCTTCAGGGATTGTGAAACGTGATGAACAATATGGGAATAATAATGAGCAATGCTGCACTACCAGGGACCAATGTAACTTATTTTGGAGCTAATTCCAAAATATCGTTTCACACTAATGATGATTAGAACAAATAAAATCTTACTTAAGTTGTTTACGTTCTAAATGTGGCAGCATCGCCCAAAATCAATTTTGGGAACAATTCAAACAAATATAAAATAAAATTATTTTTATTTCGAAAAAAGAAAGAAGACGGTTTTGGCCAAGTGAAGTGTACTCAGGTCGTTCCTTGGCACATTCCTTAGCAGACCGTTGACAAGAAAAGTTCTGTCATCATAGGTCGAGCACTGAATTCAGCTTTTCCCTTTCGACTCAATGACAGAATTTTTGCTTCGGTGATGTTAGGAACTTGGATTTTGCAACTCTTGATAGCATTCACACACCTTTTCATAATTATCAGGCCGGTATTCAAAGAAGGAGTCATGGACAAAGAAAACCACGGAAAAAACAGGAAATTTAGGAACACGGATACGAAAGACCTTGTTCAAAATTTGCTACATGCTTTGCCTAATAGCACTGTTCAATTACATATAGCCCTTAAAGAACTTTCATTTCAAGATATAACCATAATCAATGAATATTTGGGTCTCGCTTATTATTCTGAACACAAATTTCCACATTATTATTAGTAGTAATAGTAGTAGTGGTAGTAGTAGAAGTAGTAATAGTAGTAGTTAGTAGTAGTAGTAGTAGTAGTAGTAGTAGTAGTAGTAGTAGTAGTAGTAGTAAATTATGTATGCTTACTCAATAACTATTCGGAAACCCAATTAAAACCAGAAAAAATGGATCAAATGTTTTGCAACATTCTTTACAAACGCAAAATCATTGATGCACTGAACATTCAGTCTCTTTTCAAATTAAAATTTGTTCGTAACATGATTCCCAAGGAATGCAAATCGAATGATCCTCCCATTATTTCCTATAAATATGGCAATAATTTTGGACAAAGTATCATGTATTACACGAAATTTGTGGCTTCAATTAGTCTTGAGTATGTCGCATCTAAGCAAAATATTGTGACTGTGTGTCAAACAATAAATATTACAATTGTGTTGATACATACCACAAACATGTATTTGCAGGTAATTTGGTTAAAATACAAAAGGCAGATGAGATGAAAGGAAATTTTAATATGACTTTTTTGAAGAGGACTCCTCTATTCCACTTTTGCTCTGAATACCCAACTTGCATTTAAACCCTTTTAAATCAAGATTCATAGCTGGTGGTTCAAAATGTACCACAAAACAACAATCAAAGGCAGTAATACCGTGTTTGACTGCAATAAGAATATTTTCCGTAAATACTGTAATGCAATTTCTATAAACTGAAATAGATTGCTTTTGGAGTACAAACTTCCGAGTTTGTATCTAAAATCAACGATTTTAAAGCAAGAAATACCAAACGTTTGATTTTTCTACCTTCTACACGAATCTACCCACAGATAAAGTCAAAAGGTCTTTTCAGAATTAATCATACATAAATGTAAATTATATTTAAAAAAAGCATATTGGTCACATAATAAATATTCAGAAAGTAACGTTAAATCTTGCACTGTTGAAACTTGGATAGACGCTATAAAATTCCTTTTGGATAATACTTTTGTTCAACACTTCACAGTTTCCATATTGTTGTCTATGATATGAAAGAGCACTTTTGGATGTGTTCTTAGGCAAGTTCTGGTAACAGACCACTGTACTCTGCGTCACTCAGACGGACATCAAATAAATACTTCAAACGTTCCAGAACAAGTTTAAAAATAATAACAGGAAGCTGGTTTTTAATAGAAATGTGGTCCACTATAATGTGAATCTCTGAAAAAAAAAATGAACTGCGTTGGATTCTTGTTGAGATATGGTAATGTCGTCCCCTTGTGCACCAATCAGACTGCCTTGAAGATAAGTACTTTAAAGTTTCATAAAAAAGTTTATAAATACAAAGAGGAAGCTGGTTTTAAATAGGAAACTGGTTCATCATAAGATACATCTCTGACAGAAAAATTGGTAAAGCTGCGTTCAATAATTTGTGAGATATCGCGGTAACGTCATCAGGGTTGACGCCACTCAGGCGGCTTTCACAAAGATACATTAAAAGCTTCACAAAAAAGGTAAAAAACAAGAGGGCGGTGTGAACACCCCATGCTCAGCTCACATCGAGATTCATCACACTTCTGGCTCTGTCAAGTTGGGATAAGATCAAGGTCACCCATGTACTGAGTAAGCCTGACCTTTATGGAAGAACATTTGATAACATGTGCAACATCAATATCCCAGTTCAAGTAGTTCTCAACTTATACTGAAGGGTCAAATTCATTTTTGTTG
The DNA here is from genome assembly GCA_964020975.1 of Hermodice carunculata. Taxonomy (NCBI): domain Eukaryota; kingdom Metazoa; phylum Annelida; class Polychaeta; order Eunicida; family Amphinomidae; genus Hermodice; species Hermodice carunculata. The sequence continues at coordinate 45,997,637 of OZ026623.1, read as the reverse complement.
CACTGTGACCCCAGGAATGAGGTTTAAGTCACTCATGTACTTTCTCAGCGCAACCTCCATAGAAAAAAAAGTAACATGTGCAACATCAAAGTCCTAACTCAAAACATGTTTCAAGTTATCAAGTACACAGTACATTTCATGTCAGGTGTCCTGTGACCTTGGGAATGAGATCAAGGTCCAAAAATCACTGGAGCATGACCACTTGCACACAATATATAGACACTTATAAAAGGTACATCCATACCAAGTTTTAAAAAAACTGGCCAAAATTATTTAAGTTATAACCATTACAAGAAATCCCCTTGTTAAACGTCCCATAAAATTTTTTTAAAGATTTTCACAAAAAAAAAAAAAAAAAAAAACAATGGAGCTTCACCTTTTGAACCAAACTGTTAAATATTCTCCCAAGTTACATTGCCACAGAGTTTGAAGTCAATCTGACAGATAGTTTCTTCATACAACTCGAAAATGTGAATTAGCATTAGAATGCCCATTGACTTGCATTGTAATCAATAGAAAAGGGGCATTTGCCGAAAAAAACGGAAGCAAATACCCAAATTGAAAAAACCGTTAAAAATCAGGAATCCGCAGAAGTGCCACCTAGTGACCAACTTTGTTTGACCCTTACACAAGGAACACATTCACCACGTTTCAGCTTAATCTGAGTGATGGTTCTGGAGAAGACAAAATTAACAGAGAGACACACACACAAACAAAAACAAACAAAAAACAAACAAAAATAATACAAAAATAGCAAAAATCGCAGCGCCACCTGGTGAACAAATTAAGGACTAGGAGTGTTCTTGTATAATATCAAAGCAATCAGGAAGGTGGTTTCTTCGGAGATTTTTTTTTAAGATTTGCCAAATAAAAAAAAAATCCAAAGTAATCTGAAAACCACTGGAACGTGACCATTTGAGGAATCTGTTAGAGACTAAACCAGGTACATTGCCACCAAGTTTGAAGTTAATCTGGTTGACGGTTTCAGAGGAAAAGTCGAAAATGTGAATGAGCATTAGAATGTCCATTGACTTACGTAGTAATCAATAGGAAAAGTGCATTTACTGATAAGTACCCGAATAGTAAAAAATCGTTAAAAATCAGGAATCTGCAGCAGTGCCTCCTAGGAGGGCAAGGAGCCGCTACTCAGAAAGACATGTACGGGTATAGGTTTCGAAACTGAGTAGTTACCTGCTGAAGACCCTTTAATTACTTGGGCTAATACAGCCCATGTCAAGATTCTACAGATAAACGCCACAACAGTGCTTCCATATATATATATATATATATATATATATATATATATATATATATATATATATATATATATATATATATATATATATATATATATATATATATATATATATATACGTGTGTGTGTGTGTGTAGAAAGTTCGGACTACGGAATAGGGTTATGACTACCAAGAAAGCGGTTCTGGACGATAAGACACAATTTCATAAATCACCTTTCTCATGCCGGTCGCTGCCCGCCGTTAGGGATATGGTTCCCGCTGATTCCAATGGTCCAGAGGGCAGACCGTATCAGTTAATGGGGATGTGCGGAACTGTATGTGGACAATTTTTAATCTGAAAACTTTTGTTCGGTTAAAAGTAGCAACTGGGACAATGTTTTCGCCATTATGCGCTAAAATGAGCTGGGACGCGTGGTCGTTAAGTAAAACGCACCGGGTGAAACTTCCAGCCTATAAAGTAGAGGGCTTTTCGCACGATCCTAAACAATGTGAGTTGGCCTTTAGTTCATTCTTCTCTCATGATTTCCACCAAGAGCGCCGGCATGTAAATTGTCGCCTACTTTTAAAAGTGTTTCTGCTAAATTTTTCCATAAATAAAAATATTTTCAGTACATGTTGCAGATAAGGCTTGTCGGCATGACGTAATCGGTGTCACCAGCTTTCCCATCCGCGGGCTAATACGGCACAAACGACACCTTGTCTTGCTCCATCCAGAAAAGGGTTAAATTTGCACCTGGGTCAAGTACCAATCGCTCGGCAGCAAATTCAGGGAATGAATGAAGCACTTTACGAACACAAAGCGTAAATTGTTATGATGCTACTACATAACAATTTTCTTCCCGCTGCCTCGACCTTGCAAAGCGACATTAACACTGCTATCGCCCAGAGAGCTGTTATGCGAGAAATCTTGCGCTGTCTTCAAGTAACGTGACCGTGATGTGAATGAATCCTGGGTAGAGGCAAATGTCGCCTGCAATATCCTTCAGTGGTAAAGACGGCCAATTGTGAGCCACAACGATATTTAGGCGTTTTCAAGACCAAGGCCTCGCATAGGTGTGGAACACGTTTCAGAATGCATTTGGGGCCGGCAACTCCCCAGAGTGATTTACTTGAAGAAACAGTACGGCTGGTTCGGAGCCATTTCCTTTTTTTTCAACCTGCTTTCCAACCTGTTTTTTTTTTTATTCTTCTTCTTTTCTTTTTAAACTGTATTGCAATCTGTTTTCAAAACTGAATCGAACTTGAGTTAAGCTCGATTCAGGTTCATCTTATAGGCTATTCGATTCAAGTTTGACTTTTTACGGAAGCCTCAGATACAAAATAGTTGCGTTCGCACGAATGAGACAAAATAAATGAAGGCGCCGACTGTCTATAAATGCACGTATTGAAAGCATGTGCGGCTCATGCGAAGGATGGACGTCTAGTTGTATGGTCCACCCCGCGGTGAAATGAGCTTTTAAAGAGGCCTTGTGTAGCTCCAGGTAACCCTTATTTAAGTCCCCTAGGTAAGTGACAAGGGTCAGGGACACTTGCCACTAGAGCCGTGAGCACCATGTGGTATCAATGTAAGGTCACGTGTACATGGATGGGAGTCATGGACACCAAATGTTGACCCCGTCTGTTTATAATATGATGGAGACAACAGCTTACCTCAATTGACACCACTTGCATTGTGCGGTACATAAAGTTGTTGACCTAGCACATCCCAGCCTCATAGTCATCTCTTTTTTTTTTTTCTCCTTCAAACTTTTTCTGTCATGATTTTCCACAAAATAAATGGTGTACATAGTGCCATCACATCATCAGCGGAAGCAAGAAAAATGTTTGCCAGGCAATTTCAATGACAACGTTCTGAAAATGCACTTGGGTCAGCTGGGAAGGAAAGGGGTTAATTTGGTATGAAACAAATAGCATTGGAATCTTGAGGGTGTCCTCCACGGCTTCCTTCTGATTGTGCCGTGTCGGCCCGGGCTGGGAAGGGACCTATTGCCGATGTGGGCAGATACGCGTAAAAAGGAGCACCAGAACAACTGTCAATGCCCTTTTTCGGAATACTCCACGCCAGCAGTTAGATGTACCCAAAATGTTATAAAAACCACACCAAAAAGTAATACCTACCCACTTTGCAACAAACACAAGCCCGAAATTATGTAATTGTGGGTTTCCGTCATGTAATAAGTCCTAGATACGGTACCCGGAATGTTACCCAACATACCCCAAAATACGATACCAAAGGGAGACCATTCCTTGTGATAAACAATTTTAAAAGATTCTCTCGTGTTGATATTTTTACACAGTATCTATGATTTTTATTTGGGAATAGCAGGTTTCTGAATAGCTTGGGGCGGGGCTTTCTAAGTGTAAATTCAGATGGCCTTACAGTGATATTGTGTGGGAATATGACATATGCATATTAATTTCCCACCAGAACTGCATGCATTATGTCAACCATAGTAAACGACTCCCTGCTATACAGGATACATGTTATGAGAATTTGCTACAATTCAGTAAAATGTTTAAAATCGTGCTCCCTTCCATTTAGAAGAAAAAGGTATGTTGAGTGAAAGAAATCTGTTTATAACCAACAAAAGATGAAAGTAGTTTATTTTTCACAAACTACATCCGCTCCTTTTAAAATTTTGAATGCAGGAAGAAATTGCTAAAACCCCCAGTTTCCTGGCAGTCTCAAATATCAAATAAAGCAAATCATGTAAAGGAGAATCTGCTGGCTGCATCATTTTGTCACCTTATTTTTTGTCTATTTTCTATTCTACTTTTCTTTAATTTTATTTTATTTATGGGTGAAGAAAGATTTCAAATTGAAATTCTAAGGCCCTCCAATTTTGACATTTTTTTTATCTCTAGCTCTTTCTGTTGAAGCAGCAATTGAGACGTGATGACAAGAGCAATGTAGTGTCATTTTTAGATTTTTTTTGCAAGCACTTGCAGTCCTATGCATGCACGTTTAGCTTTTGAATTCTTCAGTGACAACAAGACTGCAATTCAATGACAGTATTCCTTACTGCTGACAGTAGCATTTATTCATCATATATGATGGTATAAATTATGTAGCATGCAGCCACCAGAAATTTGGCCACTGCCTCATATTAAGGCATTTTACAATGTGGGGTCATACAAAGGCTCAAGCATTCTACGACGAGGGGTTGTAAGTGTGGGGAAGGGAAATAATGGTGTACTTTTGAAACAATTAATTCAGTATGTTACCCAACGAATTGATTTATTCGATGAATTTATATTTCAGCACAAATTATGAGTTTGACAGTTCATGTCTACACATTCAGTTCAACTGAAGGGGACAATCGCTTTGCGTTAATACATTTCTAGGGAAAACTGACATTAAATAAAGATGACCTGAAAATAAAAATATGCTTGTTTGTTTTTTGGTTTTTTGTGTAAATTATGACAGCATTTGTTATAAGGATACACCCTTTTTTTTTAAAAAAAGAAGTGATGGCAACTGAGAGTGGGCAACATACACGTGCAAGTTTTGCCTCCATGGCAGACGAAGCTCTATATTATCTCCACTACAAGTGGAGCAGAGAGAACATGGAGATTGGTATGTATACCAGGCAAGTACGAGTTGAATATGAACCAAATGTAGGGAAAAAAACAATACAACTTTCAGGCTTGACTGTAAGGCAGGGCTTTAATATTGCCCAAGACAAGCAAAAATTCTACACCATATTAAACCAGTTCTTGTCCTAAATTTAGACAGAAGCAGTGGCCTTGCAAGTGGCAAACAACTTTTGCAAAGCCTTACTTCCTACAGCCCTTGTGCTCTGGTCATGTTAAAAGGGCACAAAATCCTGTGCTCCAAGCATTGCCGTCTTCCGAGCTCTTCTGTCCATGGAACTTCCATTTTCAGGTCTATAAAAAGTATATATTTATCGTCTTGTTCATTGTGATATGAATCCGAGCTCTTGCAGGTTGACAAATTGACCACAAATAATACGTTGTTTTAATTACCAGGCTGGAACAGCTCACTGAATTGAAAAATTAAGTGGCTTGTATTCACGACACAGGGTGTAAATTTTATCCTGCTGCAGCTTGTACATTGAAAGGTGAGCCACCATGTAAATTACTATTCAGCAGATCTCCATAATCAGTACACATACACAGGACATACAGATGAGAACATCACATGAATTGAGGTTCATCTTAATGAAGTTTATCATTTTATGAGTACAGTAAAACCTCTCCAACCACACACCTCTCTAAACCGAACACCTCTCTATACTGAATACCATTTCTGGGTCCCAAATATATACTTTCAATGTTATCAAACCTCCCTATACCGAACACCTCACTATACTGAACACTTTTTTTCCGGTCCCAAGGGTGTTCGGTATAGGGAGGTTTCACTGTACTTATTTCGTACCACCATTATACCAATGGCCCAGCTTATTATCCACGTACTCCCCACCACAAACCTCCCATATATTTGTTTGTGGCCAATTTCTACATTTTACGATGTAAATCGTTGTGTGAAGTGTGCTGCCTGAAACTTAGGGATCAGTTTATCCCAGTCAAATAAAAAATATATATCTTTTCACTTCACTCTCTGATAATTTTATGGACACTTACTATTTTCATTACCTGGACAAGACCAATTTAAAAAAAAAGAAGAAAAACGAAGAAAAAAAAGCGATAAACCTTTCAACCTAATTTCATGCAGCTAATATGATATACATCTACTGTAAGTTTCCTTATTTTTTGCTTATTTCACTAATGGCACAAAACTGTGAATATTAAAAATGCTCAGAAGCAGTATCATAACATGGGTTCAAATCTTTCCCCCTTAAAATGGGTTCTGTTCAAATGTTGTCTGTTTCAGTGTTTTCAGCTAATTTCAACGGTAATAAATGAAAAACAGTTTGACTGAGAATTGTAGATGAGACCTATCAAGATAACATGACGAAGATCAACAGCTTTCCTTGGCATGGGTTGGGCACTTATTGCTCAAGCCATGTCAAAGAAAGCTTTTGACTTAGTCTTAATTCAAGGGGGTATTGAAAAAGGGTTAATATGACCTATGTCCAAAATAATGAAATTAAAATTAAATGCCTCAAATTAAAAAAAGGTCAAAAACTATCCAACTGAAAATGAGAACATTTTACTGAAATTGATGTTTAAACAGGAAAATTACTTTGGCACATTGGAGTCAAATACAATATTATACCTTGACATAATCTGCATATGCTTGAACCATACTGCTATTTGCCACAGAATATAAAGAGACTTGATAAAAAAATGTGCACTCAATTTTCATGTTACCACAATAATTTTGTTTCTTTGATTGAAATAAATTGTATGATATGGTAAGTTGAAAAAAAAGTCCAAATCTATTTGAAATACATAAATAAAGGCCATCCGAAATTAAATTTCGGCAAATATAGAGTGTGCAAAATTTGAAGACATAATAAACATTTATACAGCTATTTCTATGTGAAATTACTTGTAGCTAAGCTCCGATATGTACGCAGACAAGAAACAGTTTCCTCTCAAATGTTACTGTCACAGTACTTAGTACCTTGATCCCAAACAGCTGTATGGAATTTATTTGCATATAGAGACTCATTTAGTCATGCAAGTTTCATTTTAAACTGCCAAGTTCTGTCTCCACGGTTGCTGTAATCATAGTTATTTACAAATCATATACTTTATTTTGACCCAACAACTTTATACATCTGTATATATTTACTGTACTGTAAATGCCCAAGTTTCCATAGCAACTGGTCCTAAGCCTGAAACCTTTGCTACCTACTTGTATTTTGATGTGAAGAAACTACTGGCTCAGTATTGTGTACCTGTGTCATTATGTCTGTGTTGTTATCCACATCAACTGTGGCATTTGATACCTCATTTGTGTGACTTTGACCTTTACTATCATCAACAACCCTTTCTGTTGAAGCATCTGAGACACCACTGTCTTTCATTTGAGTTGCGCTGGATTTTTTTCCAATTTTGGCTTTCGATAAGTGGCCAGTCTTTCTGGCCCTGGTCATGACAGATGCCGTGTTCTCTGTCTCTAAGCCTGGCACATGTAGGAGTCTCACAAGCCCAGCCTGTCCTGCCGACAGCAGCCACAGATGAGAGCCAAGGTTTGGGTTCCAGCACACCTGAAAATAAATCCAGCATGTGACATGTAAGTTAACAGCAAGGCTACTAGCTCTCCGAGGCTAATGTGATGATGGAATTCGCTTAAACTGACTGGAATCAACAGAGGGCACCACTGGTCTATGTATCTGATTTAATTGATCCACATGGAGAAGTAGTGCCTTCAAATGATTCAAGTTTTATGGGCTTATTCAATAAATGGCTGCATGTACGTACATGTACAGTACAGTGTAAACAGCATCTTCATTACAATCATACATTAATCAGACACAAGGCTGACAAAGAAGCAAATTCATTGAAAACACCTTCAATCCTCCATGGAAATGCAAATTTTTGTACTTATTTGCAAAAAGAAGCACATTTTATTTTTTCAAATTATAAAAATGGCTGAACTTGACAAATTTTCTGTAAAAGTATATCCCTATGTATGGATATACAGTGGTATACATGGTGTCTGTAATAATGACCTCCTGGCAGGAAAAACTGTTTGTCTTCTGTATTAAGGGTGCTTTCTTAAGACATGGGACTCTCATTCAATCTTATCTGCAATTTTGACCTACAGCTGTATCAGATCACTTTTTACTGCCAGCAGGGGTGGTCTTATGATGCTCTATTATATATAGACCTGCCAGAGCCTTCAACTCTTTCCTGTCAGAGTCTTTAACTCTTTGATGTTAGAGCCTTTAACACTTTCATGTCAGAGCCTTTAGGCCAGAGTTCTTTAATTATTTGTTTCACGAACTCCGCCGGCCCTATTTTAGCCAAAATCATGAAAAAAAAAAAAAAAAAAAAATGACAATTCATCTTTTTTTTTATTTCCGCTGACCGACGCTGACAGTTCTGCTATTTTTTTAAATTCCAGATATTCTGTTCCCACAAGCCGTAAGTTGACATTACCTTGTTTTCTCATAAATTTCATGTAGTAATTTTGATAAAAGTACCAGGGAAAAGTCAACGTTCATCCATGCAAGTAGTTCAGATTGAAAAGCTTGCACCAGTCTAGGACTAGAGGTCTAAAAACATACTAAAATACAAACAGACAGGTGTGTAAAGTGACAGGAAAATGTTAAATACACTGAAGTCCTGTATGGTGTACAGTAATACATGTAGGCATGCTTTAGTGCATAGAAGTAACCAGGTGTGTGGGAAATTTTTCCCCCTTTAGTCTCGGGACTAAAATTAAAAAAAAAAAAATGCAAGTGCTTAATTTTTATTTTTATTTTTATTCCTCCCTCCTACCCGAGCTTTTTGTGGCAAATGTCTGTGAAACTAAAAATTAAAAAAACTCTGGCCTTAACTCTTTCCTGTCAGAGCCTTTAACTCTTTCCTATCACAGCCTTTTGTTCCTCCCTGTCAAACCCTTCAGCTCCTTCCTGTCTGAGCCTTTAACTCTTTGATGTTAGAGCCTTTAACACTTTCATGTCAGAGCCTTTAACTCTTTCCTGTCAGAGCCTTTAACTCTTTCCAGGTCAGAATAACACTGTCAATAGCTTTTCCTAGTACATGTTGAGCACATGGAGTGTGACTTACTGGGGATGTGTAATATTGATGGGCATTATCCATAATTCTCAGCAACACTGTTTTCCCTTTTAAAAAAGTACATTAAGGCAGATGACACTTTACATGCTGGTGCTTTAAGCAGGACAAGCTCAAGAAAATAAACAACAAAAAAGCAGTCCAGAAATAAAACTACAAGAAACACAGATTTTGAAAAAAAAAACTGATAATGCTGGGTCAATTTTGTAATAGTGGGATACTAATCATTTCAGCAACTACTTTCGACTGGCATAAACACGATTGTGTCAAATTTTCTTGTTATAATTTTAAAACTTAACCTCAGTAGAACAAGACTGTCTCATAAGCTTTCCTTGATACAACTTAGAATAATGTGCTCAACATATGCCAAGGACCAAGCTTTCAGAAAGAAATGTTCTTTTACCAGTCCAAATTATTAGAAGAATAGGAATTAGACAAGCACAGGGGGTACAAAAAATCTTGCTGCGGAAGGTCTGGATGCACAACACACCCCCCTCTTGAAAAAAATGCAAAAAAAAAATATATATATAAATAATATATATATATTATGCACATGGCGATTTAGGCGAAAATGCATACAAAAGCTTATGTAACTTTATGGTATTTTTTGTTAATGTTCAGAGCTGTTGACTCATCCATGATCACTGAAACAGTTCATGGCAAGGAAGGTTGAGATATCACTCATTCAAGACATTCCCGTCATTGAGAAATGTTTTAACTTCCTTTCGATACAAAAAGTACAGGTCAAAAGTTTCTTTTCCGTGTCAAAGCATAACCATGGTCACCAGTGTACCACGTTTCATTCCCCTTCCTCTCACTCTGGTTCTTTTCGTAAGTTTTCCAGCTATTTTTGACAGCCTCTTTTTGTTTGTCTTTGTCAGTGTCACGGTGATCATCAGGTGGTGCACTCCGTTTCAAGTATCGCAACATAATTGCATTTATAAACACTGACAGTGACTGCCGGTGACATTGAAGAAAAGCATGGCAGTGACAACAAAAACGGAAGTATGTAGTGCTCAAAATATAAAATAAACTAATCACAACAGCACTTAGAGGGTGTCCCCAGTTTTTGATTGACGTCACGACCTTCAAGGAAATAATCTGCTGACTGGGTCAGCGACTATTTAATGCAGTTTTACTCAATTTGTGACACTCTATAATTCATGTATTTTGTGATTCATGCAGGTAAAATATTGTACTGCGCTGAAAGAAATTGAAGCAGCTTAATGTGCATGCAAAGTAAGAAAAAATCACGCCGGCCATCTGGGCTGACATGAAAGGAAGTTTTACCATACCTCCCAGATTTTTATTGGCAAAAGCCGAGGTCCGGCAACTTGTCGCAATGACTGCAACCCTCCCATAATTTTGTTTTTGTCCTGTCCAAGTGACAGGTGGATGGGAGCCTGGCTAAACCTGGGCCAAGGACAGGGTGCTGACCAAGTAAACCCATTGATTTTCAGTTGTACACATCAATATGCAGGAAGCTCATATGATATGGTCAATTTGGATGTTACAAGTTTTACCCATGAAGATTGGGAGAGGGTGAGTTGTTTTTTCTTCTTCGTTTTTTAGGATCCCTTCACTTACCTTGTGTATTGCCTGCAGTGGGAATATGTCCAAGTCCTCGGCAGCCAACAGTTTCTGTGCATTGATATATTTGGTGCTTTTGGAAGGAATTTGAGACTACAAAATATTGAATTTAAATTCCATTTGTTAGACAATTGTTTCGTGTGGTCAGAAATGAAACGAACATCCAAAACTATCTGCAAATAAACGGTTTAAGTCTAGACAATTTATGATGGATATATATATATATATATATTGCTGTCGCAAACACAGATGTATGTGTGGAGAAAAATTTACTATGACACCCACCATTTGCCAGGAATTGCAAAAAAATCACCATTTTATTTATTTTTCTTTATTTTTTTTTCTTTACTTATCTCTTTGGGTTTTTTTTAAACAAAGAAGGTTAGCACTTGAAAGAAAGTTCCTTTTGTGATGAACTTAAATATTTAATTTTCATCCTAAATCTAAGTAGACAATTAAAAAAATCATGAATTTGACATGCAGCTGTAAGACTCACCACATCATGATCCTCATAAACAATGCAGTACTTTTCAACAGCTTCCTTGTACGTTTCTGCTCCATGGGAATCTGAAGATTCTGATGGCCGTTTTGTGACCTTTTTGTCCTGCTCTTTTGGAGTTGTGTCCGTAATTTTCACACTTTTCTTATTTAGCTGTGCAGCACATGTATTTAGTTCATTGGTTTTTGTTTCTTTACTTCTATTTTCAGAATTTAGTTTTCTGTCCTTTTGTGGAAGGATATGATCATTTTTGTCACTGTTCAAAGTGTCATAAGCACCATTTGTATCATGAAACACATTATTTATAGATTCACTGGTACCAGTGTTACAGATTCCCTGATTGGCTGATTGCTCAACATGTGACACGGGGTCTGGAATCCTATTGGCTCTTTCCTGACCATGTGACTCCTGGGTCAATGTACTGCAACTACTCTCTCCCTCTAAAGCCCTGTTGTTAGACAACATATTTTGCTTGGTGTTTTTATTGCATTGGCAGTCAGACCCATAACACTGGCACTGCTTTACCCTTAAACTGGAAGTATTCACTGGAGGACAAGAGCTTGTGCATGGAGCAGACTTACAAGTAGCAGCCATGTTTTCTTGTCCCACTTTCTGGCTGTTGTCATTCACCAACTGAAGACCATTTTTCGGGACATTGTTCAGACCCTTCTCACAGTCAGTAGATTCTCCTGAGTTTCTATCTTTGCTCGTATTTTCAGACTTAGTTTTGTGTTCAGCGCTACATTCTCTTGTTTCCATATTGCTGCCACCACTTTTGCTTTCTTGTGATGCTGGGGGCTCCTCTTGAGATTCAAGTTTCCTTTTGTCTTTAATCTCTTCCAGTGCTGTTGAAAATATACACTGCAGTGAAAAATAAGAAAGAAAAAAAATATATATATATATGTATAATTTGTGAGCATTTATATGTGTGTCGTGATTATAAGGCTCACTCTTGAATAAACAGTGAATAACAGACCACTCTTACCTGTTGCTTTTTCCACAGAATAGCAATTAAGGCCAGATAGAGCCACCAGTACAATTGAACCAAGTACCCAACACCTTAACTTGTACATGTACCTATCCAATTCTAATATAAAGAGCACACAGTGCCCTTACAAAAAATAAATTAGATAATATAGTTTGAAAAAAAAAATAAAACAAAAAAAAAAAAACCAACAAACAAAAAAAAAACTGGCAATGGATTTGAATTCAGCATGAAAATATACATTCTCAATAAAAATCAAGACTTCTTTTTCAGTGAAAAAAATGAGGGGTGCCCTCTCATGATATGGCATATTCCCATTATAGAATGAATATGATACATGTAATTTGATATTAATATCTTATAAGTGGTAGTTTGAATACTTTATCACACCCTACTGCCTGATAATCCAAAAGTATCTTTTGTGACACTAAACAATCTTTGGGGCCAGTTCTTTCCAAACTCCACTTGTCCTTATTTCAGCCAGAACATGCATATATCTCTGTTAAAAAAACCAATAGTATAACAAATGTGCAAAGATGCCCTCGTCACAAACTAAAACAGAAAGCCCCCCCCCCCCCCCATAAAAAAAAAAAAAAAAAAAAAACCAAGAGAGACAGAGACCCAACACAAAGCGATGAGCTGGGAATGAATTTACTACTTACAAATCTCCTCTTTGGAAAGTGCTTGAAGTGTTTATTGGACAATATCAGTGGAGGCAGGTACATGGCAAGTAACTCTCCTGCTGTGTCTCCAGACAGCAAGGTGTTTGTCCAATCAGAGAAGTCTGCACCCTGCAGAATGAAGAAACTGACCAATAACATGAATAAGAAGAGAGTACGTAAAAACAGCATAAAATGCAAGGATGCCACTTAATAGCCATCAAAGTTTAGGTGTTTTTTCCCCAAAATATCCCAGCTATTTTAAATTTTATGAAAAAGGGTCAGAGGCAGTCAGTTTTAACAAAAATGTTAAAAGGATGCCAGAATTTTGTTCCATTGTAAAGAATATAGATGACAAAGATTTGACAAACTTCTAAGTAATTCATGCACTGCTACTGTAACAGTAATGTCACCACCCTGAGCATCTCTCATGCTACTTCCAGATAAAGTTTGAAAAAAAATATTTGAAATAAATTAAAATAAAGAGAGAAAAAAGGATTATGATGATCCTGTGCTGTGCTGACAGTCATTTAGTCAAAATTAACAACACCAAACAAAACCCCACTGGTAGCTTCTTATTAATATTTCCATAATATTAAACATTTTAGAGAAAAAAATACTCTCAGTTACAAAGTGACAAAAATTGTGGGGTTCAACACATCAAAGAAGTTCTGGATGTTGTTGTCATGACAGAAGCCTGGTACAACCTGGGCTGTAAATACCCAAGTTTACCATTACCCTACTATGCAATTATCTTGAAAATATGTATAAAAATCTATGGGCTAAAGTTGTATCTGGTGAACATAACCCTAATTCCAACAAATTGCGCACATATTGTAAATTCAAATGGACCTTGGAACTTGAATTTTATTTACAACAAAAATTACCTGTAAAGAAATGATTTCCACAACATTTCAGTAAATTAAGCATCAGTGCGCAAACCCAGGCTGTTGAACTACATTATGTAAATATACCAGGGATTTCACTTGACAGTAAAATGGATAAAACTTTGCACCCAAAAATCTTTCAGGGGTATGTTTGTGTGCTCTAAATTTGTTGCTAAAGAGCACCTCGAATTAGAAATTTATCTCAAGTTAGTCCCTTTATTGACACTTCTAACTTTCTTGTAATTTAATTGGTGGCCCTCTTAGAGGGCCACCATTCTTCTGCAGAAAGTTTGACCTTGACCTTTGGGTCACCTCTCAGCAAATTTCATGGAAATCTCACCTGGGTAAATAATGACCACGTATGATGGACTTAAATCATAATTATCCATTTGAAGATGTCGCAGGAAAGCCATTTTATTATGCGAGGCATTGTGGCCTTGATCTATGACCAGAAGGTAATCCACAATTACAGTTACTCTCGCGTTCAAGTTCACAAACGCCAAATGCACCAACGTTTCCCAAAAACTTTTAGTGAAAGTCAAACGTTTTGCAAACGCGTAACAAACACTTTGCAAGCACTTTCCAAACGCCTTACAAACACTTTGCCAAATGCTTTCAAACACTTTGCCAAATGCTTTCAAACACTCTTCCAAACGCTTTCAAACACTTTGCCGAACGCGTTTGGTGAAAGCCGAACGTTTTCAAACACTTTTCCAAATGCTTTCAAACACTTACACTTTGTGCCAAACGTATGTGATACATGTACACTTGGTAATCTAATTCTAATGACAGGAATATTTTTCAACAAGTGTCTATTTAGTAAAAAGCTTATCAGCACCTAAAAATCCCAACAACATGTGCATGCCTTCATATATGGATAATCCAATGGATTTACTCTGAAACAGTTTTTGAAAGATGAAGTATTCATGACATCTTAAATGAAGAATTAAATCTTTAATTAATTTTAGTTGAACAAGACACTTGGGTAAATGTATTTGGATCGTGTTTTATATAAATAAATACAACCTATAATGCTGGATAAGTGCACATTTACATATAGGTACATCATATATTGCTGGACCTGTTGAAAATACGTTTGGAGATTCTTTATCATTTAAATGGAAGTGTTTGAAATGCAGTGTTTGAATGCATTTGTGAAAGTGTTTGAAATCGTTCGGGTAATTGTTCAACGCGTTTGGAAAGTGTTTGAACGCGTTTGGAGAAGTGTTCGGTAGCTTTGTGAAAGTGTTCGAACGTTTTGTAAAAGTGTTTGAGATTTTTCCCAAATGCTTTCCAAACGCTTTCCAAACACATTCCAAACACTTTCCAAACGTTTCCAAACACAAGCCAAACACCAGCAAAACGCGAAAAAAGCATTTGGCTGTTAACTTTTAGCCAGGCGTAACTGTATATGAAAAAATTCCATAAATCTATGAAGTATCTGTACGAAAAGTTTCTAGTGAATCTGGGTGAAAAACCCAACACATTAAAAATCCAAAAATCACTGGAGCCTGACCATTTGAATACAGTTGGTAGTTACCAACCGATGTACACCCCACCAAGTTTGAAATGAATTGGGACATTGTTTTGGAGAAGTTGCAAATGTGAATTGGCATTGATATTGTCATTGACTTGTGTAGTAGTCAAGAGGGATGTATGCAGTTTGACCTTTCAAGGTCACTCAGGTTTAGAATAAACCATAGAAATTGAAAGCCATAGGTACTTTCCTATTAACGTTTAATAGTAACCTTGGACCAATGATATGCAAAAGGGATTCACATGGGGCTTAGCCCTCTTTCCCAATACTGGCGTTCCGAGTTAGGGATTTTTTTTAACACCAGGCCTTGCATGGTAGATTTTTGCCCTCTGCGCATGCCCGACATGCCTGGTAACGCAATTCCGCGGTCAAGCTTTCCCGGGGTAATAGTAGGCCATGACCAACACAGGCTGAGCGTGACAGCCAAACCCATACGAGAATCGACGTGCAACAGTGATCGTTCAGTTTCAGTGAACATGGCGGGAAATACGGACGACGGAGGAGCGGCAATTAACGTGATTGAACAGACGGGAAATGAACTATACAACAAATTTTCAAAGATGAAAGTGGTTGACCTTAAGAAGTTTCTAAAGATTCGCGGAGTGCAGGGGTACAAACATGTGAAGAAAGACCTAGTTGAGGAGAAAGATGATACCATGGACGTGCGGAGAGCTCGATTGGAGTTTCCAGATGGGAAGAAGAAGGTGGCTTTGCCATACATATCTTCGATAACCTCCTGGACAGAAGACCTGAAAGCAATGCCAGTGCTTAAGATGCCCCATGTCATCGCCTACCTAATAAGCAAATGTGACTGGACACCCAACAATGTTCAGAAGTGCCGCAAATCCAGGGGCTACCAACTTATGGAACAGGGGCACATCCATGGGGTTAAGTTACACGTGCTGTCGAACTTTGTTTCATGCAAACTTTTGTATGTGAAGGCACTTTGTACAAGACAAACGTCGCAAGGCGAGGCACCATACCATGTCTGGGGAATAGTCACGGAAGAAGGGGTCATCCATACCGGATGGTGCCAGTGTACAGCGTAAGAGGGCTTTAACATTAATTATTCGATATTTATTTATTGTTTAATGTCGCCAATCTTAAACAAATAATAATAGCTGATCTGAAAATGCTTGAAGGCCTACAGTGTGCCAGTGATCAGGTAACAAAGTTTGCAGACAGTGTATTGCGAATTTAGGTCAGGTGCTTTACTCTTAATTTCTGATTGCACCCGTCACGCGCTAATCTGGTTAGTGGTCAGCCAAGCGCGAGGATCTTCAAAGCACTGGCAGAAGTGCGCCCCAGGCTAATCCCTCAGAACTCACCGAGTCAATCAAGGGTGACTTAATGCATGGTTAGTTGTGCCACAATGCAGGCCCCGATTTGTATAGGTTTTGTCTCAGGTTTTGTGGCAGTATTTTTCATGGTGACCGTGTTTTCTGCTATCTAAGGTACATCCTGGTATCTTACAGTTGTACACTGGCATGCTTTCTTGGAGTTACACTTGTAGGTTATTAAAATAACCGGCGTTAAAAAAATGACACCAACTTTCCCGTGTTAACACAATGGGGCAAAATGACGAGACTTGAAAGTGTCCCCCGAGACTTGCAGAAACGTCCGTGACATCGCGGGAACATAGTAGTCAGCGCCACCGGTGGCAAAAATTGTCCCTATCTCGGAACTAAGCTATTGCTTCAATTTCTGACTGGTTAATATATTTCTTGTAATTTTCTTATATAAGTTTAAACCAAGAAAGTATAAGCCAATATGTGAAAATTGCTGAGTCAGCAGAAAAATGCAAAAAAGGATTAGGCCTTGACATTTGACCTCAAGGTTTAACATTACTATATGGGATAAATTTCCCCAGACCAATAGATTATCTGTACCATATTAGGAGGCAAAAGGTCATGAGGGGACAGAAATATTAAGGAAAAGATACGTTGGGGAGATGGTGTACAACTTGACAAAACACTATATGATTCCCCCCATACTGGGGATGCATAAATATCATGTGCAAAGGTACATATTAGACTCATAATTATAATATTATCGATGCAAATATGTAGTCATTTTATTTGAATGACTCAACAGATAGGGCAACAGCTGCCAAATTTTACCCTATTGTAATGACTTTTAACAAAAACAGGGATGTCCTGTATCAAAATACTCATTTTGCATGTAAGTGGATTAAATAACATTATATAATTAAACTAAACACATCTGAAATTCATGTCTAATCTGCATGATGGGATTTGCTGGGGTTCAACATTAGATAAAGAGACCACTTACCACTATTGATGAGTTATGAATGGAAGATGGCCTGGCATTTATCCCAAAGTAACCCATTTCCATTGTTGTCACACAGTTATGTTCCAGACTGCAGAAAAAAAAAAAACACAATCATCTCTTAGTAATTTCACGGTAAGACTTTATATTGTTGCATATATGTGAATTATATACACTCTTCTCTGTGTATGGGGGGGGGGTGCTTTGTTTTTTGTTCATCCTTGCTTCTTTTTCTGGTTTCTGTTTTTTGATATTTTTTCTGCTACTGGTGACAGGAGATACACTAAAAACATTTTTTGAGGTACTTACACATAACATTTAACAATGGTCATATATCTTTCGATAGCCAACAAGAATTTCAATTTTGGGGGGTTCCACTGTAGTCCTTTGTCTTCTTCTCTCAGGATCACAGATACAATAATTTCTGTTGTTCATTGCTGCTACTTCATCACTTTCAGAACTCTGCAATTTTTCCCGGCTCTAGTCCCGAGGGCAAACTATTTTAAAATTTTACTTTTCCACTGATTTGTCCACCCATTAGACCCTTATTTTCAAAAGCAAAAATTTCTGGTTGCCCATGGCCAAGTGTTGTGAAATTTTGGCTTGTCCTAACTTTAACTTTATTTGCTCAGGGCTAGAAAGCAAATGAATTCATCAGCCCCAACTTTACTGCATTATTATAGTAAAGGTGGGAGTGATAGGCCAATCAGATGTAAAAACAATGTCACCTGACCAATGTTTATCCTGTGATAAAGGAGTTGTCTCTTTTTCATATTGACCAGACAATGCATGGCTAACACTACAATCCAGGATACAGGAAGTTGAATTTGTAATCATTTAGAGACATATTGTCAGTTTTAATGTCACATTTCCAGATGAAATACCATAAATGTATTAAAATGCAACAGAGTTTGACACAAAGGATTGCAGCACCTGATAAAAGACCTCAGGCCCAATAAAAAACAGGTCCTTGGTCTCCTATCTGAAGATACAATCCTCTTGTCAAGCTGACATTTGACAAATCATTTCTGAAATCTTGTATATTAATGCCGGAGTTTTTTGTCTTCAATTTTCTTTGTAATGGACCGGACCTCTGTTGAAACTAGGTGTAACATAGAAGGCAACTTTTCCTAGGTGGCCCTTGCGGAAGCGGATGTTTATCATCCTTAGCAGGGTCATCCTGACTACAATTTTGTATGGTAATTCCATTCTCACTATTATCTATCTTGTTTTTGTTATACATGTTTTTGTGCTATTACCAAAATGTATACAATGTATTCACTTCTATGTCGAATAAATGAATCTGAATCTGAATCTGTGTTGTGTCAATCCTTTGCCCCCTTGGAGTGCTAATCACAGGTTTAGTCGTTTTCTCATTATGGTTGAACATATAATGTTAAAAGCTTCAAATTCCTAATGAAAATATCTTTCATTCAAACACCAGCAACACTAGTCAGGAGCAAATAGTAGTTTTGATCGGCAGCTTTCTTTGGAACACTTTGTGCGCACTGTGCACAAAGTGCCCCGAAAAAAGCTGTTGACTTAGTCTTAAATCAGCACTTTAAGGGTTAATAAGAGTGTATGCCACCATGTACCCGTGTGATGTTTTCATTTCTATGAAAATAATGAAAACAATGACTGATCCCTTTACTGCCCATGCATTATGCAGACACCAGATTCCTGAATCTCTTCAACAAAAAACATGTGGATAACTTTTTGAAGGCAAAAGTAAAATCACAGAGGAATCAAAAGACCGATCTCAGTGAACTGAAACAATTATTTATCTGGTGATACAGCCATTACCCAAACAATATGATCCCAAGCCTCTCAAACTCTCAACGTCAGCAGGGACAAGACAGGACAATGCTGAAATCAGAGTAATAGATGGTTTCATATCAGGTGAATCGTAAACTGTTATGCTTGGGTCGACCTCAGGCATTAGCTTACTGTATACCAAACCATTAGCAATGACTGCCTGTCCATTACTATGATTACTCTGTAATTCTAGCCTATATTGCATCAAAAAGCTGTTTTTCCGCTCTTTTTGTTGCAATCAGAGTGCCCGTATCAATATCCCAGGTGAAAAAAATAGTAAAAGGAAAATAAGAATAACAATAACAATACAGTGAAAACTCTTTATAATGACACCATCTGTTCCCTAAGAAATGTGTCAGATAACTGAAAATGTCAGATAAATGAATCAAATAACAAAGAAAATGAACTTTCGTCATTCAAAACTTGATGTCATTATAATGAATAAGTCGGATATCTAAGTGTCATTATGATGAGCGTCACTGTAATAATAATAACAAATAATATAATCAATATAGAAAACTTCTACTAGCCTGGGCATGTTGGAACTGGAATGGAACCTTATGTTACAGTAGTCCCTGTCACGAGAGACCCCTGTCGTGAGAGACCACCCTCTCATGAGAGACCCCTTTTCAGATTCCCATGTCCTATACTTCCCATGTTAATTTACCCTGTCATGAAAGACTACCTGTCTCATAAGATCATTTTTTGTTGCTGTAGGGGTGGTCTCTGGTGACAGGGACCACTGGATCATAAATATGAAGAGACATAAAGTTTCTGGCTAAATTCTTCTTGTGCTATGTATTCTCCTGTGTATGTAGCTTTGCTCAATACACTTTGGGATTACTATACCAAAAGAACTCAAAGGAAAGCTGTTGACCTAGACCAGTCTGTTTGCTTGGAAATATACAGCATGTTTGTGCTTCAATGAAAGGTCTTTACGAGGAATTTGAATGTGGAATTACCGTAATTCTGATAAGCACAACCTTTGTGGTGATCAGCGCCAAATGAGTTATTTCAGACTGGTATCATACAGGAGATTACCTTTTAGGTCACCATCTAATAACACCACCACACTGTCACAGAAAAGTGTCTACAATATTAAAGAGAGCTAGGAGACAGGGCAAGTGGCCTTGATGGAAGAGGTTTTGTAGTTCAACCAGTTTGGTTCATGCAAATCAACAGAAAACCGTTACGGGGCCAATACAATAATGAAGAACTGGCATACCGTCTGTAAGGAAAGGTGGCCTCTGGTGAAGGGGCCGCCTTAGGCAAGAGACGTTATATTATGGAACAATCCGCGTACAGGAACATCTCATTATACAGTCATCCCCCTCTGATAAGGCTGCCCCAAAACGCAACCCAAAAGTGGCCACATTTGAGGAGTGACCTCCATTTGAGGAGGGCAATACAACGGAAATATAACTTTTGTGGCACAGAGAAATGGCCTTTGCAGAGGGAGTGGCCTTATTAGAGGAGCAGTACAGTAACAGTACTGTAACAACACTTAGCTGCCTTACATATTCACTTAATGACACAACTTTTGAGGCACTCGAAGTCAGCTTTCTTTGCCATTTGACCCATAGCCCCTGACATATACACAGAGTGCCACATGTTGCGGGGGGGGGGGGGGGGGAACAAATGACGCCATTGTAACGTGGTTTCAGTGGATATGTAAACCTGGTCAATGTATATGGCTGTGTAGTACCTACTTGTAAGAATCCTCACTGAAAGCCATCACTTGGGGCCAATGCAGGGGCCAAATGGCTCCAGTCATCAGGCCCTTTTGTATGGACTGCATGGCTACATCAGGATTGTTCAAGTCCCAGAAACTAGTATACCTAACAGCAAAATGAAAATTAAAAACCATTATTTGCTAAAAATAAATAAATAAATAAATAAATAAACAAAAAAAAAGACAATAAATAAATAAATGAAAAAAAATTAAAATGTTTCATTGATAATTTTCTTTTAAAAACTTACTTTTGCAAATAGCGAATATTGCTTTTTCTTTAAAACTACATGGGCAAAATGTGACAAGCAATTATAAAATAATAGTTTTTTTTTCTTTTTAATTGATTGTATAGGTACTTTTTTCACCTGTACTGTATAAATTTTCACAGCTTTGACATTTCAGGCATTTGATTGAAGTCTTAATGTCACTGTTTTAGACAGAAGCTGAAAATGAAAATACAGCAAGAAAATCTGTGGATTTACAGAATTGTATACAACTAGACAAAGGCCATGATGGCAAAGATGCCCCCCACCCAAAAAAGGAAAAGAATTTACAGAATTGTAGAACTTAAATATTTTAAAGTCAAACTGGAATTACCTTCACAAATTTCAGCGAACTAGTTCACGTGTTTAATCCTGTTAATGGTAAAAATTTTTTCCACAAAGTAAATTGAATGAAAAAGTATGATAAGAAATGGCAATTGCTGCCTCTGAGCACTTTTATTGATCAGTAACTTTTATTATACTCTTGTACCTTCCACCTCAAAAAACACCTGGATGTACAATGTCATGTAAACTGTTACCTGTCTCAATGTTGTTTCATTAATTTTCTATCGATTTAACACATTTTTGGTGAGAATAGTAGGCAAAACCTGTTATGACTGATTGCCCCAGGATCAACAACTTTCCTTGGGATGAGTTGAGTGCAGTGCACCCAAACTTTGCCAAAAAAACCTGCTGACTTGGTCATGTTTTCCTCCAATCAGATAGCTTTGACCAATCATGCGACTCACCTGTCGTAACTACAAGTCATTATCAATGAGGTCTTCATCCTGGAAACTGCAACCCCAGAAACTGGTGCATTGTGTGCTTGGAATGTCATGTAGGCAAACAGAGTGGAGGTGCTGGAAGTCTCTCGTCGCAAGAGAGGACTACAGGTAGACAAATTGTAAAGGCTGACACTACCTGCAAATAATGTAAAACATGCCACACAAATATAAACCTGTAGATCTTATTTAATTTATTAAATCACCACTTTGTATTTAGCATTCTTTTATTTCCTATAAGTATAAACTGATTGTTCATTTGGTAACCTTTGGTAACCCAGCACAAGTTTTGCTGCAGGAACCTTTAAATTCTTAAATTTGTGGATGCTTAATAATGGGTTAGGATACTACCACCCCAAGAAGCATCCAATCAGTGGCTCCATCTATCATCTATAAATTCACCTGGCTAGCATATGTGAAAGGTTGGCAAAAACGAATAGGGCTGTGTGACCTTAATGAGAAACCAAGACAGAAAACCTGTAACAAACCACGCAATTCTTCCCCAGTTGACCGTTTTCATTTTTCACTTCAATACAATATCAAATCTGAGATATTGCTTATTACAAACAGACACAAGACCAAAATCAAGTTAAACTTTGTGAAAATACTGAACCAAATATGCCACCATGATCACCATGTTAGTAGCTGGTATATATGTGCATGTAGTATCAACAATAACGTAACCTTACTGGCATGCACACTGTGTCTCTTATGCTTTAAAATTTCTAAAAGGTCTAAAAGTGTCATTCATCACATTTGACATCATCACATTTATTTAGCTTTTATATCTATTTTTTTTTTTTTATAAATGACATCATGATACACAACATACGTCCTTTCATTAAGATGGAAGTTAAGTAGAATCTTGGTTAGCACTTTGATTTTATATGCCCACATCACAAGGCTTTCTTGGCAATGTTGTCATTGAATTGAATTTCACACATGCACACACACACAAAAAAGAGGACCCTAAATTATGTTCAGAAGTACCCCTTTCACATCCACACAGAGCTTCTGGTAGCATCTGGCGATTTTAGCTGATCACTGAGCTAATTCTAGCCTAG
Source organism: Hermodice carunculata (assembly GCA_964020975.1). NCBI lineage: Eukaryota > Metazoa > Annelida > Polychaeta > Eunicida > Amphinomidae > Hermodice > Hermodice carunculata. The sequence continues at coordinate 45,974,605 of OZ026623.1, read as the reverse complement.
GTCCCGGCAACAAAGGCTTATCCAGACAGTTAATGCAATTGGCTACACTAGACCAAAGCACAATCCCGTTTTATGCATTGGCCCCACAATATTCTGGATGTCAAGCAAATTGGTAAAACATGTCCGTTATATCATCTTGATGTGTTTTTCAAACTCGAACATTTGCTGAAGCATTTCATATATATGATACCCTTGTCAATAAATAAACAAATAAATAAATAATAAACAAACAAATGAATGGAATGAAGGAATAAATAAATAAATAAATAAATAAACAAACAAACAAACAAACAAACAAACAAACAAACAAACAAACAAACAAATAAATAAATAAATAAATAAATTTACATGATGCAGACACTGTTGCATATTTACAAAAGGAACTACTCAATCAACATTTTACAAACATACAACATGGTGCTCCTGATTTCTTTTCGTCAATTTTACAACTTTGCAAAATATTTCAATAGGAGTATATGTTGCTTCATTATAATAATAAACCCTCTGTTTGTGCATTTCTTGATGTACATTACAGCTTTATGGTTCAGGGGTAGAAAATGAGTTAATCACTGAATATGGGTAAATTGGGTCATCTCACCGTCACTATAACCAGCAGCTAAGACTTCCTCTCCTTCTGAATGAATCCAGTCCATGTCCAAACACATGGTGTCTACAAACATATGTAAATGAACAACACTCATTGTGGCAATTCAGACAGAATGCGCTCTGCTTTACTATGTTCAGACTAGTTAGTGCAAGCACACTACATGTACATGCATTCATCTGTATGAAAAAGTCAAAAGCCTGCAATTAGTAATTGTAAAATGCTGGTGAGAAGCCTGGATGTGAAGGTGGAACAAAATGGCAAATCTTGCACTTAAAGACGTTCGGTACACCGCGTTATGCGCAACCATTTATGGTCCAATGCCCCTATGCAGTTAGAGCTGGTATTTGTCGATACCGGCACTAGCTGCTGTTCGCCTTTCCTATTTTGCACAGTTCCGTTCCAGAAACATGGATTGTTTACGAAGAGTGAAAAGGAAAAAGAATGGGTGGTTTGTTAACAAATGCCAAAACAAAGGACTAAATACTTTAAAACAAGGCAGAATACGTCGAAACACGACAGTGGTAGACCAAAACGCATGTACACAATCAGCGAACGCTGACCAAGCCATCGTCGAAAGTGCCACGCCCACCCCCCAAATGCCACATGTACATGTAAACACTGACAGTTATAACTGGGACGAAGGTCGCAAAATAGTGGAACTAAGTGTACTAGCCGATAATCTTGTATGCAAGGAATGTAAAAAAAATAACATTGTCCCTAAAAAAAACAGAATCAGAAAAACGATATGGCTTGGCCAGTGTACTGTCCATTTCTTGTGAATGTGGTACGATAAACGCTGTCCCAACTGGAAAAAAACAACAACAGAGTAATACCCCAGCGTCAAAAGGTGGCACAGGCATATTTGATAATGTGCTACCTGTGCTACCATTCGACACTGTATTAAGGCAACTATAATTTTGATATTCTTATGTTTACCTCTTTTTTCCACATTGCTGTATTGCACTATGGAGAGAATCTTAAAATGTTTGCCTCTTCTAAGTAAAACTATGAAAGTTTATATTATGACTGGAATGTAAAATTAACGACGTACTGCCGTTCATTTGAGCTACATAAATGTATATTGATATGGTATCGAAGTGAGACAATGAATGGATACCTTTACCTATGAACCTAGAACAAATTAAGTCAACATGCATGAATTCTTTGTACAATTGCAGAAAAAATAGCACCGTATGATACATTTTTTTGTTAATCAATGAAATCAGTACATATTTTGGAAACCCCCTACAATTTTTCAGGGATTTGTAAATATTTTTTCTATTTCAAATTTACAAAATACTGTGAGCACTTATACATTTTTGCAAGACGAGATGAATTTAAAGTCACATTCCAGCATGTTTTGTCTACATATTTGTTATTAAAAGGCTTGATATACGTTGCAAACACTCATATCGAGGTACTTTATGCATAGTTATGCATCCTTAATTTGTTTTTTGCTTTTACCCACATATATAATGGCTGCTGTCAAATTTCTGTAGTCCTCACATGTATCGCCACCTAGCGACAAAAGTAGCACCGTGACATGCCAATTTTTTGCTTGCATTCTGTTTCAAATGCCAATATCTTTGTTCACACCAAAAACCAGAGATTTCTAAATTCTTTTGACCAGTGTACCGAACGTCTTTAAGTTTGCGAAATTTTGAAAAATGGTGCTGTTTGATGTATCTTGTTGAATTCTTAAGTATAAATCTACCTATTCGACAATCTTTTGGAAGGTTTTATCCCAAAGGAGCAGAGTATTTCTTGCCCTTTAGGACCAACCCGACAGCCAGCAAAAGGTGGTCTCACATTGTGTATTTAAAAAATACGAGCTAAATTTATTGGGAAAAAAAAAGGCACTTGTTACGTGAATTTGCGGTATCAAAAACATCGAATACTTTTATGAAAGGTGGTTGGTCTTCAGAGCAGGTATCACTGCACATGACTGAATAAAATTATTGTAGAACCTATAATGCTTGCATATTTGCATGCCATATATGTATACAGTGTATACATATATGGCATGCAAATAAGTCATGTATCACCACAACTACCACCAGTACAGTGAACAGGTTTCTCAGATGATTTGAAGTGTAATTCTGAACAATAGGTGGCAGCACCATATGGAGCGTTGCTTTGCATGCCACACCTTTTCAAAATATGCATGTACATGGATGATGCACGGCCTTGCCAATATTGGGCATGCTATCTGATAACTTAATATGTGATGCACATTATGTACAATGTACACACATAGGTCCATGATAGACACCATTCAAAATGTGCAAGGTATATCGCACATTAAATTGCCAAAATTCCTTATCACACAAGTAACTATGGCAGCAGAAACAAGTACACGTACCTCCAAAATTGGTAGATTAACCCTTTCCCCCTTGAATTGACACTTGAGTCAACAACTTTCCTTGGCATGAGTTAAGTGCCCAACTCATGCCAAGGAAAGTTGTTGACCTGGGGCATGTGATCTTGATAGGGCTCATCTACAATTCTCAGTCAAACTTGTCTTTCATTACTGCTGAAATTAATTGAAAACACGGAAGCAGACAACATTTGACCACCAGCCAGTTTTGGCCGGTTTGAGGGGGAAAGGGTTAAACTAATTTGAATATTCAAACCATTTTTGCATCACCTTGTGCATAAATTATTGCTGTCAGTTACTTCAACATGACCAGGGCCATAAAAATTGAATGTCTAGTTTCCCAGGCACTATGAAAATAATAAAAGGTGAGGAGTTGAACATGTAGATTACAATTTATTATTATTGTTTCTTCCCATACATACATGTATTCAGCATTGCTGAAAATTTAGCAGCTTATAAGAAAGTAGTATTCTTTGGTCAGAAAATGTGTAAACTGTTTTTGAAGCATGTAAATGAGAGATAACATAGGAATATATTTATTTGGTGGGTGGGGTGGGGTGATCAAGTCCTTGTTTAAAAAACAGCTGAATTTGGCACTTCTGAGCTTCTTTTGACACATGTGGAACCACTCTTGACTGATTCATTTATAATACAGCTAATCTACCTTCAATTCCTGTGTGCACCCTCTTCAACGTGACCCACTTGAGAGGTTTGTAGACAGGTGGAAGGCCTCTGTCATCTCCACATAAACTTGATGGTTTGGGAACACTATCACAGACCAAAACAAACATAGTTAACCATGTTAACTGTCTTGCATTTTGCAGTTCAATGTTTGTATCAAAAGATAAATTAATTTCATGTAAATTGGCTTCCAATAGATACATGTGACATCAATTTAAAATAGCTCCTTAACTTACCATATGTATTTTAAAATTGCTGAAATTGACAACATTGTGTTCATCATACAGCAGTACCTGCCATTTAAGACCACCCTACTGCCAGCAAAGTGGTCTCTATTGCAAACATGTGCTAACAATGTTGTGAAAGACAAGCCTACTTGTGCATCAATTTCTGTATGAACAAGTCTTCATGCATCTAATAAACAAATTTAAACATTTTGATTGTTTTAGCTCAACTTCCCACTCCATTTTAACACATAGAGTGTTAAAAAACTAGATAAAAATGCAAACACTCTTAAAATCAAAACCAACTGTCTATTTATCAGCCCCTCTCCACGGATATTATTGGAACAATACACCACTGTTCTAATTTTAGAATGCCTGATTCAATGTACCAGCTGACGCCAGCAAGCAGACATCGACAACCTTTTCTTTTTTATTCTGAATTAAATTTCCCAAGATCACTCCCCTATTAAGACCACATTAGTTTAGTCACTTGGGTGGTCTTAATGGCAAAATTCCCCTACGCATATTATGTATATAATATATATCATAGGTGGTCAAGGCATAACAATTCAATACATGACATGGGTATTAATTTCCTACCAGGAAGTAGGGAGCTCCCACTTGTCAATCATGGAAGACACATGGGCATATCACTGTCACAGACAGGCTACATACCTCTTTCTCACAAAGTTAGTGTCTTTACGGAAATTTAAGTAATAATTTTTCATTCCGTGCTTCCTCAATTGGCTACAAGAACAAGTTTCCATTTGCCTGTGTTAAGTATTCTTTATTTCCAAAATATCAGTTATATCCCACCTCCCCACACAGGCAGCAGCCCGTATCTTGCCAGGCAAGACTATGGTTACCAAGACAACCAGGTACTATGCAGTTGTGGTGGGAAAGCAATATACATGCCTCGTATTGGCCAGTGGTGCCTGTTTATGCAGTACCTATGCAGTCCTGCTGGCATTGTATTGTGTTATGAAGTTTACTGATCCTTTCTCCACAGGGCACCAATACAATCATCCTTGCATGAATCATTTTACCACTTCCAGATTCCAGAGTCAAGTTTTTCATGAAAAGAATGGTCTGGGTGAACAGCTTGTGTTCAGTGAACACTTCGACACACAGCTGACTCAGCATTCTGTCAATCCACTCACAAACCACAGATTTTGAACTAACCCTTACAGTGCCAATCATGACTAAAGTCGATCTACTTAAGTCAATCTAGTCTGGATAATCATTAGGATTCAGATTTGAATTCCTCATTAAAAAAAACTTTTATTCAAGTACCAGCATGCCTATAGTTCCAGAGAGAATATCCCAGGTAAACAGCTTTTCTCGGCACACAAAGGGCCCACTGCGCTCTATGAATGCACCCAATGAGAAAAGCTAACGACTCATTCCAAAATTTGGCACTGATGGGTTATCCCTTTCCCACTCAAATCACAGAAAGGTGCCCAAATGCAAATTGTCATTTGCCTTAGGCCTATTGATGTCTTCACTTAAAATTTCCTGTTTCTAGAAAACGTTTTTGCAGAGATTCATCTGGAAGACCTATTCATAATAGCACTTCCCCGACATACCCTGACCAGGAATGGGTTAAACACATTGGCACAAAGCTGTTTTTTTTTTTTTTCCGTGGCCTGCATTTTTTTCGGTACCTCAACTAGCCACTCTGCTGCAACATATGCAAGTTGAGCTAAGTACGCATATGCAAGACAATCTGTACCAGCATAATAATACATAGTAATTTCAAACATATTTCTACACTGCTGTAAATTTATTACCTTATGATATGCACCATGCTATCAGAACAGGCCAGCGCCAACAGACCCAGACGTGGATGATGGTCGTCTGTCTCTGGTGGATCCTCGATGTCGTATCCCCCCTGCGGACACCACTTTATGTCCCACACACAGCCAAAGTCATGGGCAACCACATAGCTGAGCTGTGGCTTACCACAAGATTTGCTGCAGACACATAAATTATATATACTTTTCCTGCTCATGGATGTTACAACATAAGTCACATTCATACAAATTATGATTGCAGATTCGTGTTCCTTGTAAAAAGTCCTTTCATTCAAGTACCAACATGTCTGCAACAGGAAGTAAGATACCTGAAGGATAGGTCAGGGTCAATAGATTTTCTCAGCAACCTTATTCTGTCAACATAGTCTCTCACTTTTTACTGATTTTTTTAAATATATACAAATATCAGGAAAGAAGGCAGCTTTTTACATGTATACACTGTATATAGTGCTCAGTTTCCCAATGTTTATATACACATGAACATGTTTGTGCTGCACCCACAGGAATCTTTGGTACAGATGAAAAGGAAAATTATAGAAATTTACAGCAACATATAACCATGATGCCCCTACATACCCATGATGACCCCATATAACCATGATGACCCTATATAACTACATTGTACAATGAGAAATTGAGTGTGATATTTTAACTTCACAATGAAGTGAAACATAACAGGCTCAAAGTCACCACTATAATTTACGCTGATTCTTAACTTAAGCATCATGGATGATTGTTGTGAAATGAAACCACTTTAAATTACGTGTATAAAGAGTATTTTACATCTAAGTACAACAATATAACTTATTTTAACCCTGAGCCCAGAAAGTTCACAGCTATGAGAACAGGGCCATCCTTGTAAAGGTCAACAAAGCTTACCCTTTCAAGCTGAGGACTCCTAGGTCCCAAATCTGCACAGTACCCTTGTCTGCCCAGGGTACAAACACACTGTGTGTCTCCTCCATGGTCCTGTGGCTATAAATAGCTGCATATTGATTCACTTCCATCATGGTGATTGGCACAGGACACCATGCCATGGACCACACCGGGCCTCCAGCGTTGAAGATGGCACCACCTGGTGGGAGGAAAGAGAACCAATGTAAAAATGTGATGATTCAGGATTTTTTAAATGACAGGTACATGTTCCTCATCCCGAGACACCACCCATGCACCAAATTACAACAACCTGGTGCACACCCACATTGTGATTATGTCTGTTTCTATGTTAAGCTGACCAAATGTATACAGCGAAATCTTATAACGACACTTCAATATCTGACATATTCACTAAATGACACCAGTTCTGAGGGACATAAACATCATTGTCTTTATTATTTGGTTCATGTATGATACATATTCAGTTATTTGACACCTTGTTAGGCAAACAGATGGTGTCTTTATAATGAATTTTCACTGTATTTATATAAAAATATTCTTAGCCATTTCCATTGGTGCCACAAAGTGGAAGTTCTCACTGACCCACAGAGATCCACAATAACACAAATTTATAAAATGTAGGCTCTGAACCAGGGACACAGCTGTGCACTAGCCAGAGATATTTACAAAACTAAGCACTTGGAATACACTAATACCTCCTAGTACTTGTAGCAGGTCACTTGAAATAGTTGCAAACTCTGCATGTTAGGCCACACCAATAAAATAGCAAGTTTCTCAACTATGCCTTGATTGGTGAGGGTGGGCACTATTTTTATTTCATGTTTTCACTAGTAATGTCACTAGTCAAGAGTTTGCCTTAGAGGATTACACCAAGGAGGCTACACGTAGCCTCCGAGGTTACACGCAAATTTTTTGTCAAGATCTTTTTCCCCCTTGAAGAAGAATGAGCCAAGTGAAATAGGAGAGATCAAGGATGCTGTACCTTTATTGATACATGCAGAATCAAAGCGTTTGAGGGTTGTCTCCGGCCACACAGATGTACATGTAGTTTTGGCAACCAGCTTTGTCACATGAAATGTTGGGGATTCACGCTCCATGGGTAGGTATTCCATGGCCTGCCTGTATAGTTAAAATATAGAGGTATAGAGTGGTGTATGTGAATACCATGGTGCGGATCTTGTTCTGAAACTTCGCTGAAATTGGACTATGTTTCTTGAAAGACTATTTTTATGAACTACAGTACTTTTATTTCTATGAGTACCTATGAGATCATGGAATGTAGCTGTTAAGAAGATGGCACATAAATTTATGTTGCTACTGATAAAATAACAGTCATTTTCAAATATTTCTGGCAAACTGTATTTTGTCATATAAATTTGATATGATGAATTTTCTACAAAACAGAGATAAGTGAATTATGCAAACAATAAAAACACCTGTGGCAAATGTATATTTTTTTTTAATTTACCATAATATATACATGTATATATATATATATATATATATATATATATATATATATATATATATATATATATATATATATATATATATATATATATATATAATGACAAGGCAAGTAGCCAAAGAATGAGGCGAATTGTGTGACGTGTTTCGAATCCAATGATTCTCATCAGGCACTGAAGGATCTTGCTAAGACCGTAACTTTTATAGTGAGGCTTTAACAATCTGTTGTTACGTTATGTTTACGTTAGGCAGAGGTCTGCTCATGCTTAATGAAGATTGGAAGCCAAATTCCAGTCTGGTAACTACGTAACTCCCTTTCCAAACAGAAATTTGTGATTGTCTGTTTACCAAAAATGGTAATTAAACAGCCTGTTATGGGTCAACTGGTGCTGTTTGACGGTTGTTTTTACCAGGTGAAAAAAGAATTTTGCACCCAATGCCCTATCACAGGGACAGGCAGAGAGAAAAGGGATTTCTCTATCTGCATACATGGGTAAAAGATATTTGATATCTCTTTATAATTATTGTACACTAATGTGTCAATAAAAGGTTCTTGGGATCATGAGGAGGTGAGCTTGGTATTAATTTTTTTTGTGTAATATATATATATATATATAATATTCATGACCATTAACTTACACATTATCCAGCAAACTCCAGTTTTTCTTCATTGGCTGCTGCTCTGGTAAGACGTTGAGAGAATAATGTGCCTGATACCAATCTAAAGTCCACTCCAGAGCACTGGCAAACTTAGCCTCTCCCGCCTTAACCCAACCGTCGGCAAACAGAAGCTTAGACTGCCTTCTGGGCGTAGCTCTCGAAGAACTCTGTTTTTTCTTAGGGGCTTCTTCTTCCTCTGTGAAGGTGCATATAAAGAGTCTTTAGACCCAGGGTTCATGTACATGCACATTTAATACTCGATTCTTTTTCATTTACAATGAATTTAATAATAAAAATAATTGACATAAAAACAGAGAAGATTTGACCTGTGTCCACTTTCTGTTGCTTGGGGGGGGGGGGGGGGGAGAGGAGTAGGGTTAACTGAGGCCACTCTATTATGTGTCTCGTTCTGTGACTAGTGCATTGCCTGGCAAGTTGTGCTTCTGCAGCACTTGCAGCAAGGTTTGCCAGGCAATGTAACCTTAACCCCTTGCCTCTTAAACCAGCTGAAACATCTTTTTCTATTACTTTTTCAAATCCATGGAATTACCATTAACCCTGAGGAACTAATATTGATGTACAATGTAGCAGCATACATGGAACAGAAAGTCAGGGACTGGTGTGTAGTAAGTTTATTCACATGGACCCTCCGGGGACTGAGTAAACAGCATTGAAATTCCGTGGCACACTCAATCCAACCAAGGAAAGCTGTTGACTAATTTATCACCTATAACATTCTTGATAAAAAAAAAAAAAAAAAAAAAAAGCATTATTGTGCTATTTCTGGTAATTTTAAATGAGAAAAAGTTGCAGGTGGATACACCAATATTATGATTTTGAGAATTAAAAAAAAAAAAAAAAAGGCTTACCTTCCTCTCCCTCCCAGCTTTCCTCAGAAACACCACTAGACATGTTATCATCATCTTCTTCACTCTCTTCATGCCCCTCCAGGACAACATCTGGGTCTCTATCATCATCATCCAAGTCACTGTCTCCCTCCTGAATGCTTCTGGTCTAAAACAATGATGGATGGTACCTTGTATATGTTGACAAACCCAAATACATCTGGATGAGAATGTACATGTATGTATCCTACATACAGTAATAAAATTGCCTTCATATTGCATTGTAAGTGCTCTAGCATACAGTGTGTTCAGAGAAATGCAACCACATCAAAATGAGGGAGCATACTGAAACTGTCCAATTAGAATGGGTCAACGGCTTAGGCACCTCCATGAAGGCTTAGTTGAACGTCCAATCCTCCCCAGAAGTAGTTAAACCCCCAAACAAAATCTGCCTATGAAGCAGATTTTCTGCAAGCTGCTAATGGCCCATCGTAATAGGATTCTGAGCTTTATACACCTATGATATTCATATGGGACCATCAGTGAAACCGATGAAGTTGTATAATAACCATTCATAATTCAACAGACAAACAAGTGACAATTCTTCCTAAATTTAACCCAATTTCAAAATTTGCCCAAAATGAGCAATCTGAAAATCAAACAGACTTCATTTAAAATGCACAGCTATGTTTAAGCCTGCATTAAACTTAACAGTCACCAAACACATCAACCTTTTGCAACTTTTTTCCAACCACTTGAGTGAAAGGTAAACCTTTTTCAAACACTTTCCAAACCATTTCCTCTTATTGCATTAAACTCTTTTAAACCTTTCTCTAATGGTTAACAACCAATTCACACACTTTCTCAACCTTTATGATTAAAATGTTGAAATGGTCTGAAATGCATTGCAACTGTTTCAACCATTTGAAACCCTTTGTCGACCTTTTACAAACCCGTTGTCAACCTTTTGCGAACCTTTCACAACCTTTACAAACCCCAGTATGACACTTTGCAACAAAAAAAATGTATTTGGCTGTTAAGTTTTAGACCGGCCTAACTGCAGTTGCTTGTGTGTCGTACCTCTTTGTGTGTGCCGACGTGGTAGATGACGGCTGTTTCTGAGTTCATCAGCTTGCCACACAGGTTACACTTGTACAAACGTTCTTCCGCGGCTACCCCGCTGTGCTCACAGATTATGTGGTGATTTTTCATGTTCCGCAGACGGTTGCATGTCTGCTTGCATTTCTGTCGGGGTAGCAGATTGACATTAATTACATCAAAAATCTTGCAATGTGTACTCGGGTTATCTTGGCAGGTTTTCAAAAAACATTTTGACAAAATATCAACATGTTTCTCTATGGGAAAATATTTAAAATCAGTTTTGTTAACATCTTGCAAAATGTAACAGAATTATCTTGGTAGTTTTCAATAACATCATAAGAAATATATGACACTGGTGACAAACTACATGCAGATGTATTTAAGTAAAAAAGAAAAAAAGAAGTCAGAGTTTATGCTTCACTCAGATTATACAGCTTTTCCCTTACATTGACCTTGAACTAACATGCAACTAACTTCAAGTACACATGTAGCCGTGTTTCCTTTTGCAATGAAATTTAAATGCAATCTCAATTTTCACATTCACTTCACATGCATACCAAAGAAAAAGGTTATTCCAATAGCATATGGCAGCAACAGATCGAGCCACCAGCATATAGGAAGTTATTGCATGACATACACTCCCTGTTGGCAATGACTAACCAATCTGAAATCAGTTTGTTTGTCTCACATGTGCCTCCATCTGCACTTGTTGGGTCACTTGGTTGAAGTGTACTGGTGGCTCCATCTGTTGTTAACATAGATCATTAATCCTGGATGACATGCTCATATAGTTTATCTATCTCCATCTATCTATCTATAGAATTTCAAGTTAAATATATCCTGTACGAAAACGTGTTAATTTGTAGCACCATGATGCAAATACACTTGTGGGTTCTACATGAGGAGAAACATTGTGCGATTTAAAAAAAAAAAAAAAAAGAATGAAAAAAAATCATATAAATTTTACCTCATAAATGCACTTAGCTTCTCCATTTTTGAGCTCTTTGATCCACTTCTTAACAACATTCTTATTAATGTTTGCAGTCTTAGGAATCTGGTACTGAAAATATGTAATGTACATAGGCTACACTCAAATAATAATGGGATGGAGGTGAGGCATTTATTATGCCCCTGCATGAGCTAAAACTTATCTCTACCTACAAATACTAAGCAAATAGGAAAGAAAATGTAAAAGTTTGAAAAAAGAACAATCCATATCAAAATAAATTAGGCAACTATGAAATTAAGTCACATTGAGGAAACAATAGTTACAAGCAGTAAATGACATGGGCAGACCTTGGATTAATTTTTTCCAGAGTAAGAAAAAGGTAAAGACTTCAACCATCAAATAAGTTACAGATAGGAGTTATTCAACTAATATTTTGTTTCTTCTCTGCTTTTATATCAACATATCTTATTCTTATTTTGATAAATATGATATACCTGTTATATGTTCATCACAAATTGCAAGCCGACGGTGGGATAGCAAATGAATAGAGTTGTGAAATGTCCATATAGGTATCTAAAGTATGATAATGAGGAGGTTTCGCAAGATAGGAATTGACATATCGTATTTCAATACAATGAACTGGGATGTGTCGATTATGGCATTCACACATACCTGCCTCCATTGAACGTTCAACCATTTGTTTTTCGGAATGGGTATTTGGTGCAGTTGGTGTGTGTCTTTCCCATTTTCAGCTAGGTTATTGGTGCCAAAGGTTGCTGCTTTGAGACCCGGCCATTCCATGGTCAAAGACACACACACACACACACACACACACATATATATATAAAATATAATTAGCACAACTTACTTTCTTTTCAGTAGTCTCATCGAATGTATTCAGTTTCTTCAAGTTTTGCATTTCTTCTTGTATGTCACGCAGGTTCTTCAAAGCTCTGAAAAGACACCAAACAAATATCACTGTATTTATGCTGCTTTGAAAGTTAAAAAATTTATACTTCCACTAGGACCATGATTATTGAACTACTGTCTTAGTGTTGTCTTTGGAAACATTTTGTCCACGAAGTTCAATCTTGATATATGTATTGCCACACTACTGGACCCACTAATCTGCAACTCACTTGTCTGCTGCCTGTCTCTTCATTCTGCCACCAGGTGTCACCTCTACCTCCTCTGGTGTGGGAGCCCCAGCACTTTGCTTTTCTCTCTCCATTGCTTTCTCCTCCTGTAGACGATGCTGCCTGATGTGTTGGGTCAGATACATAGCTCTCACCTCCTTGTTACATACCGAGCACAGTGCCATGTCATCCTGGAAAAGTTGACCAATCCCATTTCTTAACAGACTGAGCCACTAGCCTACTTCCACCAAGTAACCAATAAGTGCAGGTGGAGGCACCAGGGGTATAAACAAAGCCAGCTCCTCTGATTGGACAGTTGTTGTGAACAGGAAGTGGCATATCATGCGATAAATACGATTCTGTCTGCTGGTGGCACCACCTATTGGCAACATACACTCATCAAGGAAACACCTGACTAGAATCGTATATGTGTATACTCCACAAAACGTTTATAATATGCACTGTCATCCTGATGTGGCTATACAATAAAAATACCGCAGACAGAAAAGTTTGCCACCTACCTACATGTACACGTAGTTGGACTAAGTACTGATCAAGTTGTGTCAAGGCTGGTCTTTTGACTCATTCACAATTGGATAATTATATTTCATCTCACTTCCAATGCAGCATCCACATAAAATAACGCATGTTAAACCATGAACACTGACTCAGTCAATGCAATCAGCGTCATTGGCATCTTGTGCTACACACCTAAGCTGGAGTAAAATATTACGCTTGATAATTCCCTGTTATTTTAATCAGCTGTGGTCCAGCCATTTATGTTTCTCTGGACAATAATGACCCTTCTATCGTACTGTACATACAGTCTGCTAGGCCAATGTTAGAAATTTGTTAAGTGTAGGCTAGCAAATTTGGCTGAAGTGCCGGAAATGTATTAATAGCTAAACTCAAAATTTCTTCAACCAAACTGGCCATAGAATTTTCCTTTAACAGGCTGGTATCACAGTTGCAAGGTAAATTATACATTTGATCAAATCTTTGGAAATTTAAAACTTCTTGACAATTTGACTTGTCTGTCGTACTTTCACTTGCTTTGCATTAGGAAAACTGTCATACTGTGAATACCAAATTTTTATTTGTCTGGGACACATATCATGCATACAAATTGAAATACCCTATGGACATGATGCAGAATCATATATTAAATACATGTACTTACCTGTTCCACTTAGATTTATTTTTTACAGGCAGCCCATGTGAACATAGCAAAATAACCATCATGAGCCACATATCATGATCGTAATGTACAAACATGTATGTAGTTTAAATGGTTTGCATTGTCAAACAAAAAAAGCTACCACATTTTCAACATTCTCTATTAAAACGCTTCAACCATAACTCCATGTCTATGTGCCAATGCTTCTGACCTTCTTCAAAATTTCATTTCCACTGCAGTCCACTCTGACATTTGCCATGTAGAAACCTGCGTTAGGATGAATGCACATGTAACGTGTGCCTGTCTTGTGACCAAGATCAGCCTCATAAACTGGGTTACAACACAGACTCTCATTACCGTGGTTACCATGTCGTAAAATCTCACCTCTTTGCCACACCATTTCACATGGAATCTGTAGTAGCTCATATACTTAAAGATTCTGTCACATATCGGTCGCAGGAGATTTTACCCAACTTCTTGAAGGCATAGAATTCATCAATGTCTCCAGCCTGGGTTTTCTCTGGACCACTGCCAAATAAGACAATGAAGACAGCGTTGAAAAACATACATGTATCTAGTATTCTAACGTAATTTTCATGGAAAAAAAATGACATAATTGTTGATTATAAATGCACCAATATATCATGTATAAGTAGATATTTAGCATGTTGTTTCTTAAAATGACAAATTAAATAGGTGTGTAATGATCGTTGACCTAAATGGTTGGTAATGGGCGAGTTTATGAATTTTCCATTTCAATATTATACTTTATGTTCGGAAGCGGGGCTCGAACCTGCATATGAAATTAGATTATTTGACTCTTGACCACATATACTACAATTCTCTCTCTCCTCATCTCTCTCTCTCTCTCTCTCTCTCTCTCTCTCTCTCTCTCTCTCTCTCTCTCTCTCTCTCTCTCTCTCTCGTCTCTCCTCTCTCTCTCTCTCTCTCTCTCTCTTCTCTCTCTCTCCTCTCTCTCTCTCTCTCTCTCTCTCTCCTCTCTCTCTCTCTCTCTCTCTCTCTCTCTCTCTCTCTCTCTCTCTCTCTCTCTCTCTCTCTCTCTCAGATATTCCATCCAGTTTTAAAACATTGTTTCCACAATGCAGGTCACTGTGCATGCTCCAGGATAATAAGAAAAGATTTAACACGTCAGTTGATCACATATAAAAAGAATTTTGACTCTGGTTACAAATTAGGGTCACCATATAAACTTGACATGTGCAATGGGAAAGGTAACTTCCTGTGTTGATCTGTGACATACATCTGCCTTAGTGACTTGGCTTTTCAGGAGAACAAATTCAAAACGGGAAGGACAGACATCAGTGATTGCAAGAGCTCTCCACGACAGAGGTTGAGTGAATCTCACCCACTCTATGCCTAGCTATAGGTAAGCTGCTGTTTGCACACCATGAAACCATTCTCTACAAAAAATGTACTCTATTAAAATTGAACCAGACAATAATTTACATCCATGGGTGACTTGAGAGGGAAATAGTGAACACAAAAATCAAATGGACTCACAACTGCCTTGTGCTCTGCCAGTAAATGAGATTTCAACAGCGACAAACTATTCACTGTTGTCCCGCATCTCTCACACTTGAGATCCTATAAACACACACACACAAAATAAAAGAAGAAAAGAAAACATCACAACATTTACAGAATGATCAAGGCCTCTGGATGAAAGATGACATGTCAGGACTTATATGACCCTGCTGTTGGTCACTATTAAACTTCGCCAATATGTTTTCATCTTCACTGATGTATCATGCACCTCATCACAAATAATGCATTTTAGTGCCCACACCTTGTGCATGCCATACTTACTATTAAGGTACACCTATCTGATGTAATGACAATATGAATATCCCCATCCTTTAGACCACTGGCCTTATCATATGCAGGCCACTTTTAACCCATGTATTTTAACTCATTCCTTACCAGTCCCTGATTTTTCTGCATATTTAACCTAGATTTAATACCACAATTGCATATTTAAATTTTTCATGAAAAGAGCTTTCATTCAAGTACCAACATGCCTGTAGTCTTTAATAAGTCAGTGGTCCTGGCACTGCCTGGCAAGTCATCAGCATGACTTGCCAGGCAGTGCCAGAACCACTGACCAAGGCCTGTGACCATTGTATGGAATGAGTTAAGCTGGCTGATTTCAGGAATATACATGTAGTCTTCACCTGGAATAAACTGGTCCACTTTTCTTTTTTGCAAACAATAGTTTTTGGGTAACAGCAGCAAAAACACCAACATTGTCACATGAAAATAAGTTATAAACACTCTATTTTTTAACCTTTCTGTGACCAACAAGCTATACTAAAAAGGGTACAAAATTAAACTACGATAACATGTATGGCACTTGTTTTCTTGTTTTGTTGCTTATAAACACAAATTAACTTCTACTTTTCCTTTTCAATTCCAGCATTGGACATCACAGAAATAAGTGAACATAAAGATGCAGCTTAAATAGTTCAGTTCATGTAACTTACTATTTTGCAATCAGTATCATCATCCGGAGATTTGCCTTTCTTTCTTCCTTTCTTCTTTGTTGCAACAGCTCCATCATGATCCACATCCAGGGCTTCAACACTTGTCACTTCTGACTTCTTTGTGACTGTAGTGGCCTCTTCATGTTTCTTATCATTCAAGTGTTTTGTCTTTGGTCGTCCTCTTTTCTTCTTGGTCCCAGCAATCCTGCTATCCACAGTGTCATCTGCAGGTTCAGTCCCATGGGGTCCTCTTTTCTCCACTACTGCTGACACTTCTGCTGGCTTAGTTCTGGGTCTGCCAGGTTTCCGCTTAACAACAGCAATCCCCAAAGATTCTTCCTTTTGACCCTTCTCCTTTATTGTCTGCTTGGCTTTGGTTGTAGAGGGGGAGCATTTACCGAGACTCTTCGTCTTTCTGCCATATGCTGGAGTGTTGTCAGCAGCACCAAGTTCATCATCTGTGTTGTCCTGTGAATCTGACTCCCAATACCTGTGGACACCACGACTTTGCCTTCCACTTCTCCTGCCATGTTGTGACTCTAGGGAATCATTCCTTGAATTCTCTCCACCTGCTGTATCTACAACATCCTGATTGGTTGATCCCTTTGACCTCTTCTTCTGACCTTTTACCTGATCATCAGGCACCGTTTTCTCTGCATCTGTCACTGGTGTTGTGGTAGACATCTTTGGCTTTCTTCCTCTTTTTCGTTTGACCGGTGGAGAGCACAAATTTTCAGTCAATATTTCGTCATGCGGAGCTTGATCACTTTCTCTGCTTCTTTTCCTGGACGCTTGCCTGGCGACTGCTACCTCCTTTCCTTCTGCACCCACATGACTACCATAATTTTGCTCTGGTTTTCGTTCATCTACCAGTTGTATAGGATTAGCTGTAGACCTCCGTGGCCTTCCCCTCTTCCTCTTTACTGCCACAACTTCCTTCTCAGCAGGAGACACAGTTGTATTTTCGACACTGTAACCTGACAGTGAAATTTGAGCGGGACTTTGTTTCAACTTAATGCTGCTATCTGATGGTACATCTTTGCGGTCCGTATTGTCAGTTTTTGTTGTTGGAGTCTGAGACTTTTTCGGCCTGCCTGGTTTTCGTTTTGGAGTGACAATCATAGGTGAAGTACCACTCTTCTGGTCTTTCTCACAAACCTGAGCCACTTTGGTGGAACCAGATGCAATTGACAATTCCTGTGCACCTGATTTGTAAACTCTCTCCTTTTTGTGGCTAATGTCCTTGTCTTGTGAACTACCTGTCATGTGCTGAACAACTACTGTCTCTTCCACATTGTCAATTTTTGTGGTTGGAGTCTGAGACTTTCTGGGCCTGCCTGGTTTTCGCTTTGCAGTGACAGTCATAGGTAAAGCAGCACTCTTCTGGTCTTTCTCACAAACCTGAGACTCTTGTGTGGAACCAGATGCGATTGACAAGTCTGGCTCAACTGATTCATGAGCTCTCTCCTCCCTATGCATATTATCCTTGTCCTGTGGACTACTTGCCATTTGCTGAACAACTTCGGTCTCTCCAGCGTCAACATCTGTGGCGCCAGCTGCACTTCTCCGTTTTGCCTGGTGACCATGAGATTTGGTGACATGTGAGAGTAACTGTCTGTGTGTCAGGACCACTGCTGGGCACTGTGTGCAGCTGAACCCAACATTCTTGGGTATGTACTGTATAATAAGTAATAGAATCAGTCAACTATGTGTGAAATTAAACCGGTCTTTAACTCATTCCACCCTTTTGATACTTTTTCCTGCCAATATCTAAATGTCGTCTGCTAATTTTATTTTACTGACTTAGGGATTATTTTCCAAAATTTGGGATGAAACTTGCATGGAAGATCATTCCAAATTATATGCCCATGGTCAACAGCTTTCCTTGGTGCACTCTGGGCACAATGCGCCCAGAGTGCACCAAGGAAAGCTGTTGACTAGGTCTTCTATCCGGGTGGAATGAGTTAAAGACAATCCAAATGGAGGACCAATATGTGGTCTGTTAAAAGAGCAGGAGTCTCATAACAAGTATTAATCAGGTGCAAAGTCCTATGTTAAGATCTTGCATTATGGTTATTGTTCAAAGAAAACTGTCTCTCAAGACAGGTACCCCAGTGTTGTGAAACCTGTTTGAAAGTCAGGGTCTGATTTGACAGGCAAAAAACATGGTGCAATTACAGCTATGCAAAAGTTAAATTATGGTACTCATTGCTTCTTTTGCAGAGCACTGGGTTTGTGAGTGCCAAAGGCATGAAGCATGGAGGCCAGTGGGGGGTAGGTGTCCTCCAGCTCCCAGAACATTTTGAAATCTTTAATCGGCTTAATACATGTATACAATGTCATTTCAGGCCCCATTTGCTACCAATTGTTTAGTGGTAAACTCTGTCTTGTGGAAGCTTGAGTAATGCATTTATTTGTAGTATTTCAGATGATCTATTTTTTTTCTGGTAAATTACTGAAGTTATAAATATTTTAAATCCTAAAGAAATAGATTGCCATCAGAATACAAAAAAATAGCTGAGATATATTATTGCTTTATTCAAACATGTGCATCTGATACTATAATAATGGTGCTGTTGCACTTTCTATAAAAAAATAATGAATTGTGCACAATCTGGCACTTTGATATGTTTTTGTATATTATAGGGTTGATAAAATGCAAAACTGCAGCATTTTGCCAATCGTTAATGCCAAAGTTACTTCAACCATTGTGTGTCATATGTACAAATAATGCTGATCATCGCAAAAATCACACAGAGAGGAAATTGTTTTAGTGGTGCAAAGTGTTACAACGACTTGAGAGAAGTGGTAACCTAAACAAAAAAAAAAATTTTTAAATATGCTTTCCTCAATATTGACATGTCATATATGTTGACATTTGATTCTGTTTCATTTATGTTTAGGCCAAAGAAATTTATAATAATAGTTAGGTCAAATTCTGCAGTGATAACTGTTTCATTTCCTGATTTGGCTACGAATTTTGAAGACCCAGATCTGCCCCTGCCAAAAACATGGTCTCTTAAGACAGGGACCACCTGTTATGTCAGCAAAACAACAATTATCTGTGTATGGATACATAAATGTAAGGCCTAACAAAATGATATCTCAGTTTCTGGTTACCCAACCTACATGTTCTGATGTATTTATCAAAATAATATCTTTGCTTCTGGTTACCCAACCTATTTATTTTTTTCAATTCTTGGTGCTTCAAATGCTTAGCATACTGATTTTAAAAATGTTGTGCACTGTAGGGATCTTCTTTGTTTTGACCAATAGTTGATAATATTTGAATGAAAAACATCTGACATAACGTTGATAAATGGATCAGAATCCATAAAAAGTGATTTTTGATGAAGATCTATGCATTACCTTCACACCCCTTTTCTACATGCCCAAATACACTGTATGTACAATGGGGCTGTGGGAAATTCATACAATCTCATTAGTACTAATTCACAACAATCTAATTCAATGGATATAAAGTGCACAAGATACAAGTTTCAGAAACAAATTATTGGCCAGCATACCCCAGGACAGAAAAGGTAGTGTGCGTGTAACCCTGCAAAGGACCCAAACTCCATGGTACACCTGGTGATGGGGCACTTAATCTTGCCGTCTTTCTTGAGCACTGCCCGCCATTCCTTTTTCATTGCATCAGTAATTCTCCGAGGACTTGCCTTCTTGGCTTTTTGGTTTGGTCTGCAAAAGTAAAAGAGGCCATGTTAAATTTGAAGACAATTTAAAACCTGCTCTGCAAAATGAAAGCTTTTAAGGCATATATACTGCCAAGAAAAAGACTCTCATAAACTGTTAACTTTTCTTTTCATCTCTTTACCATAAAAAAAAAGATAAAAAAAAAGAAAACACAAAACAGAAGGAAAACATATAAAACACAAATACAGCCCGAAGCATTTTATAATTTCAAGATGACAACATATATATCCGAGTTCTGCCATTTGCAATGATGATGGCGCATATGACTGATCACATACAATGTATTTACATCACTTCTCGTTACATGGTAGGTCATACTTGTCTTCCTTATGGGGCAGACTATGCAAAGTGCACCCTTGCATCATGGGTATTGTGTTCAGTTGTCTAATTCCCTCATGTGCCCATAGCTGCCTGTTACTCATGACTTAAACAAGGGGACTGGTCTGAGAAATCAGCTGTGCATGGTGATGAGTCATTATATTTTTGGATCACCATTGCCACACCATGTACTTGTTCATGAAGCCTAAATATGCTAAAAGAGGCCAGCACTGGTCAAAATTCAATGTGATGGTGAAATTAACTTCTTGCTAAAAGATACACCAACATTTAATGGGATGATGAAATTAGCTTCTTTCATCCCAGCCACACAGAATCAAGGCTGAACATTTCTCTCAGTGTGTGTGTTTTTTTTTTTTTTTGTTTTGGTGACAGCTCTAGTTCTGGGCAAGTTGTTGTGATATTTTGCTTGCCCCCTATTGTAACCCAAATGTCCATCCATTCAAATTTTGTTTGTAAATGTAAATTTTTCATTGCCCACTGGACACGTGTTTTAAACTTACCCTTACCCTTAATTGCCCTAAAAATACTTGTCCCAAGTAAAATGCTAATACAGAACATGGTACTAAATTCTTTGTTAAAATTTATTCCAATCTTCATTATACATATAAAAACCTTTGAGAATGCATCCTAGGGTCTTATGTATGTGATTCAACATATATGTGAACAAAAGGCATAACAGGATATGACTTTGCCCTCAATTTATATCCCAATAAGACGTAAGGGGCTAAAGCAGTGTAACAATCAAATGATTCTTATTTCTTAATGTCCAAGGATCACTTCCGCAGCTGGCGGCACCAAGTACCTACTGTGTTTTATGTTCGGAACGAGCGGGACTCGAACCTGCAACCTTTGGCACCAGTCGCCTAGCTGAAATGGGAAACGCACATATCCACTTGGCCAAATCCCCATTCTTTCAAAGAATGGTTTAATGGAGGTGGTTATGTGCGGGTGCCATATCAACACGTATGTAAAGTGTAACATAAACTCATATACTACATACTTTGCACCTGTTGATGTGGTAGAAGAATGTGATTCTGCAGATCTATTGCCATTTTTGACACTCTGCATCCTTTGAATTGCAAGGGCAGAGATGGCACTGTAGCCCATGCCACCTGCAGCACTTTTGTTGTTTTTTCTGGCAAGTGGCACACTGGGTTCATCTTTGGGAGGGAAATAGTTTTCTCTGATATACTCCACTGTCACTTCCAACCCTGTAGGATTTGAGTCAACCTTGGTATCTTCAGGGGTAGTTTTCTTTGCTGTGGACACATCTTCACCTGATGAAAGATTTTTCTCATCTTGGGACTTCTCTTTTGTGGCAGGTGTTTCCATTGCCCTTTGCCCAAATTTATGTTTTAAACCTGTGTAATAAAGCAAGATTTTGTCCTTTATTTTACCCCCATCAATAGCTCACATTTGGACTAACAATACTGCCAAATATCTACTTGCCCATATATACAACTCAACTTATACACTAACAGAGGGCTTTGCTTTTGTGCCAAGGCTGCCCCCCCCCCCCATTAACTCTTTCAGTGCCAATTTTGGACCGAGTCAACAGCTTTTTCTTGGCATGCATTGGGCGCAATGCACCCAATGTACCCCATGGAATGCTGTTGATTTGGGACATTCGCTGTGGAACTATAGGCATGCTGGTCCTTGAATGAAAAGTCTTTTTATGAGGTATATGAACCAGGAATCCTAATGATATTAATTCAGACTAAGTTTGACTTACGTGGATTGTCTTTAGACGTGATTGTCACTGAAAGAGTTAAATAATAATTGTGGTTCATTGCCAGGATTGTGTCTGGACCTTTAAATAATTTACAGATTACAATAAATTCAGTTTTAAAATTTTGCTGTATTTTTATGTTTGCATATATTATTTTAATGATGGCACAAAGCGCAAAACTAAGAACACAATGAAATAGTATTTTACAATAGGTGTGTATGTGTGCTTGGAATTATGTCCAAAATAGTGACATTAAAACTTCAACTAAATGTTGGAAGTCTAAAATCTATGAAAATTTACAAGTCAAAATTAGTACAATTAGAGTAGGGCCTATATATACGGCATCATAATGTATCACAATGCATCTCTTAAATACACATAAATTTGACAAATAAAATGAATAACTCAAGAAGTTCTACAAATTTCTGTAAATCTAGAGTTATTATGCTCATTGGAATGTACAAAATGCAAAAATATCAAACATTTTCCATTGAACAAATTTTACATTTGACCGGTGCAGCATATTTTTTATAACATGTAACGCACCTCTAAATTCTTATCAAATTATCATTTAAGCAATGCAGCAGACATTTACCAGAAACCACATGGCATAAAGCAAACACACACACAAAAATACAGTTCCTGGTCATGTGAGATTCCTGTGGTGCTAAAGTTAAAGTGATAGAATCTTTGATTAAGGATGCAATGATTCCAGTACTTATTGCTCAAGCCTCATTACATGTATGTTGACAACCTTTACCTCATGAAGTAATATTTGTAACTTCTGTATCATACATCTCTATATCAGAACTATCCATTAGCCTACATGTAACAGCCAGTGGCTACAAGGAATAATTTGGCTAAGAAATTTGTAGGCTTTAGTCAAATTGTCTAATAATATTTTGGAATTTATTCAATTTGTGATACAAATATTTTCATTTAAATGTTCATGATATTTTCATTATCAAAATAGATTTATTGTGCACATAATTTCAAAGTATGGAACTATGTGAATATATTTTTGGCTAGTACTATAATCAGCATTTGGCTCAAGACGTTAAATCGGCTTTAGCTACAGTTGTACAATTTTAATGCTAACCCAGCAGGGCCAGAATTTGCAAAATTTTGCAAGAATCTATTTGGATTTTCATCAGTTTTCTATTTAAACTAAGACAAGTTTAGGAGAATCTTTACGAGAATGGATTTTCGGATTCTCGCCGAAATTCTGGCCTTGTCCAGCCCCTGACTGTTTCAAGAAAATTTAGCTTTGCCTCCACCTGGCCTAACCATTGCTGGTTAAGTACCCAAGAGTCTTCTGATAACAACTGATGTCAGCTGGAAAAAATATATCATGTTTACCTGATGAATAAATGATATTTAGCCATTTAAAACATGAGGCAAGCCACAGTTGTGGCTACCTTGCAAAATAGGATCACCAATTTCAGTCACATTTCTTCATGCCACTGCCCCCCCCCCCCCCCTTTACTTGAACATTCCAACTTCTGGAAGCGTTAGCTGTGGTTACTGATAAGGTTTGTCAACAAATTTTAAGTCAAGTGGTTCCTCCTTAAGAACATGCGGAAGCTGGAGGATGTTCATGCTGAGATGTTGGAAATTGAATGAGATACAAAGTTGCAAGGCTCAGGGATATTAGTTATAATCATTTTCATATTTTCTGGATGCAGGCCTGTAGACCTCTATATCCAGATCAATTACTGTTTACTCTCTTGTGAGTATCGTCCTTTCTTTGACAAAATGGGGTGGTGCAGTGATCATATTTGCTTTCAACACTATTCCATAAATTATCTAAACACCGATTAGACTTGACTACTGTTTTTTTGCTTTAACAATATACTTCGGTAAATTGTACAAGCAAATTATATTATTGTGATAGTAAGACTTTTCTCATACATGTTTAATAAACAGTTTATCATAAAGTTTGAAAGGATGGTCTCTGGATCAGGATTGAAAAATAACTTGACATGCAGTTATGTGATAGGCCTATGTTTTAAAGCTCTTAAAAATTTCAACAAATAATCACTTCAAAATAACCAAATTAGGGAATAATAATCATAATAACAATAATAATGAAATGTTTAATGATCTGACAATATTTGAACATGGATTGTTGAAGAAGAAATGAACTTTATAAAAAAATATATTTACATGCAAAAAAAACAAAACAATAGGTCTACAATGTTGTATACCAACTACACGCATTATCCTTAAGCCTTAAAGATATCGTGGAACTTGTTGGCTGTGTGACTTACAATATCTGAAGTTGCATTAACATTAACAAGTTTGCATGATGGTGTGTTTTGCATAATCAACAGTGTTAACACTGGACAGCTCAGGCTGGAGCACATTGGGCATGTGGTAAACCTTTCAACGCAACAAGTACAAGGGAAATTCAGTTCTTAAAAGACAAAGCAATGAATGTTTTATGATTAAAACAATACATTAGATTACAAAAATGGTAAAAATTATGTCATCATTGAGAAAACTAAGCACACTTACCAAAAGATTGCAGTTCTTGTCAGACGCGAACCCACGACCTCACAGATACTGCATGTTCGGGAGTTGTGATCATTGTAGATCTCGTGTAATCTCGTTTGATAGTCAAACAAGGTTGACCCTATTTAGAGCAATTTTATCCAAACGTTCAATAGTATGATTCTTAAATTCACAATGCACTCCTGTTGAAGAAAAATTAAGTAAAATAACGCTACTGAATGCACATCTCGGTAACGTCACGGTTTGGCAAATCAGTCTCGTTTTCAAAAACAATTTGCAGCAATGGCGACTTTCAAGGAATGAATGTTTCTGTGTCCCACTTCAAAGGTTTGATGAATTTAAATGTGCTTGGCTAGGTTTCGGTCGAGGAAGGGATTGACACGATGGGCTTAGTTGAATATCGAATCTTTCTCAATGTTGATGACGCGAAACTGCGCAGTTTGCAGTTCAGGGCTGCCGCTCACCGAGTCACTCACAGTGGATTTGGAAATAGGAGCTGTTTCGAGACAATTAAGGGTGCACTAAAGAATTAGAAAGCCTATACATTTCTTTGTTAATCTTGCTGTATTTACAGTCCCATAACATTTTTTCAGTAATGTTTACAGGAAAAACAAATTATTGCAATAGAAGTACAGGATTGAAGCAGTTTAATCAAATTTCAAAAAAGCTTTCGGCGGAAATTTTTTTACGGCTGTACAAAGATGACACCTGGTGGTCACCAGACAAATTAAAGACAAATTGACAACACAGAACCATTATACTTTATGTATTAATACATTTCACCTGATGGAAGGTTCAGTTAAAAAAACTTATGTATCTGACAGCAAAAATACTGTGGGTCTCAATTACACACACAATATTGGTCTTCCTCTGAAATAACATCTGCTGGAGATCACTGAATGCATGTACCATGCTGACTTTTCAGTGGCACTTACTCGGACCCTAAAACTTCGCGCATTAATTCTTTAGTGCACCCTTGAGACACTCACTGAGTCTGAGCAGCTGCGCACGGCTCATAAGATCAGTGGCAGTGTTCAACAACAACAGCAAGTTTTGCAGCATGGCTTGTCAAAACTGGGGGCTAAATCGTGCTCTTATTTTGCTGATGGCACAACCACAAAACTGGGAAAGGCGTGAAGAGAGTGAAATAGTATTTTAACATTGTTTGAATGTAAGCATATATATATATATATATATATATATATATATATATAGTAAAATTAAAACTACAGTGAGACAATATGTAGTAGGCATAGCCTAACATAAGATGCAAGGGTCAGGCGGTCAGCATTACAGATTATCGACATTAACGTCGCTGGGGATCATGGTAATATGCGGAACGGAACGCCGGTCAGGCACCATGCAATAATTCGCAAAGGGAGCCTGAAAACATTCCTTAATTATCATGATTATGTTATCTCTTGACATCAAAGTAAAACTTTTCCCTGCAAATTTGGCATGACTGCATAAGATAAATGCCGAGGAAAATAAACGAACAATAAACAGTGATGAATTAAGAAATCTCATTCAAATTCAGCATGTTAAAATACTTTGGGATGTTGCATTATTTTTACAAGAGTACAGACAGCATTTGTTCACTGTGCTATACACTTTCAACAATGTGACAAGAAGATGATTAGAAAAAAAAAAAGAAAACATGGAAACACTGGTATAAATAGTTCAAAGCCCAATAAACATAACTGCTGATACAAATTTTTAGCTCAGCTGACTTGTCAGTCAGCTGAGCTTATCTTATGGTCCTCCGTCCGTCGTCCGTCAACAATTTACATTTTCGACTTCTTCTCCGAAACCATCAGCCAGATCCACTTCAAACTTGGTGGGGATGTGCCTTGGGTGGGTCTCCACCAAGTTTGTTCAAATGGTCACGGTCCATTGATTATTGGATTTTTAATGAATTTTTTTGTTCTTTTTTGGGAAAATCTTAAAAAATCTTCTTCTCTGAAACCGCTCACCCAATTACTTTGATATCACACAGAAACACTCCCTGGGACACCTAGTTCTTAATTTGTTCACCAGGTGGCGCTGCAATTTTTTTCTATTTTTTTATGAATTTTTGTGTGTTATAGCTATTTTCGACTTCTTCTCCAGAACCGTCACTGAGATTAAGCTGAAACATGGTGGATATGTTCCTTGTAGAAGGGTCAAACAAAGTTGTTCACTATGTGGGAATGCTGCAGATTCCTGATTTTTAACGATTTTTTCCATTCAGGTACTTATCCGTCAATGCAGCTTTCCTATTGATTACTATGGAAGTCAATGAGCATTCTAATGCTAATTCACATTTTTAACTTCTTCTCCAAAACCATCATCCAGAGTAACTTCAAACTTGGTGGGGATGTACCTTGGGTGGGTGTCTACCAGTTTGTTCAAATGGTCATGCTCCAGTGATTTTTGGATTTTTGATGAATTTTTTTGTTCTTTTTTTGGAAAAATCTGAACAAATCTTTTTCTCCAAAACCGCATACTCAATCACTCTGATATCACACGAGAAGACACCTAGGGACTCTGTGTTCTTAATTTGTTGACCAGAAGGCGCTGCAATTTTTTACTAATTTTTTATGAATTTTTGTGTGTTCTAGCTATTTTCGACTTCTTCTCCAGAATCGGTACTCAGATTAAGCTAAAACGTGGTGGATATGTTCCTCGTAGAAGGGTCAAACAAAGTTGTTCAGTATGTGGGAATGCTGCAGATTCCTGATTTTTAACGATTTTTTCCATTCGGGTACTTATCGGTTAATGCAGCTTTCCTATTGATTACTATGGAAGTCAATGAGTATTCTAATGCTAATTCACATTTGCGACTTCTTCTGCAAAACCATCATGCAGATTAACTTCAAACTTGGTGGGGATGTACCTTGGGTGGGTGTCTACCAAGTTTGTTCCAATGGTCATGTTCCAATGAATTTTTTTTTTTTTTATGATTTTTTTTTCAAAAATCTTTACAAAAGGTTTAACATGGGAATTTCTTGTAATGGTTATAACTTAAATAATTTTGGCCAGATTTACTTCAAACTAGGTGGGGGTGTGCCTTAGGTGGATCTCTACCAAGTTTGTTCAAATGGTCATGCTCTATTGATTTTTGGAATTTTTATGATTTTTTTTTTTCGTTTTTGGGGGGCAAACCTTAAAAACTCTTCACCTGTGAAACTGCTCACCCAGTTGTTTTGATATCGTTCATAGACACTCCCAGGGACACATAGTTGCCAATTTGTTCACCAGGTGGCACTGCAATTTTTTCTAATTTTTTTTTATGAATTTTTTGTATGGTTTTGTTATTTTTCACTTGCTCTCAGAACTGTCACTCAGATTAAAGTGAAATGTGATGGATATGTTCTTGTGAAAGGGTCAAAACAAAGTTGTTTACTAGGTGGCACTGCTTTAGATTCCTGATTTTTAAGTATTTTCAACTCGGGTACTTACCGATCAATGCAGCTTTCCTATTGATTACTATGGAAGTCAATGGGTATTCTAGTGCTAATTCACAGGACAACTGACACAAAATTTACTGTTTACTTGATAACTTGAGATCTGTTTTGAGTTAGTACTGTGATGTTGCACATGTTAATGTTTTTGTATGAAGGTCATGCTCAGACAGTACATGAATGACTTTGACCTCATTTCTTGGGTCACAGTGCAACATACATGAATTTTATTCTTCATTATAACTTGAGAACTATTTGAATCTTGATGTTGCACATGTTAGTGTTCTTTTATAATGGTCAGACTTACTCAGAACATGGGTGACCTTGATCCTTTCCCAAGTTCATAGATCTGCAAGTGTGATGAATGTCAAGATCAGCTGAGCACGGGCTGTTCACACAGCCCTCTTGTTTGGGAATTAGCACCAAAACATGCAAAGTAAACCTGGCTTTTCAAGACTTCACTTCTTTCAGTTTCTTTTGAACTGGGAAGTCATCTTTATGTGTCAGTTAATGCTCTTTCTTGGTGGGGGTGGGGGTAGAAAAAGTGTTCCATGTACAGGTGTACTCTCATGAAAATGTTGAATGCTCCCTTACGAAGCACCGTGGGAGACCTTTGAAGCTCACATTTATTATCTAGATATTGATCACAGTTGATTTTATGATATTTTGTGCATCCATGATTTCATATGATAAGCTGGGAGGTTCACTTACATGTTGTTTAAAGAGTTCTTTCTGGCTTTCCTTGAGTGCACTGATTTTATGTAACATCAGGACTATTGTAGCAGTTATAAGGTACATGTACTGTCCAGGATCTGACAGACAGTATGATATTAAGGTGACTCATTTGTACTCTTTATCATTATGAGAATATGCAGGTTTCTCATTAAACCTATGTAAAAATATTGGTAAAATTACAAAAAAGAGGCAGGTGCCTTGCTTTAACATCTATTTATAAAATTGTAATGCACTTTTTGTTTTCTTCCCCCACTGGAACTATTATGTGAGTGCACTCAAGGCACAGTGTGTCAAACTGGGACAACTTTATGGGTTTAATCTCCAGAATAAGATTTTTTTTTCCTTTATGGACCACACTTTTGCTTTTCGCAAGACAATAGAGTTGTGCTAAGGTAAAGTGCGTAAGCATTATCCTTTTTTTTTTCTTTCTTTCATGTACTTTTAGAGTCGTGTAAGCTGTCACCATGGCAATGCCAAACCCACCATCATACCCACATGTGCCTCAGTCGAGACAGTATGGTGCTCATGCAGGCATGCCTTTAGCCGCAGGGCCTAATGTACCACACCAGATGGGGTCCCCAACAAAGGAAGTGAACACTGCCAGCTTCTGTCGTATTGGACAGGAGACAGTTCATGACATTGTTCAGAAGACACTGGAGATTTCCAATATGTTGCGGTCAATACAGGTATAGTTCAAAGGGCACACATATACATTTGTATTTGAAACTTCTTGGTCAGATTTGTAAAACTTCATAGGTAAAATTACATGTTCACATAAATGTTATAGATTTAAGTGGTTACTGTCTCACCCGTAAGCGATTGGCGAGACTAAGCACTTACTTTCTGGACATCTGTCTGTTCGTCCGTCCATCCATCCATCCACAAAAGACATCAGAGTGGCATTATTTCACTAACTACACTGGGTAGGGCTTTCATATTTGGGTAAATGATTTATAGTAATGGTCACTACAGATTTGTACTGTCACTGGCATACTTCATTGGTTACATCATGCTTTAATGAGCATTGTAGAAAAACTTTGGACTGGCTTGAATCATTCTGGTGAGACATTCATGCACCCTGGGCATTGCTCTGGTTAAACATATTTAAAGTTTTAGAAAACTTGTTGAAAACAGATTAGCTACTTTTCACTGACTGCACAAGTTAAATTACATTTATAGACATAAGGTACACGTGATATTATGGATACCAGTACTTACATTAACATCAAAAGAACAAAACAAAATAACACTCAATTTACCACCACAAACAATAATTGCTTTTCCATGCTGGGGATATCTCATATATTGGTTATGATAATTATGTACGCTTTACACCTGTTGGGAACTCAACCTGCAAAATGGAAACAAAAAAGTTATTGACAATCACATAGAGCAAGATATTCATCAAAAGTATCATCTGCACTTTCTGCCACTGTTAACATAATATATGAAGAAATAACGCAAATAAACACACACAAACAGTGCTTCCGTTGGTTTTGAGTCATAACAGGTAAATAACATGTTTCACAATAATGTTATGTAATGAAATAACTCCACACTTTTTCCACCCAACTTGGTTGAGAAGGCAGATTGTATTAACATTTGTTATGGTCATATCCTCCTTTCAATATTGAACTGAGAATTAAAACTTTTAAATGCAGATACTTGATAAAAAATATTGTAATTAATTTCCTGTTATGGCCAAAAATTACTGCTTTATATCTTATAAGGTTTGGATAACTTCATGTCCAACCACTCATGCTCACATTAGCAATTTACCATTCTAGTGTTGTTGTTTTTTTAAGCTCTGCTGACCAAAGACTGCAGAGCTTATGGGACGACTCATGTCTGTCCATCCGTCAGTAAGCTTTTGCTCGTTAGTGCAGTACCATCCACAGTTTTCAAGTTAGCCCAATATAACTTTGAAGACCTATAGGGTGTACGAAAATCTAGGCCGCTTTCGATATTGGTGGTGCCACCTACATTATTATGTAATATAGGGGTCAAAATGTGAAAATCTTGTGAACACTCTAGCATCTTTAATTTTTGGCGGATCTTCACCAAATTTGGGGGATTGTGGGGGAGGTCAAAGTTTAAGTTGCTAATGATACTGGTGGTGCCACCTATAATTTGACAGAAATTATGAGCCCAAATGTGATTTAAAATGTAAAATTCCATATTTGGAAAAAGTAATTGGATTAGACTGGCCAAATGTATTGGATATATAGACCATGGCCAAAGCTAGAATTATATATAATACCAGTGACTTTGACCAATTTTTTTGAGGTCACCATGTCTGTAAAGTTGAAAGAGGTGATTTTTTAATGGCAGTGTATAGCTCCGACTTCAGTGGCAATGTCAGCACAGCACCAGGCAGGCCTATGGGCCTCTTATATTACATAATCTGGTTGTTCTTGATCTTCTGTCCCAAGGTCACTGAGGACATAAAGTTAAGGACTCACTCATTGTTGTCTTGGCACATGCAACAATATTTATCACAGGAGTTGCACATATAAGCTATGATTACATGTGGTGCAAAGTGTCATTGGAGGACAATTTTTACATTAAATGTACATAAGCTCTTTATATGTTCAAAAGCCACTTGACGACTCACATTTTTAAAATGAGCAGGTGAAATATAGCCACGATGCCAGCAGAGCATGAGGCCCATGGGCCATTTGTTTTGTTTACTCTATTGGTATGGGCATTTTGAAGATTATCCTTTTCTGCAGAGTAAATCTAAAAGCAACAACATCTTACTTTGGGTGGTAATTCAATGTACCGGTAGTGCTGTGTTGAAGTGTTGTTAATGGCACGGTTACAAATTTAAGACAGATGTGACACTGGGAACACTCACTATATTGCCATAGAAAATTTGTTGTATGCCAATAAAGATAGGCTGTTTGTTCAGTTTTCTCCTGATGTCCTTTGTTTTTCTGTCCACCTGACATCAGTGACAAACATTAAATTTCCAATGTTTACTTTCTAAAAGAAGGCTATAATTAAACTTGAAATTATTTTTTCATTGATTTTTTTTTTTTTTGTCTTCTTGAATAAAATAAGTGTGCCAAAAGCCTGTCTGTTGCATGCTTTTGTTGACATATCCTTAAAACTTGGAACAAGATATGTTTGTTACATGTACCATATTTGATTCTCTGTGTTACCTTCATCTGACTGATAACATACTAGTGAGGCATGTAATGACCGTAATGCGATTGAACATTGCATTTCGATTGTGCCTCAGAGGTGTTACTAAAGGGCATCAGAGTAATCTGAATAATGTGCAAATTAATCAGATATTGAACTGTTGTATGGGTACCATTTTCCTGGTTAGGACCGCTTGCCAACACAACCTCTGTTGCACAATTAATGTAAACACGACAATATGTACAGAAAAAGATGTTGATCTACACTCTCGTTGGCCTTTGCAGAAAGTCAGGACAAGACTTGTGGACACTTTAAGCAGGCTGAAACCATTTTGAAAGTGCCTTTTTTAGTCACCATTTTGCTCTTCTTTTGCCAGTAGGACAGACACAACTCCCATTGAGCATGATGACATCAGCAACAAATTTAAACCCCCTTAAGCTGGCTGGTGGTTAGATGTCGTCTGCTTCTGTATTTTCAACTTCATGTAATTTCAATGGTACATGTAATGAAAACCAATTTGGCTGAGAATTGCAGATGAGACCTATGAAGACCACATTCTGAAGGTCAACAGCTTTCCCTGGCATGGGTTAGGGACTAAGTGGTCAAGGAACTGTTGACTGTCTTAATTAAAGGGGGAAAGCATTAAAAGCAGCAAGCTGCACCAACAACAGTACCCATTACCCAAATACATGTAATAAAATCTGACTTTTTGGCCTGGTGCTGGCTCCTGTACACATTATATACCTACAACAATATCAACATTAATGAAATGGTGCCCTTGCCTGCTTGGGACAGGAAGACCTGTAAACCTGAGGGATGGACTGTCAACCCGGCAGCGGGCAACAGTAATTTTTCTTGCGGTTAATAGTCAAAACTGTAACACACCCAATTAGCCAATCAGAACACTAGATTAATGTCTGAGGTATAATAAACATAAATGTGTCCTTTTTACCTCTGAAAATGTTGCTACTATCAGGAGGATAGAAATTAGGGTTAGCTTTTGGGTGCTTGACTGTGAAACGTACCAAGTGTATGACTGTAAATGAGAAAACCTTGTTCATCTGGGCAATGCCTGTTTCTTTGTCAATATCCAGAGCAAGGTCTCCTGAAAAGTGGCTTGTCTTTTGCAAGAAGTACATTACCACTCAATAATTTTTACCCCGAGAAATGCCACCTCTTCTGTGGGACCAGTTCATGGTGGTTATGTTGGGGGTTTCGCACAAGGGGAAACGTGACAGATGATATGAGTTGCTTCTTATGGTTCAATTTTCAGGTACCAAATGGCACTGGCAATACCATACAGGCATACCAAGAGAGAAAAGCCAAACTGGAGGACAACATCAAGAGTATGGCAATGCTGTTTAAAAGGCTCCGCCTTGTCTATGATAAAGTGAATGAGAACTGTGCACATCTTGACCCTCTCACAACACAGGTAACCCTCTTACATTTTGAAGAGTCTGGGCTAATGATATGTCCATGCATCAACAGTCAATGGCCAAAAACAGTGTGTTTTGGCTAATAACACTCTGTGATCTGCAGCCAAATTGGCTAAATCATTGCAAAGTCTATTGAGTTTTTTCTTTTGGGAGACACAAATAAATCCTTGTGATACTTAACTTTGATAATTTTTAATTATAATCTGTTACAAGAAAGAGTTTCACTTGCATTTATAAATATATACAGTATTGATTGAAACAAACAGTATTTTGCCAAAGATAGTAAGAGATATTATACCAGCAAAATGCCTGGCAACTGCCCATGTAATCAGTGAAAAATGAGACATTGGAACTCATTAGCATTTTAAGGGTGTCCATGTGAACGTGTACAGCTTTAAAATCGAAAGATCTATATGTAAACAAAATGGAAGCCAGGTGTGTGTGTGTGTGTGTGTGTGTGTGTATATATATATATATATATATATATATATATATATATATATATATATATATATATATATATATATATATATATATATATATATATATATATATATATATATATATGTATGTATATACATACATATATATACATATAAATCAAAGAAGTTGGGTGCTTGTACAGTAAAGTTCAAGAAGAGGCCTGTCCACCCAAATAGTGCACAATGTTGGCTATTTAATTCTTGTTTATGTTATAAAGTTTTGCATGGAATTATATATCAGGCTCATCATTTAATTATAGTGACACAACTAAATGACATCTGGAAACTAGAGTATCATATTTATGACATTTTAGGACACAGACAGCCAAGTTAAATACATGTATATGAAATGTGGTTTAACTAATAAGTACATCGAATCTGTTGTCCAAGCATTTATGAGAATTGTGCGCAAAATGTTTCTAAACACTTCAGCACTAAATGGGTATCTTATACCATGCACCAATCATCCAAATGCTTATAACTGTTTAGTGTAATTGGGGAAGTTTCCAGTTGGCTAAAGTGTATTCCGTGTAATCTGATGTCTCGGCCTCTGTATTGCAGTGCTTCCGTTTTCAGTTTTCAAGTAGGCTGAACATTTTCATCTCCGGATTTGTTCCTGGAGATGTGTACTTGTCTGGAATTAATGTAAATATAATGGATTATTTTTGCACTGAAACAAAGGAAGGAGGAGAGTATGGATGTTATGGACATCTTTAGGCCTTTCTGAACTGGACTTTGTCTTTATCGGTGAACCTGATACATGTTCATCAACATTGTCTCAAATTTCTAAAGCATTCCTGTGAAAGGCAGTTTCTGGCTGTTGTTTGTTTAATGACCAGTTGCAGATGTCCAGCTATATCTCTGTATTTGAGAAGTACAATGTCATAGTTTCAGTGGCTGAATTCCATGTGTTCCTCACTGAACATGTATTTCTGGATAATGTGAATGCAAGTGTATGGAACGGCGAAATGCCTGCTGGTTCTGAAAATATTTCTGGATAATGATGTCATTTTCTGTCTAATGTTTTATCAGTAAGCATTTTTAAGGGTCCGCCCCATGTTTTTAGGTTGTCCGGCCACCTAGACAATTTTCTCTAGTTCGTTTTAAGTCAGAAAACCGTGATCATACTCAGTTTTTGCAGGATTTCTTTATTTTTAATCTTCATCCAATACAGTGGAAGAGGTGGCTTTCAGCTAATACCTTAGTACACTTTACCTCATAACACCTCTAGTCAACTTTATGGTGCTAAAAATTGTATTACTGTTTACCAGTTTATACCAGTGTCGGTATAGTGGAACAGTGTATGAAGCTTTTAAGTTTCAAAGGAGTTGTCTGTCCCTCAAGATATCCGTCCGTCTGGTTGTGCACATTCTCATTACCGCAATATCTATAGAATGCCTCCATGTATTTTGCTTAAATTTGGCAATATGCTTATCTTACTTTATCTTATCTTATTTTGGTGTCAGCATGACCTAATTTCAGCAAGTGGCAGATTTTTATCCTGGCGGGCCCTTCAGTCAAAGCTTTGCTTTGAGGGGTATCCAGTGTTTCTTTTGCCAATTGAAATGGCAGAGAAAGAGTTAAAAAGTTACAATGAAAATTGTGGGCATTAACATTTTATTTCGCATTTTTAAAGCAGTTTTATAACACGCAGACTGCACATTCCGCTTTCCATTCTGTTTGACAGGGACCATTGCCCATGGTGGGTGAAGATGATCCTTGGTTTGATGAACCCAAAGTCAATGTAGAGGCAGTCAAATATGTCACAGAGGAACACAGAGAAATGATAGAAGTAAGCGAGATGTAAACATTTTGTTTATTGCACATGCTCTTTTATTTTGGCATGTATAAATTTTGAAATTTTCAATTTTAGCCTTTTAACTGATGTTTCAATTTGAATATTTTATACGTGGTTTCTATCTAACCTATGTTGAAAAAATATTCCATTCAGCTTTTATTTTCACAGTTTCATGCCATCAGAAGTAAGAAATAAATAAATAAAAAATACAAGGTATAAACATTTTTTTTCCTGGAAATGCCGCTTTATTTTCACATGTGTAAATTTTCAATTTTTTTTTTCATTTTAGCCTTTTTAACTGATATTTCAATTTGAAATTTTTAGACATGGTTTCTATTTAACCTATGTTAAAATGATATTTCGTTCAGTTTTTTTATTTTCACAGTTTCGTGTCCTTGGAAATAAAAAATAAATAAAAAAATACAAGAAGATGTGTGAATTTACAGTGCATTATGAAGTAACTTGTCTAGTTTGTACTGTGCTTATTTTTTTCTCTGGAAGATGTATTATTTTTATTATTCTGATGCTAATTAATCTGTTCCAAGAAAGTTGCATATAAACATCAGAAAAATGTGTTGCAAGATACTGATTTGTAGACTTGCATATGGAGTCTCTTTCGACAGATGATGATGAACCAATAAATGTATTTTTAATTTCATGCATATTTTATAAATTTTCATGGCTTTTGCATGTCATGTATTGAGCTGAAGTTTTGATTTCACTATGTTGAACGTAGACCCTGTAAAAACTGTTAAAATAGTGTGTATTTGTGTGTTTGGGTTTTTTTTCTATTATCGTGGTCTTTTGCTGTCAGTAAAATGACCAAAAATAAAAGTACATTGAAATAAGAGTGAATGTGAAACGGTTTGTTGAGTGGAAAATGGGAAATCAATATCAGTTTAAATAAACAACTAGAAAAAAGTGTCTTGACATGGGTTGCCACTGCAAATAATTCTGACATTGTTATGTAAACCCATGTGTAAATGAAGCATGGATGCAGGGTCTAAAGAAATCTTCACGTGCAATGCTGTTTCTTGTGTTTCAGATTGTCCAAGCAAAGAACAGGCAGCTGAAAGAAATTATTGATCAGCTAAGGACAATTGTGTGGGAAATAAATACAATGATGGTGATGAGGAAGACGTAGCACTCAGCAGACTGAATAAACAGCGGTCAGGAAAGAAGATTGTGCAAGAAATGCACACACAGGGTTGTGTGGTACATGTGCCAGATGAAGTAAACATTTTGCCAAGTGGGAAAAAGTGTCAATTCTATTTTGTGGCTGTCCGTCCTCAGAATGTTGATACACAATTTTGTATTAAAAGCATTCAGGTGGTCAGAGCAGTGACACAAAAAGGATTGAGTCGGAGTCACTGGTGCATGTTCAATTTTGAAACCTTTCAAGCACATCAACTTCACTTACATGTATCAGTTGCACTTCCTTTTTACTCTGTAATTAGTAAAAGACTTGGCCAGTGGTTTTTTCCAGGGGCTGCCAAGTCATGCTACATTTGTCCTTTCAGTGGCAGTATTACTTGCCAAGCAACGCAAAAATGATTGATCTGAGACCAGACTGGCTGGTGATAGAGCCGGTCACCTGTAGGTGGCGCTACAGTCAGCTCCACCCTGGTGTTCATCCAGTGCAGGTGGTGACACATGGGGGATAAACAAACCCTATGCGAGTCATTTTTGGTTGAAAGTATCTTGTGACAAATGCGGCAGCTGCTCCCACCAAGGAGAATAGTGTATCCAACATGCTTTATTGAACGAGAACTGTTTTTACCAGGAGTTTGACTTTCCAGTTGCCCAGTGGGCCATGGTGGATGCTTTCAGTTCAGCAAACTGCAATAAATTGGGAAGCAGGCATGGCAGACATGAACCCCAGCAGTAACATTACTTCTATGTATGGACCAACTGTCTGAAAATTAAAACAAGTTGTATTAAGTGCAGGGACAGTACATGACAAGAACCAGCCCATGTATTAAACAAAAGTTCAAACAGTCTCTATGAAAATGCAAACATGATAAGAATACATGTAGAAGTAGGTCAGTGGAATCTTCAACTGTCACTGCATAATCAGCAGAAGAAAAGAGAGGAGGTTGTAGTATGGTGCATGTGAGATCCATGCTGAAGGTCCATCAGACTTCTAGTGTAATGGCTGAACCCCTATATATAGAATACATGTATGTATGTATGTAACTATGTATGTTATACATACGTACATGTACAATGGAAATGACAACCCACATAAATTTAGTATCTGTGAAACTGACAGTTAAAACAGGTTTGGGCATCTCCCACAACTTGAATCTCACATAAAACATCACAAATTTTAACCATAACTGTCCATTATCATGATTATGACAAAATGGTTCTTCTCTGAAAAGACAGCTCAGCTAGTCATCTTGTACATTGTATGTCTAAGTGGTTGAGAAATTCGCCTTTAATGTCGTTTAAGAACAGTTTCTTGGACTCCTCTTGAATTTAAATTTGCTGTCCACTTATCCCACTCAAATTTAACCACCTGTACAAGACTGGGTCAAAATGCCAGAATGATGTGGTCAAGGAATGCCTAATCATGATGGTTGAGGAAATTAAACATGCAACTTTTTGTCTTTATAAATTATGTTTCATTGTTGTTCATTGTGCAAAAAAGTGACTGCCAAATAATGAAAATATATATACCGTATTCATCCCAATAGAAAGATGCCGTGCCAATGCAAATATTTGCCAGATCTTGCAGTGTTTTCGCGGGACTATGGAATAAGTACTTTTCTTGATTGAAGGTTTTGAAGGCTGTTCAGTTCAATTAGGTGATACATAACAATTAATATATTGCAGTGACATTTAATTTGTTATTTGAGAGTATCATCTTTGCTAAATTACAGAAAAAATCTTGATTTTGCATCTAGACCACTTGGATTGAAAGTGGGGGGCATGCTTCTATTAGGGCATGTGCTACTATTAGGATGAATATGGTATATGCACTAAAAACACATAGTGACCCGATCTGTTCCCTTAGAAATGTGTCAGATAAAGGAATCAAACAACCAAGAAAATTAACTTTTGCCATTCAAAATGTGTCATCATAATGAGGTTTCACTACATACATACATATATATATAAATATATATATATATATTTATATATATATATATATATATATATATATATATATATATACATACATACATACATACATACATACATACATACATACATACATACATACACACACACACATACATACATACATACATACATACATACATATATATATATATATATATATATTTGTATTTGGGTCTTTTTGCCCAGAACCACTTCATAGTAGTCAATACCCTATTCCCCAGTGCAAACTCTTTACTCTCCATAAGCTAACTGGTCCCTGTCTAACCTATATACAGCTGGAATTACTGTTGTCCATATTGCACACGTTCCTCTGTAAAATTTTGACATAGGCTGTTTCAGCCCAAATAAATTAAAGGGTCTTCAGTGGGTAACTACTCAACATGTTTTGGAGCCTTTTACCTGTACATGTCTCTCTGAGTAGCGGCTCCTTGTCTAAGCTAAATATTCAGCAAAGACAACCCACATAATAAAGAATAAATATGAACATGGCAAATGATGAATTAGCTAAATACGTGAAGTTTTGCTTATAAATGCAGGGCTTCATTATGAAAGAAGAATACCTGTCAAGCAAACCATAGTTAAATTTGTATAGTACAGGTTCAGATAAGAACAATTAGACTTACCCCTGAACCAATATGTACCCTTTCTAGCTGGACAGCTTATCCTAGTTAAACCACGGGGCAGTGTATAACAGAAGTGGAAACAAGCTGGGGCCTTATATTCAGTCCCAGTGATAGTAAAATAAACAGTTGCAGCTAGACCACCTGTACAAATCAAGGGAAATCCCAACAAGGACTGCAACAATGGACAGCCTGCACCAGAAATGTAAAACAAACTCTGTGATGACACCTACCCCTCAAACAATTAAGCTCTATTTAACTGCCAACCCTGAGTCAATGTATCAACGTAATGTGTCAGGTTTGTGACATTTGAGAAAATACTGTCAATTTTGAGTTTATGGGCATTTCGGCATGTCAGAAAAGAATGAAAGTCATTAGCATTTATGTCAAAAACATGTTATCAAAACAATTTTTCTTAACAGGATTTTGAGTTCAATTAGACAAGCTTGTAACTGTTGTCAGTAGCTGCTTGCTACCTATAGCCCCTAGGGGTTTGACCTAACAGAAACAAGCTAGCCTAAAATGTCAGAAAGGCGAACATTAAAACAGAATGATGCCAAAAGATAAAGTTAAGTAGCAAAACAGACAAGTCTAAAAACTGTAAATTATTGTAGCCAAACTTTCTAATAATCTTTGCATATTTTACAGCTAAATTTTAGGGCAAGTCAGAAAAGAATGAAAGTCATTCGTAATGCAATGAAAATATAATATTTTTTAACCAGATATCAAGCACAATATATGTATATATACAATATATATATATATATATATATATATATATATATATATATATATATATATATATATATATATATATATATATATATATATATATGGCTCCGAAACATGTTGAGTGGTTACCCACTGAAGACCCTTTAATTTATTTGGGCTGATACAGCCTATTATAATTTTTTTACAGAGGAACGTGAGCAATATGGACAATAGTATTTCCATATGTATATAGGCTAGACAGGGACAGGTTAGCTTATGGAGAGTAAAGAGTTCGGACTGCGGAATAGGGTATTGACAACTAGGAAGTGGTTCTGGGCAAAAAGACACATACAATTATATATATACATACATATATATATATATATATATATATTATATATATATATATATATATATATATATATATATATATATATATATATATATATATATATATATATTCATACATATACATATATATACATAAATATATACATATATATATATATATATATATATATATATATATATATATATATATATATATATGTACATACATACATACATACACACTAAGCACTGCTGACCAGTTTGCAGAGCTCATGTAATACCTTTCCAGCTATAAACAACTGCTTGTAAAAGAGACAGCCCAGACACTGTGAACAGCCCCAATAGTTTTGTGGAATTCAAATTTTGTGTGAAGTAAAATCTTGACCGAGTGTGTCTTTGTTGCATGTTGCTTGATATGGATGAACTTGGCTTAATTGTTATGGCCATTGAGAGCATGAAGGTGAGGCAAGTATTTTTGTTCTTATGTTCCTGCATCTTTAATAGTGGACAAACTGCCTTTAAATGTCACAAGCCCATTAGGGTAGCAGAAGTTAATGACTGGTGGCACCATCTGTGATACACTTCAGGAGGAACATTTTGTAGAGTTGAAAAATGTACTACTAAATTCATTATATGCTGGTGCCACCTAGTTTTACTCAAAACATGCCAATAAATATGCAATGAAAATCATTGTCATATACAATGTAGTTCAATGTGTGTGCAAAAGCTTAGAATGGTACTTGAACCCTTTCCCCCTTAAACTGGCCAAAACCTGCTGGTGGTCAAATGTAGTCTTCTTCAGTGTTTTCAACTAATTTCAACTGTTATGAAAAACAATTTGACTGAGAAATGTATGTGAGACTTATCAAGATCACATGCCAAGGAAAGCTGTTGACTCAGTCTTAATTTAAGGGGGAAAGGGTTAATCAGGGACCTGGTGACCCCACTGTGTATTGCTGTCACTTGATAAGCCAGCTACACATTTTTCCACTGCGTCCACAATTTGCACCACGGACCAGCCACAGGGCTTTACAATTCTTTCAATCTCCTGTAGCCCTCAGGGTTAGTAGTTTTGGGGTCTTACTTGCCCCCTGTTCAAACCTGTTTGCCTTTTAAACAAATATTGCTTGTAAAATTTCTAAATTTTTGGTTGGCCCCCGTGGTAGCACTTTGAGGTTTCAACTTGCTCCCATTTGAAACTTGGCTTGACTCAGGCAAGCATCCATGCGAATTATAGAGCCCTGAACAAAATATAATGGTGGATTTATTCTGCTGGGGGGGGGGGGGGGGGGGGGGGCAGCAGATTACTTAAATACTTTTATATCTTTATGTTTCAAAAAGAGGTTTCAAATATCTTTCTGCTCCAATCTGGTAAGCA
The DNA here is from genome assembly GCA_964020975.1 of Hermodice carunculata. Classification (NCBI taxonomy): domain Eukaryota; kingdom Metazoa; phylum Annelida; class Polychaeta; order Eunicida; family Amphinomidae; genus Hermodice; species Hermodice carunculata. Next base: position 45,932,664 of record OZ026623.1, on the reverse strand, counting down.
CTGCTGAAACTTCCATACTGTCAGGATGTCAATGCTAAGGCAGACACTCTGATTATTAACTATAACTGTAGCTAATTTGGCTGAATATTAATTATAAAAGTAGCTAATTTGGCTGAAGTAGCATTAACCTCAGTACCAAAATGTTGGGTTCTTCTAACAAAAACTATGGCCAAATTCCACATTTTGAAATTATGCTCAATAAGTCTAAATAATGTAATCACGACAGGTAAAATACAATGTGTATGTGCATCAGTTCAATAATTGCCAAATATCTTTAGCCAATTAAGGTAAAGTGTACATTTTTATTTTTATTTTTTTTTTTTTTTGATAATCACACCTTTTTTCCTCTGGCTATTTGGCTAAAGGATACTGCTAGCCTGGTCGATGTAACTTTTGCCCAATTTCCTTTGTTTGGCACAGTGGTCTCGGCAGTTTTTGAAGAGGGCAGTGTAATTTGATCAAAAAAGGGCATCTGAAAGTGGGTAATGGAGCAGAAAGGGCTCACCCAGAAATTTAAGTTTAGAACTAGAGCATTTCAGCATGAACAAAACAGAAATCTGTTAAAAGTTGACAAACTTAAAAAGTGACCCTGCTTTTGTATGATATGATGATGTTTAGACTACAAATGTCAAAATATTAGAACTGCAATAGGTGAAAATTCTGCAAAAAATCCAGGGAGCTAGACTTGCACAAGTCCTGGTGCATATCCCTATTTTCCTATCCTGCAGTCCCACCCAGAAGTGCAATACATTTTCCCCTCCACAAAGTTAACGGTATATTATGCCAACTAGACAGTATTATAGTGTTATTAAGTAGGGCCTACTGTCATTTTTTTAACTGGTCGACACTGCCGCTGTGCGGATTTCAACAGTAGCAGCTATGGATTCCTAGTCCCTTCTAATCCCATTATCATTGTGATAAGGCAAAGTGGCAAGTGATCTTTGATGAATTCATGTTTATTTTAGTCACTGACCACACAATCAAGACAAAGCTGATCATTTCCCTGTGACTGCCGACACCAGGACACCCTCCGCCTGATGTAGTGCACTGCAATTAACCCTTCATTACACCGTAGCTCGATTAATAGCTTCGGAAGAGGGGTGCGTTGTGACCTCTTGCTTGTCTGTGTGATAAAGAACACAGTGCAGACTGACCGGCCCTCATCTGTTATAGACACGTTCCAAGCCAATTAGCTAGGTTTAGGGGCCTACCTGCATTGTAACAGAATAAGGCTACAATGTGTGTGACGGGTTTCACTTACTATTTTGTAATGAATTAAATTTTAAGTAAAATACGGAAAACAGTCCAGTGAGACTTGAGCAAGTCTACCAGGGAGCAAGATAGAATGGAAGGGAGCCCAGAGAAAAGGGGCAGGGAGCAAAAGAAAAAGGCAGAGTTGATCTGCTCTCTATTTAAGCTGTAGAGAACATGGTTACAATCATAACAAGCCTATGACAGGTTTCATGCACGTTTCAGGAACTGCTAATTACAATAGGCTCTCAAAACTTGTAGCATTATATTTGCAGGGGCTGCTGGTGACATTAGCCAAGCCAAATACTACTGTTTCATTCATTTGGCTAAAGAAATTTGCAAATGTTTAATTAATTTTAATATGTATTATATAAGAGTTAGGTCAAATTATGCAGGGATAACTTTTATTTCTTGATTGGCTGCAAATTTCGAAGGCCTAGATCTGTCTCTGTAATTGTCTTTTGACAGACAGAGAGAGAGAGAGAGAGAGACAGAGAGAGAGAGAGAGAGAGAGTGTTTTAGTGCCCGCTTCTTCTTCTTCTTCTTCTTCTTCTTCTTCTTCTTCTTCTTCTTCTTCTTCTTGTTTGTCAGGTTCTTCAACACTTGATTTCCGTGCGATAAGTCTTGAAGGACTTGACAGAATTTGATGAAACTTGGTATGCTTATGTATCTAGGCAAGACCTAGGTTGGGATTGTATTTGGGTGACCTTGACCTAATTTTCAAGGTCACACAGTCACTTACGTGAAATTGGTTTCCGTTCGATAAATCATGAAGAACAGGATGGAATTTGATGAAACTTGGTAGGATTGTGTATCTTGGCAAGACCTAGGTTGGGATTGTATTTGGGTGACCTTGACCCAATTTTCAAGGTCACAGGGTCACTTATGTGAAATTGGTTTCCGTGCGATAAGTCTTGAAGAACTTGATGGAATTTGATGAAACTTGGTAGAATTATGTATCTTGGCAAGACCTAGGTTGGGATTGTATTTTGGATGACCTTGAGCGAATTCTCAAGGTTACAGGGTCACTTATGTGAAATTGGTTTCCGTGCAATAAGTCTTGAAGAACTTGATGGAATTTGATGAAACTTGGTAGGATTATGTATCTAGGCAAGACCTAAGTTGGGATTGTATTTGGATGACCTTGAGTGAATTCTCAAGGTCACAGGGTCACTTATGTGAAATTGGTTGCTGTGCAATAAGTCATGAAGAACTTGATGGAATTTGATGAAACTTGGTGGGATTATGTATCAAGGTAAGACCAAGGTTGGATTGTATTTGGGTGACCTTGACCTAATTTTCAAGGACACAGGGTCATTTATGTGAAATTGGTTTCTCTGCAATAAGTTTTGAAGAACTTGATGAAAATTGGTAGAGTAATGTATCTAGGTGAGAGCTAAAATAGGATTGTAATTTTCAAGCAAACTTGGTCATTTGTAATTTGTTATCACCTGCAGCTTATTCAGAGACTTAAGTGTTCCACCGGGAGACATTTGATTTTCTTTTGGAAAATCAGTCTGTTCTAGTTGTGTTTGTGGTTATCCCATGACCGACCCCTCTTCATTCTCTTCATACTTGGCAGCTGTTCTTCCAATTCACACAAAATTTTATATTTAAATTTGGAAGAAATACATTTTATTACCATTTTGACCATAAATTTCAACAAAGTACATAGTTAATTACTGGCCTCTCCACCATCTGGAAAAGTTGCCTCTGTATAATATACCCTAATGGTTAAACTTCAATGTCATTTTACAACTCTTACTCAATACAAAGGTCTGCATATTGGTCTATGTAATGTAGCGTCAATATTCCCTTGGAGATGGAGGAGTACAATAAATCCTTTCTTGGAAGACCAGCCCTAACTTAGGTTTGACCAAACTGTCCTCTCAGCAGGGTTCCCACAGGTCCTTGAGAGTGCATGTACTTTAATTTGCTACATGCATTTTCAAGGCCTTGAAAACCTTGAAGATTAAAGGTTTTTTGGCAAAAGTCCTGAAAGAGTCCTGAAATTTTATTTTTCAAGCAGCAACCAGTGAACCAAGTTCTAATATGTCACCAAGACTATGAAATTTTCCCCAAACGTCTTGCATTTTTTTAACTTGATTCACATTGTGATTGAATATTCTTCGATCATATTCGCTTGAAGTGACTGGTAAACACCCATTTGTCAAAATGTGACGATGCAAATTACAAAGTATCCATTTGCTTTTACCCCCTTTTTAACCCATGTGGGCTGGGCAGTTCCCATCAAAATTGGGTCTAACCAATCATGTGCAGTCTGCTTACATGTACAGATACAATGTAACAGTCTGGTAGGTAGCAGAGTTCATCACCTTCCTAGAAAAGATTGGAAATGATGCTATTTTTTACTCTCCAAAACCGCCACTTTGATTACTCGGACACTCTGTGGAAATGAAACTTGAAGGGTCAAACTAAAGTGTTCTCTCATCTTTAACTTTTTTTTTGTTTAGGTACTTGTCAGTTTATGCAACCATTACAGTTGACCTTTCTGGATTTTGTTTGGATGGTCACATTCTAATGATTTCTGGATTTTAAGCTCAGCTTACTTGCTAGTCACGCTGATCTTTTAGGAGGCCTAGTCGTCCATCTGTTCACAATTACATTTTCGACTTCCTCTCCAAAACCGTCAGCCAGATTCACTTCAAACTTGGTAGCTGTGTTCCCTGGATGGGTCTCTACCAGGTTTGTTCAAGCAGTCACACTCCAGTGATTTTTTTTTTTTTTTTGGTGAATCTTAAAAAATCTCCAACAAAGCCTCTCATCCAATTGCTTTGATATCAGACAGAAACACCACCAGTTCTTAATTTGTTCACAGGTGGCGCTGCAATTTTTTCTATCTTTTTTCTTTTTTAATGACTTTTTTGTGTGTTTTCGATATTTTCAACATCTCCAGAAGAGCCTTCCTTCAGATTAAGCTGAAACTTGGAAGATATGTTCCTTGTAAAAGGGTCAAACAAAGTTGTTCACTGGGTTGCAATGTTGTGGATTCCTGATTTTGAAAAAAAAAATCAATTCGGGTACTTTTTAGCAAATGTACCTTTCCTATCGACATTCTAATGATAATTCAAATTTTCAACTTCTCTGAAACTTTCATCCAGATTCACTTCAAACTTAGTAGCAATGTACCTTGGGTGAGTCTCTACAAAGTTTGTTCAAATGGTCCATTTTCATTCAATTTGATTTTTGTATTTTAAATGTTGTCCTTTTTTTTTTTTTTTGCCAAATCTTAAAAAAGCTGCCAAATCACCCACCCAATTGCTTTGATATCAGACAGGAACACTCCTAGGGTCGGCATGTTCTGAATTTGTTCACCAGGTGGTGCTGTAATTTTTAGCTCAGCTGACTTACTGGTCAGGCTGTGCTTTTAGGAGGTTCTCAGAAATCTTCCAAATGTCATATGCACTCAGATAAACCTGAACACAGGTCTATTCAGCTACAACCTTGATTCTGTGGGACAAGCTAAGGTTAGCTGAGCACAGGCTATTCACGCTGCCCTTTAGTTTCCTTTTCAGGTTTGGCACAATTAAAAAAAAAAAAACACGTAAACTTGTTTTGACATTTCATAGGAACACTTTGGGGAGCCTCTAGACCTGAAATTGTTCAACAGGTGTTGCTGCAACTAATTTTTTGCTTTTTAATAATTTGCATTGTGTGTGTTTTCATTTTTCTTGGCTTTTTCTCCTTAATATTTGGATCCTGTTCAGACTTTTTGGAAATGTACGTGGATTTGATCTCTACAAATTTTTTCACTGTGTTTTCCTGATTCTTAACAAATTATCAAATTTTGGAAATTGCCAAGGGGATATGTTCATATTGGCAACAGTGACAATGGTCTTAAAAAAGGTGACCTAGATAATCTGAAGTTCACAGGACCACCTCAGTCAGTGAAGGCCAGGTGAGTACAGGACTGTCACAATCCTCTTGTTTTGTTCATTTTGTGGCAACATATTACCAAATCTCCAACAAAAAGGCTTGACCAATTGCTTCAAAACTGGATAAGAACACTTCTTGGTGGCACTAAACTGGGCTGGAACTTATCATGGATTAAATTTTGAGGTGAGCTGAGGGCAGGCTGTTCACACAACCTTCCTGTTTTGTAAAATCTTGAAAAAATGTAATTTCTCAAAAGTGCATTGCCAGTTGCTTTGAAATTGCATAGGGAAATATCTGTATACAAGGGTGGGACTTATGCAGTACAGTGGTGACCTTGACCGAGACCTGATTGCTTAGGTCATGGGCACCTATTGAATTTTACTATTCACTTGATAGCTTGGAAGACTATTTGAGCTACAACTTTGACGCTGGTGGGCCTTTATGTGGGTTAGATTGACAAAACATGTGGGTGACATTGACTTCATTCCCATGGTTGTGGGGTCACTTTAACAAATTTTACTGTTTGCTTGATCACTTGAAAAATTTGTGTTAGGGCCTACATGTAAGTGAGCAGGGACTTTACTGACCATTGAGCAAGTGTTTGATATCTGTGCATAAGAGTCTTCGAGAATAGTGACACTAACCTTGTTCCTAAGGTCACAATGCCACTTCACTTTGTGCATGCAAGCTCAGTTGAGCATAAAACTGTAACAGTCCTCTTGTTCGTAAAAAAGTAAAAAACTCCGAGGAAACCACTTCGCCAATTGCTTAGAAATTTCATAGCCCCCCCCCCCCTTTATTTTTTCAACAGGCAGCAATGGAACTATTGTATTTGTGTCTTTTTGTCCAGAACCACTTTCTCGTAGTCATTAGGCTGTTCCGCAGTCCGAACTCTTTACTCTCCATAAGCTTACCTATCCCTGTCTAACTTATATACATATGGAAATACTATTGTCCATATTTCACACGTTCCTCTGTAAAATTTTGACATAGGCTGTATTAGCCCAAATAAATTAAAGGGTCTTCAGTGGGTAATAACTCAGAACATGTTTCGGAGCCTATCCCCGTACATATGTCTTTGGGTAGTGGCTCCTTGTCTCAGCAAACTATTCAGCAAAGACAACCCACATAATAATGAATAAATATGAACGTGGCAAATAATGAATTAGCTGAATACGTGAAGTTCTGCTTATAAATGCAGAGCCTCATTATGAAAGGAGAATACCTGTCAAACAAACCATAATTACTAAATTTGTATAGTACAGGTTCAGATAAGAAAAATTCGGCTTACCCCTGAACCAGTATGTACCCTTTCTAGCTGGACAACTTATCCTAGTTAAACCTCCTGCCAATGTATAACTGATGTAGAAACAAACTGGGGCTTTGTATTCAGTCCCAGTGACTGTAAAATAAACAGCTGCAGCTAGACCACCTGTACAAACCAAGGGAATGCCCAACAAGGACTGCAAGAATGGACATCCTGCACCAGGAATGTAAAAGAAACTCCATGATGACACCTACTGCTCACTTTGAATGTCTCCAATCAATTAAGCTCTATTCCACTGCCAACCCTGAGTCAATGTTTCAACGTAACATGTCAGGTTTGTGACATGTAATAAGGTTCTACTTATGTTGTTTCTTCAAAGTTCATGATCAAGACAAGACTGCTTCACAGGTAAATCATATTGAAACAATTGAACTACACCCATTTAATACCTGGTGTGCTTGGTGCAAGCAAGTCTGCCGAGTGTCCTCTTGGCACAAATGATAAAGCTTTAGCTGGAACATAGATTTGGGTTGAGTGCATCTTTATCCGACACATGACAAAGGGTTGCAATTTTGCTGGATATCTGATGAAGGCAACAGTATCCTCCTGGGTGTCATAGAATTTTGGGTACAAAAACTGTTGATGATATGGTCTACATATTATTTGTATCAATCGATAATAAACCAGCTCTGTGGGTACAAGTTCTGGATGGTCATTAGAATAAATAATGAATTTAATGATTCTTTGATATACTGGCTACCCAATATCTCTGAACATATGGCCAGTCTCTTGTTTACTTCGTTGTTTCATATCTTTAAATATAAGCATTTGGATGTGACAAGGATAAATGCATTATTAACTGATGCTACAAAGTCCTCTAAACAGATCAGAGAGCCATCAGAATGCCACAGGAGTCCTCATGTCTCTAGTTATGCTACATATAGGTAGTTGCCTCCTCTCTATAGAACTGTTTAGCGGTGGTAAGAGTAAGTTGCTACTGTAAGATTGGTTTAATCTTGTATTTCTTTTTATGCTTGTTTCATTGCTGCGATAAAACCGTCAAAATAAAAGTGCAACGGAATAGTGGTTTAGCATAGGTTTAATAGGAACGAAGTCCAAAAGAGTGAATTTAAAACTTCAGTTAAATGCCTGAAATACAAAAATCTTGAAAATGAATACATGTGCAAATGAGTGTTTTACAGCAGATGTATATCTCTTTGATAGATAGTTTTCTTGCCACTATATATATATCTATCTATCCGTCAGGTGGCCATAAGAGAAAATTCTTGTGTTTCAAATTATGCTATGGTCATAAAAGTTATTAATAACATGCAAGAAAAACTATATTTAATTATAAGCGATACCATATGTCCTATGTTGTACAAAGTTGTTGTCTCGACTCTGGAGATCTAACCATTAGATGGCCATAAGAGAGTAATGATGTCAATTGTGCCAAATATTCCCTTGCTTCTATTGACCTTAACCGCATATGATGTCAGCAGTTATTACCTTCAACAAAACAAAAGGTAGATGGCTGGTGACTGTTCCGAATTAGTTGCCAGGTTGGTGAATCTACAGTTACAACTTAGTGAAAGGCTTGTCGTTTTCATTAATAATTTGGATAAAAACTTTTCCGCTTTCTTTGGCGCTCTTGGGGCGCAAAGCACCCAAAACGCACCTAGGAAAACCGTTAATGCGCATCGCTTTTGCTTTCCTGTTGTCCTCGAATAAAAATCTATTTTACGAGGAATTTGAATCTGAAATCGCCACATTATTTTATTTTTTGACCAGCACTAAAAGAATTTTATAAGATGCAAATAAATATCCCATCTCCGAGTCCTGAGTTGGCCGCCTGAGATAGAGCGGTGGATATATCCTGCTAGTTGGCCTCTTTTGAGGTGTTAGAGCGTCCTCCGTCCACTGGTATCTCTGTCCCCGTAATAAACGACGCAGCATCCGACGCCAGGAAGACAATCGTCTGGGCTACCTCCGTGACAGTGCCCATGCGTCCCATGGGGTGAAACGCCGCCAATATTCTATGAAACTGGACAAAAGATCGATAGCTCAGTTTTAAAGGTAGTAGGCGCCATTTCTAGGCTCACAAAGTGCAACAAAACAAATTGGCTTCATATTATATTCATTTTACTGATTGTATATAGTTATTATACATACATACATACATACATACATACATACATACATACATACATACACACATACATACGCACATACATACATACGTACGTACGTACATAAATACATACATACATATGTCAGTTATTCACAGTCAAAGACGAATGATAGTATGACGTTGCTAAAACATCACAAATGAAATATCACAGACCTATCATACACCACTTGATTGATGACACAATACAGAAATAACTGGAACAAACCTTCTCTAAAACTAGCCTACAGGATAGTCCGGCAGAAGTTTGGGTTCACCTGACATTATTGACTATAGTTTTTTATGCTTGATTTGTGACTACTGGGTCAGACAAAGTCAGAAAATGTCGGGTGACATCTTGTCACCCTTGAGCATTTGAAAATATTGATGGTTATTCATTTAGCCCTGGCCCTACCCCTATATTTGCTTTTGTTTCACCACACACTGACAATATATTTCAAAATAATCATTCAAATTAATAATTGGATGACCTCTTTCCTCCAAATAGATAGCACAAAACAAAAAAAATGTGTTTTATACTGTGACCTTGAAGTGACCTTGACCTTTACATGACCTTCACCTGTTAATTGTTCTATTAGTTTGACACATGTTTGTTGGTTCTGTTTTTGTATATGTATATGGTATAGATGTAAAACAATTGGCACATGTAGTATTATCCTCAAAATTGTCTTTGACTTTGACCTTGACCTTGGTCATGACTTTGATAAGCCTTCAGTCTTCAAAAAGTTGGTTTCCAGGCACTTTTGAATTTTCGTAATATGGCGTGTTTGATTTGTTTGCATTGTAAAGGTAGTGACTGACAAATAAATAAGCTTTGTTTTTCTTTTAGTAAACAGTTGTAGTAGCCAATAAAGCAATCAGTAATGCAAACATGCAGCATACTGGTTTAGAGTACTGTTAAACTACTTTTTACCCTCCGTATATACAGTACCAGAAGGTATTGTTGTCCCCTGGGTCGTCCATCCATCAGTCCGTCCGTCTTGTCAACGTTACCACGATATCTCAAAAAGTATTCACCGTAGCTGTACTGAATTTTTGTCACAGAAGGACCTTATGATGGACCAATTTCCTATTGAAAAACAGCTTCCTCTCTTTATTCTAAAACTTTTCATGAGACTTTTAATGTATTTATTTGAAAGACATCTGAGTGGCGCCAACCCGGACAATGTTACCACGATATGTAAATATATATATATATGTAAATATATATATATATATATATATATATATATATATATATATATATATATATATATATATATATATATCAGAAGACGCTGGTTTTATGTTGGGACCTGGTCCATCATAAGTATATATATATATATATTACCTTTTTATGGAACTTTGAATGAATTTATTTGAAAGCCGTCTGAGTGGCGTCAGCTCTGACGACATTATCCCGATGTCTTAAAACATATTGACCGCAGCTTTACCAAATTTTTATCAGAGATGTATCTTATGATGGACCAAGTTCCTATTTAAAACCAGCTTCCTGTAACAATTTTATTCACTTTTTATGAAACTTTTGACATCTTATTTGAAGGTTTTCTGCGTGGCGTCATGACACCTTTACCGCGATATCTCAAAAATACTGACCACAGCATAACTACATGTTTGTCAGAGATGCACCTTATGATGGAACAGGTTCCTATTTAAAACCAGCTTCCTCTTTTTATATTTATAAACCTTTTTATGAAGCTTTAAAGTGTTTATCTTCAAAGCCATCTGAGTGTGGTGCACAAGTGGAGGACGTTACCATAATATTTCAACAAGGATCCAATTCAGCTACACCAATTATTCTTTCAGAGATGCATATAATACTGGACCACATTCCTATGGGAAACCAGCTTCCTCTTATTATATTTGAACTTGTTATCAAACTTGTGAAGTATTTATTTGATGGCCGTCTGAGTGACGCACAGTTCAGTGGTCTCTGTCACCAGAACTTGCCCCAAGAACACTTCCAAAATTTCTCTTTCACCTCATAGACAACAAATTGTATGTAAAGTATTCTGCTGCAGTCTCAAAAAAAAAAGTTGAAGAACTGAGGAAAAAAATATATTGTGGGCGCGGAGGGTAATCCATTCTCTCAACACCATTTTTAATGAGCTAATTATGGCTTCATTTTTTTCTCGCAAGTAGACATGTAGCTTAGTAACTGTAGAAATTAGAAAGACTGATGCTAAATCTGATTTTTTTCTGCAATTTAACTTTTTATATTTTTTAGGAATTTTACACAAAAGACAAATAGTATTTTCAAATACAGATATGTATTTCGGATTTTAAAATTTATTGTAAGCACTTCTTAGTCTCTACAAAAATATTCTGTCACTATTTTGAAAGGTCTTTGTTAAATATTTAGAGTTGATCTTAAAACACCATTTGTTTTGCAGTCTATATTGTGTTTTCCATTTTACTTTAAGGTAAAAAAGATAACTATTTTCATTTTAAGTTTTCATGAAATTCTTTTGCGTCCGTCCGTTCGACCTTTTACATTTTCCACCTCTACAAAATTGTTGCAGGGAATGTTTTGATTTTAAAAATGGGTATTCCGTAGGTGGTTCTCAACCAATGTTAAGAAGGAGATGATAATGCAGTATTTTCTCATTTTTTATGTATATTTTTACTTTACTTAATACAAAAATGATATTTCTTCTCAAAAACTGCTAAGCCAATTGCTTTGATATTGCATGCAGAATCACCTGAGGTCATGCAGTCCACAGTTTGAACATTAATAATGTTCATGTGGTGCTGCGTGTTTTCCTATTTTGTATGAATTTTGTATCCGGACGCTATTTGTGTCTTTATCTTCAGAACGGCTACATGGTTGTTCGCACTGTTATCATGAAGTAATCTGACTAAAGATGACGCAAGATGGAAAATAATGAGGATATGTTAATTTTTGATGAAGCCGTGGGACATCAGACTTTGGGACAATGTGTCGGTAGCGCCACAATTGTGCAGGCATGTAGCAATACAGTGCATGTGTTGTAATACTGTCAAAATGGTTTTATGAAATGCTTTGATTTAAGACAGTTGTTTCCTAGGTGGGCCTATACCATCTATATGAAGATGATGATAATGCAATATTTTTTTTTTTTTGATTTTGCACATGGATGTTCCCCAGTTAGTTTTGTACCACGTTTGCGAAAAAAAAGATCATAATGCAATAATTTATTTATATATATTTCATAAGTTTTAAGCGTTTTTGCAAAAACAAGGCCCTTAGATTTTAACTCCCTTGGCTTCGTCGGCCGGTGGGATTTTTATTGTTGTCATGTCTGTGTATGTGGGAATACGCCCCCCCCCCCCCCATTACTTTTGCGAACCAAATAACTCTTACAATAGAAATTGAGCTGCTGTCATGAAACCTGTACTGTAGAAGCATATAATTAGAAAATTGGGTGAGTTTGACATTCAGCGACCTTTACCAAGGTCACTAGGGGTCATGAGATTTGTTCACTTGTGGAGAGAATAACTTGGCGCTACCAACAAGAAACGTTTACTGTTGGAGCATTTCATTAGAATCTTGATAGGGTTCGACATTCAGTGATATTGAATTATTATTAAGATCACCAGGGGTCATCATCAGTCGCGATATTGTAAAAAGGTGAATAGAATGGTTTGTTTTAAGGCACATAGAGTTGCTCTGGCTAACATTCATCACGTGTGAAGCGATGGCCAAGCAAAACTGTGTATCTTTTGACAGTGGATTTTAGTAGAGTTCAAGCCCTTTTTTCCTCCTGACTCAACGAGTCTTGTATATATTGGCTTATATCTTTGTAAGTGTGGATCTTAGGCTACCGCTAAACACTACTAGAAATGTACATATGATGTTGTTGATTTTGATCTTTAGTGACCTGGAAGGCCAAACAGTCACAGTGGCTTATATCTTTGTAATAGTAGATCCTCGGCCCACGGTTATTCTTGAACATTACTAGAAATGTTCTTAGGGTTTTCTTACGGTGTTCTTAATTTTGATTTTGAATGATCTTCAGAGCTCACACTGTCATATTGGCCTATATCTTGGTTATAATTAAACCTTCAGTCAACTATTGACAACTACTACAAGTACTAGTGCAGTTCATGTAAAGATCAGTCTGCACTTGCGGAAGCCAATTCCAGTCAGCAGAGCACACAATCACCATGGTCTTTCTGTCTTATGTTTTAAATCCAATATGCATTTTTGAGGTTGTAAATGACCATATAGACTCTAATTTTGTAAGACATTTAAAGATGTTTTGATAATTTGAGATCAATCAGCTTGTGCAGTGTCGGCATAAGTATAGTTTATTTGGGTTGACAATCAGCTTGCCCTGTGTCGGAACATGTATTCCTAGACCATGGGGTCATGTGATGGTCAAGGTCACTTCAGCTAAAAATGGTTAAATAGATCCCACATAACAAATACTGTAGTTTTGTGGTTTGTGACACATGTTTGTCTATCGCAAGCTTACCTATTTTCTGGTGGCTTTTTTTGTTTGTTTTTTTTTTTTTTTTTTTTTTGTTTTTTTTTTTTTTGTTGTTGTTTTTTTTTTTTTGTTGTTTTTCTTTTGTTTTTGTTTTGTTTTTTTTTTTTTTTTTTGTTTTTTTGTTTTTTTTGTTTTTTTTTTTAATGGGGCGGGAGGGGGGGGGCAAAATATCAAAATGCTCAAGGGTGACATGTTGTCACCCGGCATTTCTCGGAAGTATATACCAAGGTCACTGAAAATCAATTAGAAAAAAATCTATAGCCAACAAATGCAGGTTCAGCCCAAATCTTGCATTTTTCTGCCCGACTGAGAAGGACGAGATAAGTGACGAACTGCAAAGATTTTATAATGAATAACTGCTTAGAGAGTGGGCTTGATGAGGCTTCCTGGGCTCCACACAACAACAATCAGACTTCCTGGAGCTCGTCTTTAGCTCCCGAGATCCAGGCACGATGCGATATCATGTAAAACTGTTATTATATTTACAAAAGAAAAAAATAGTGCATCCGATTGGAAACTGTTGGACTGTTACCTCTGGTAGTTCATCCGCACTGGCAACAAGGCCACCAGACAAGTGAGTATCGGAGTCTATCCCGCCTAAGCTGGAATTAATGAGCATATACAGGAAATAAAAGTGAGAAGACCGCTTGTTATCCTTGATCATTACAATACCGATGAATTGCACTTGACATGTTTACAAGTCAAATGAAGTGAATCCGGAATTCAGATGTTTGTTTGTGTCTGTGTGCTGTGGTGTGGCATGTGGATGTGTGTGTGTGTGTCGAGAAAGCTATATAAAAGGTGTGAAGTTTAATGTGAAATTGCAGTCGCCTAAATACTTTACTTTAAAGCAAAGACACAGATTACCAGGTGCATGTGAAGTATGTGGTTGGTTTGCCCTCCTCCCTCCCCCGCCCCCTTTTTTTTTGGGGGGGGGGGGAGTGTTACAATTCTTATTGCGTGTTTTTTTGTTTTGTTCATGGTTGAATTCATAAAAAAGTATGGCAAAATTAAGCAACTTATTGTCCTCCGAAATAAGAGACTTTTGCTGGTAAGTACATGTTTTTTTAAATGTATTGGCATCTTTCTTTTTCTGTACCACATCGGGAACTTTATTATGCTTTAATTAAGACGTGATATTTTTAAACTTACTTCACAGAATTCACCCGAACTCCATGGGGCGCCAGCTCTGCAAATACACACAATGTCAGAATCACATGCGATTTAAGCATTGAGACCATGTGTGTTCACAATATGCAACACAATGACAATACATCTATTGATACGATGAACAGTTTTCCAGCGTGGGCCTATTGATGTTGGCTTAACACAAACTACTATGTCCTGTGTCGGCATGGATGAGACACCACAAGTGGGAGTCTGTTGATGTCTTTGGTGCAACCACTGGCGCTCGCAGTCGTAACGTTCAGTCAGTTTGAAAGCTTTCGTGCTAATATAAGCGCGCGGGGGGGGGGGGGGGGGGGGGGGGCAATGGGTAAAGAGGGTGGACCTGGATAATCTGTGCGTTCATGACGCTCATCTTTGCAGTCAATTATTTGTGCTAATAAGATGGTGGCGGATGGGCCTGAAACCACAACGTCGTCAGATAGAGCTCCTATGTAGAAACTCCATGTGACGACGTTGACGTTGTGGTTTCAGGCCCATCCGCCACCGTCTTATTAGCTCAAATAATTGACTGCACAAATGAATACACAATATTTTATTGCAGATATGGCCCTACGTGGGTCATTGAACCCAGGCCCACCCTCTTTACTCATTCTACCCCCCCTCCCCCCCCCCCCCCCCCCCCGGTATATTAGCACGAAAGCTTGACTGACTGAACGTACGAGCGCCTGTGGGTGCAACGAAAGTCCAAAAACCATGACGCGAGAATTGTTGATCCTCCTGGGGTAGAAAGAGGCCAGAATCAGATAACTCAATGTTGATGGGCCAACGAACCCATCTGGTGAACCGTGCGCGGCCCTTAAAATACTGATTTGACTTCCACATGCTACTGCCCTTGGACATACACGTACCAGAGACAGGGTCTTCGTGAACATGTTGAGAGACGCCTTGGTCATGCTAAGCCCTGTGACATACATCAGCTGGAAAGATACATTAATATAGTCATAAAATTACGATGAACTTGTTTTAAACCATAATTATTTGGTCGGAAAAAAGGATTGGGAAACAGGCTTCGCCTATATAAATCCCTCTCGCGATGAACTTGTTTGTGGAAACATTTAATGATCTTAATTTCTGACAAAGATTATTTTTAATCTACTGTATCGCATCAGATCACATCGTATTATGTAATGTACTTTATTAAATAGAAAAAAATGTATATATATATATATATATATATATATATATATATATATATATATATATTATATATATTAACCAATGCGCTTTCTTATCAATAATTATACTATGTTATCACTACCAGCGAAATATTTACATTATTAGGCAATAGCAACAAATCCTCTGTGCTTCTAGCACCATTCAAGTAAATGTATGCATGAGGTTCATTGAAAGTTAATATTAATGACTTAAATAGAACCAAAATATATCAAATAAACATATCGAACATGATAGATGGATGAAGGATATATATATATATATATATATATATATATATATATAATATATATATATATATATATATATATATATATATATATATATATATATATATATACATATATATATACATATCTCTATTTGTAGAGAGAGAGAGAGAGAGAGAGAGAGAGAGAGAGAGAGAGAGAGAGAGAGAGAGAGAGAGAGAGAGAGAGAGAGAGAGAGAGAATTGAAGTATATGTGGTCAAGAGTCAAATATCTAATTTCATATGCAGGTTCGAGCCCCGCTAGTTCCAAACATAAAGTATATATTGAAATGGAAAATCATAAACTCGCCCATTACCAACTATTTAGGTCAACGATCATAACACACCGATTTAATTTGTCATTTTAAAACAACATGCAAAATATCTACTTATACATGATATATTGGTGCATTTATAATCAACAATTATGTCATTTTTTCCCATGAAAATGGTTTGTTTTACGTTAGAATACTAGATACATGTATGTTTTTCAACGCTGTCTTCATTGTCTTATTTGGCAGTGGTCCAGAGAAAACCCAGCCGGAGACATTGATGAATTCTATGCCTTCAAGAAGTTGGGTAAAATCTCCTGCGACCGATGTGACAGAATCTTTAAGTATATGAGCTACTACAGATTCCTGTGAAATGGTGTGGCAAAGAGGTGAGATTTTACGACATGGTAACCATGGTAATGAGAGTCTGTGTTTGTAACCCAGTTTATGAGCTGATCTTGGTCACAAGACAGGCACATGTTACATGTGCATTCATCCTAACGCAGGTTTCTACATGGCAAATGTCAGAGTGGACTGCAGTGGAAATGAAATTATGAAGAAGGTCAGAAGCATTGGCACATAGACATGGAGTTATGGTTGAAGCGTTTAATAGAGAATGTTGAAAATGTGGTAGCTTTTTTTGTTTGACAATGCAAACCATTTAAACTACATACATGTCTGTACATTACGATCATGATATGTGGCTCATGATGGTTATTTTGCTATGTTCACATGGCTGCCTGTAAAAATTGATAATTTTGAAGTAAAAAGTGGTACATGGATGAATAGATATACAGATAGATAAACAAACGTAGTAAAAATATAAGCTTCTCTAAAGGAAAACTGGGTGGGAGACTCTTTCAAAACGTAGAGAAAACACAGATTATTATTTTTTTTTTTTTACAAAATGGTCCATAGATATGAACCCGCGTACCTATGTAACCTAAGTTCTGGAAATGTATCATCCAGAAATCAACACAATGTTAGGGCTAAAAACAGACTGTCTGCACCCAAATGTAGAATCAATTTGTACCGGGAGGTCCTTTATTCCTTCTGCTATTCGACATTGGAATATGCTTTCACCTGCAGTTCGTAATTCTGAAGATGCAGACTCATTTCAACGTAAATTGGACAGAGACCAACCGAAATCTAGACAGAAGATTTGCTTCAAAGCAAATCCGTTTGTGTGGCTTCAAAAGTTGTAAATATTAAATGCTACAACTTTTGTCCTTTCGTACTTAATATTCCATTAAGGTTATGGCTGGATGAAAATTTCAAAGTCTAAATGATCTTGACCTTTAGAGGTCACATATAAATTACAAAAATGTACAGTGTTACGCTACCTACAATTTAAGCAAAACATGGACCAGATCAGATGAAAATTAAAAAGTTATGGGTAGATGAAACTTTCATAGGGCTAAATCACCTGACCTTTGACCTCTAGACATTACATGTTAATTCCAAAAATGTGCAATGTTACAATAGCTACAACATAATCAAAATTTGTTAAAACTGACCGAGTTATAATTATGGCTAGATGAAAATTTGAAAGGTCTAAATGACTTATAATTATGGCTAGATGAAAATTTGACAGGTCTAAATGACTTGGACCTTTGACCTTTAGAGGTCACATGTAAATTACAAAATGGCAGTGTTACAATAGTTCTAATTTGAGCAACATAATCAAAATTGGATAAAACTTGACCAATTTCTGGCTAGATGAAAATTTCAAAGGTCCAATTGACAATGACCTTTGACGTTTAGAGGTCACGTGTAAATTACAAAAATGTGTAGTGTTACACTTGCTACAATATGAGCCCAACATGATCAAAATTGGATAAAAAATTGACCGAGTTATGGCTAGGTGAAAATTTCAAAGGTCCAAATGACATTGATCTTTGCTCTTTTGAGGTCAGATGTAAATTACAAAAATATGCAGTGTTACAATATCTACAATTTGAGGCCAATATTCTCAAAATTGGATAGAAATTGACTGAGGTGTGGCTAGACTAAAATTTCAAAGGTCCAAATGACTTGACCTTTGAACTTTGGAGGTTACATGTAAATTACAAAAATGTGCAGTGTTACAAAAATGTTAATTGAAGTTGGATTGGTTACATGTACCTATAATACTTTTGGAGATATTCAAGATTAAAATTTTCAAATGGCCTTTGTTGCATAATTTTCAAAACCGTTGAACCTCTTTACAAAAACTCAAGAACTATAGTCCTGATCAACAAACCAATGTTTTAAGTTTGAATATTTCTATGCCAACGAAGGTTTTCACAGCTACATTTCTGACAAAGCAACTGGAACTCCCTCTATCTGCCCCGTAGAAACCCCCGGTCTAATCTTTTCAGTGTTATATTACAGTATATTGTGTTGTCCTGTGACTTGAGCTTCTTTCCTTTACGTTTTTACTTTACATGCTTACTGTTATTGCGCATAACGAGATTCATGTTAATTGCCAAGTGATTGACTTATACACATTGTTCCTAATTGTCAGATAAGTATAGTTGTATTTCAACAGGAATAACTGTTATCATTTACATTTTTACTAACACGAGAGGAATACTTCTAGGCCCGTGCCTGTTTTCCTGTCGTTTTTTCCTTTTCTTTTTTTTTATACAAAAATTCTTAAACCACAGCAAAACTATTGAATTTTCCTTTAAACTTACGTGTATTTTCTGCCGAGGTACTTGCTTGCGCAGCATGCGGAGCTTTCATCATCCGGTAGTGATGATGTCTCTATGGTATAACTTTACGAACCAAACATTACCAATAATGTGTTATGTCTTGTTGGATTGTCTTAATTAATTAATTGCTAGTAATATGTGACTGGTCAGTGTTACTTACTGGTGATGCGTTATTTGCCTGCATTATGGAGGCCTACAAGTACTGGTGATTGGTGATTCAATCAAGGCGGTATTTGCCTCTCCATGTAAACAAATGTGCCTATGTCACTACGTAGGCCTAAGTATTAAATTATGCTCTGACTATAGCTTTGCTGGAGTAATGATTATGGAATTTATTGCTCTTGAAGTCGAGTCTAGATGTTACTGAGGCGTGCACCTACCGAAGTAATGAAATGACAAGACGGGAATAAAAGAAAGTGCTTTGAAATGAAATGCAAAATAAAAGCAACTTACCGGTCGACTTGCACCAACGGTAGACACATTGATGATTGAGCCTGGAAGCATACATTGACGTATAGACCTACATGGTTCAGCACATTTTCCAGACATGGCGCCACTCGTTGATAAAATCATTTCATGTCCTACAATTATCCGCCTTGGTCAGGATGCGAAAGCTTGGAATTTACTTGCACAAACTCGCCATGGTGTAGACCACTCATAAATTGCAAGCCATGCTGTTTTCAGTGCGTGATTGTGCCTGTCACTTTCCTTGATTGATTATTGTCCTTCATAAATGACGTAATAGACGAATACATTTACACAGACATTTAAATTATTGAAGAAGGGTTGTAGTTATTAATATTATGCCTTTCTTCTTGTGGTCTGTAAATTTGGGAATATTCTATAACAGCAAACGTTCTGTTAAATTATGTACGCCCAGCCTGAAAGTTATGCCTAGTTGCGTAATGATCTAGGGCCTATGTTTCTTTGATTTAAACATATTTTTATTAAAGTTCAAAGTAGATATATTCAATCTGTAAAAGTTCCCAATACCAACCTAACAAAATTTAGTTTTCTTATTTATTTATCGATTTATTTATTTTATTTTTTATCTTTTATTTTTTTTTGGGGGGAGGGGGTCAATTTAAACAAACAATCGAGCCCTACATCCCAACAAAGTGACTGTACCGATGTCAATCACGAATTGATCAAAACGGTCAAGCCAGTGTGAATACAATTGCATGGGTACCGGTCCGCGCATTTTCCATGGTTAGCATCACAAACGATGGTTCCTCTGTAATTTCTTCTTGAAATTGGTGTTGTGTCATAACTGGCATTAAGTTTTAGTGGTAGGGTTTGTTTGTTGCTGCAGTAAATAGTCGACAAACGCATTTTATCGAAGTCACTGATAAAATGTCAACAAGATCAATACATGCGGCAGCGGTATTTTCACCCAGCAATGTTTACCTGCGGCTGGCGTACTCTCTTTCCGTACCAAGAAGAAGAAAAAATGGACCCTCTGCTCTGTTGTACGCAAAGACTGGTACTATGTTATCATTCTGACCAATTTACAGCGTTAAATTTTGTTTCTTGTTTAAATAAATTGCCCGTAATCGTCACTTGTGTTCATACAAATGTCGGCCACCTTTCAAGCCAGACAAGACACTCAGTAATTTGTGTAGATCTGTGAATTTCCCGCCACGACATGTCCATTTTTTCTTATTTCTCAGCAAAGGCAGCGTCAAAATGTAATTATTACGGGCTTACGTTGATAAGAAAAATAAGAATGTCGGTCACGACACAGATAATCAACAACATGTGGTCAAAGCTGAGAATCGCTTTATATTCCTTCCCCGGGCCAATTGCTCGTGACGGCGAACGGAATAAAGGTTTTAAGTAGGAAGCTTATTTGAAACTATAAAAGAAGATTTGTGTCAAAGCAAATCTGTGCATGCCCTCAGAATTTGTAAATATGGCTAGATGAAAATTTAAAAGTCCAAATGTCCTTGCCCTTTGATCTGTAGAGGTCACATGTAAAGTACAAAAATGTGCAGTGTTGCAATACCTACAATTTGAAACCGAGATGACTGAAATTGGATAAAAATTGACCAAGTTACGGCTGGATGAAAATATCAAAGGCCCAAATGACCCTGACCTTTGACCTTTAGAGGTCGCTATATACTACATAAATGTACAGTATTACAGTGTCTACAATTTAAGCCCAACATGAACCAAATCAGATGAAAACTGACCAATTTAAGGCCAAATCAAAATTTCAAAGGGAGACCTTTACCATAAGAGGTCACATGTAAATTACGAAAGTGTGCTGTGTTGCAATACCTGCAATTTGAGCCCAACATGACTGAAATCGGATAAAAATTTGCAAAGTTATGACCAGATGAAAATTAATCAGGACCAAATAACATTGACCTTTGACCTTTAGGGGTCACATATAAAATACAAAAATGTTTAATACAAAAATGTTTAGTGTTCCAACACGTACAATTTGAGTCCAACATGATTAAGATTGACCAAGTGATGGCCAGATGAAAGTTTCAAAGGTCCAAATGACCCTGACCTTTGAACTTTAGAACTAAATATACAGTACTACATTACCTGCAATTTGGGTCCAACATGGCTAAAATTGGATGAACATTGACAGAATTATGGCTGAAAATTTCAAAAATCCAAATGACCTTGACTTTTGACCTTTAGGGGCCACATTTACATTACAAAATGTACAGTGTTACAATATCTACAATTTGAACCCAGCATGATCAAAATTGGATAAAATTAACCGACTTATGCCCAGAAAAAAATTTCAAATGGCGAAATGACATTGACATTTGACCTTTATATGTCACATGTAACTTACAAAAATGTGCAGTGTTATAAATCTATGATCTGAAGTTGGTTTGTTACCTATACTTATAACAATTTTGGTGATATTTAAATGGCACTAATCTGCATAAATATCAAAACCGTTAAACCTCTTTACAAGAACCCAAGACTTCATGTATGGAACTATAATTATACCAGGTTTGGAGTTTTTATGTATAATAGTTTCTAAGTGAAATGTCAGACACATTTGCTGGTAAAGAAAGAAAGAAGAAGCGAGAAATAAAGAATTCCTAGAAAAACAATATGTCTGTGTTGGCGCACACACATAATGAGAAAGAACAATTTTGGTTCAAAGCTCGATTATGCCCATCATACAATACCATACCATCAGTGAGACACTCTCCTTTGACAAGGGGGCGGGGGAGGGAGCTCAGCACCGAAGTGGTGCCACCTCAAGCCCGTGAACAAGCCAATTTTGCGTCCCCCCCCCCCTCCATTCCAAAGAATTTCTTATCACCCAATGAAACCTACACGTACCTCCTCCTTCGCTATCTGATTCCTACCTCTTATTTATTCACCAACCGTTTCATCCAAGCCTACCCAATTCCCTCTCAGTTAACTTTATTCTCTATCACGTCCTTTGATGTACATTTTCCCCTCATCTTAAGCCACTCTATTTACTTTCTTAAGAAACTCTCCCAGGCTTTGGAGCCTACAATATTGGACTAGTTTGCATAGGTCCATAGGGCTGCATTTCAGGCATACATATGGAACTGGGAACTCAGTCAACAACTTTCCCCAACGCACTCTAAGCGCAATGTACACTTAAGAACGTTGTTCAATCCTCGTATATATGATGATGATGATGATGATGATGATGATGATGATGATGATGATGATGATGATGATGATGATGATGATGATGATGATGATGATGATGATGATGATGATAAATAAATGTATAAATAAATAAAAGCAGACGACTTTTGCGACAATGGGCTTTTTTCTGGTAGTTTTAAAGGGGAAAATTGCATGCGAATATATTGCCATCAGGTGTCGCTCCTTACCCTTTGTCTGGATAAGGTGCGGAATTGCAAGTTGTGTCAAGATAAATGGCGCCCGGACGTTAACCTTGTACATCATATCAAGGTCAGCTACTTGTAGTTCCTGCGTGGTTCCCACTTTGGTGTACGCTGCGTTATTTACCTGCAAGGAAGTTTGTAAATAAAGCACATTAGGTCCTACGAAAGTCTTGCTCAGCATTACCGCCCGCCCAAAAATTTCTGAACCGCGTTTTCAATACTGCGCATAACTACACCAACTTCAAAAAGAGCTAGCAAACACGTCTAGATATGCCGCGATCAGCTGACTGCGGCTTAATGATATGAAAATCCATCAACTACAATGACATGTGCGTCACTTACTTGTAAAAATTTAATGAGCTTTTTATGGTAAATTTTAAAAAGAAAAGAGAGTGGAAGGGGAGGCACACACACACACACACACACACACACACACACACACACACACACACACACACACACATTTTTTCAATTTCCGAAAGTGGTGAATGTGAAATACTGTGTGGCTGGCCCGTGAATATCGTGACGACCCCCTCGGCTCTGCCTCGGGGGATTATCACGAGATTCACCTGCCACCAGTTAAGTATCTCACCGTGACTTGTTCCTGAACAATTCCTCTCATGCTCAGGGAATGGAGCACCTTAAGAACAGCAATGACGAAATATGCAATAGAGCTTTATGTGAGAACAGATCAAACAAATGACGGGAAAAGTGCTTCACTTTACATGAAATATAAATATTCACTTTACAGGCGAGCCACCGTCATTGTGCTCTAACCCAGGGCCCTATTTGTGCGGTACAGTCAATGTACGAACATTATCGTATCTCACGTAATACACTCAGTCTCAGTAATGAGTTGCAATTAATGTCGTCTTGGTGTTGACGTTAAACAACCAGCTGGAAAAATACTTGTGATTTGCCTAATAGAGCAGAGACCAACACAGAATATGTGTCCAATTTTGTCATTTATTCTGCCCAAAAGGCACATTCTCATTGCCTCAAATAGCAGAATTGTTGCCAGCCTATTGGAGCTAAATATTAGCCGGTCGTGTATGTAAATAGCAAATGAAATCGTAAATATCACGTCTCATTCCGACAAGGTTTACCATGCATAGTTTAAATTACGTCTTTGAAATCGTCGAAACGTTGTCAAGGGATCGTACGAATGGTTTTGCACCAATGATGGTACATGTATGTCGTGTGGCTATAAAATTAATGCAAACGCTACCAATATCAAACAATTCTGGATCAAATAGAAACAAAACAAAAACAAAAAAGATACTGAAAATAATTACCCCTTCGTGCCAATTTTTCGCTAAGTCAACAGCTTTCTTCGGCACGCTTCGGCCAGTGCGCCCACAACTTGCCGTGGAAAGCTATTGACCCGGCACTGTTCTTATATTCTCTGCAACTAAAGTTATGCTGATACTTGAATGGAAGGTCGGTTTACAAGGACTATGAATTTCGTATCGTTACACTGACTTTGGACAGTCAATAGTTAAGATCTCCATTTGGAGATGTAATCCATGTGAAAATGAGGTTTGGTGGCTCTTGTGTATTAGCGGTACTAACTGACCAATATACATATATTATCACCGTCATGTTTGTTATTTTGCGAGATGAAAACTTAAGAAACATGCGAGTCTCATCTAGGTTTAACGGCTGAAAATGCTCTCTTGAAACAGTAACCTTCATGCTGAAAACAAGATGCTCAACTGCTCAAGATTTGGCTGCAGACTGACTCTTGAATCAAAGTGGCCCTAAAAGAAAACAAGAGGACTCTGTGAACAGCCCGTCCTCAGCTGACCTTGACATTCCACCCGTTATTAGTCACATCATGGTCTAAGAGTAACTTGAAGTGTTCCCATGCAATTTCGAAGCAATATGGGATATTGACGCACGTGTCCACAGGAAAGCACAGAAGGCCTACTAGGCTGGTTATATCGGGCCTGGTCTGGCTAAGGAGAAGTCATGGACTCAGCTGCAGGCCGCCCGTCTGTTTGCCCTGCGAAATCTGCGCGCGCGGCGCATCCACACAGCATGATCACATTCAACTTTTGACCACGATTTTGGGACAAAACAGCCTGAAAAAGACTTCTCCTGGGCTAGGCCTGGTCCAGATTTTAAGAGTGTGTGTGTGTGTGTGTGTGTGTGTGTGTGTGTGTGTGTGTGTAATTTCTCCTTTCGTCAGAACAATCATCCACATGGTACATACGTTACTAATACACACATTAAAAAAATACGAAATTACCACTAACGACACAAACAATTTGCACGAGATCAGAAAATAATCCACTGTAATTGCATGTGGACCAGCGAGTTTACCTGCAGCTTGGCACTTCATTTCTATGAACAACATTTTCTAGTTATGATATTGATGCACGTATCAAAAGTACAAAGCACCCTTCAAATATCAATGACTTTAGTTTAACGTGTATGAAATGGTAGCTATATCTTGAAGAGCATACAAAATAGATCTCCGTTTCAGGTTATGATTTTTATCGAGAGTTTAAAGCCTGAACTTTGTTACGTTTCGTTACGTATTTAATTTAATGAGTCTGGTAGGCGTCTTATGTCTTGGAGAGCATACACAATAGATCTTCGTTTCAGGTCATGATTTTTATCGAGACTTTGAAGCTTGAACCGTGTTACCGTTAGTAACGTAGTTAATTTAATGAGTCTTACTTCTTGCTTTTGCCTCATGACCGGACAAATTCATTTTCATCGCTTCTTGGTCGTTCTCTGTACAAACAATTTGAAACCGTTTTTGGATTTAGATTTTGTGGCGACATGGACTTTGTAAAGTTTATGCTGCGTCAACATAGGACAGAATGTAGCAACGTAAAAAGACTCGATTCTTTCTCCCCCTTAATTTAAACCCATTTGTTGTGTTACAGTAGGTCTAAATATAATAAGATTAGTAATACAACTTAACTTGATCCATCAGGGTCCTATGTCACTGTAAAGTACGTCACCATGCTGCTTGACAAATTTTCTCAACTCACGTCAATTTTTTTAAAATTGCTACGCAATTAGTGCAAGTATTTGACATTGAAGAATTTTTGCATTTTTCTGTTAGCACTTGAGGTGATAAGACGCAGACAGGTATGATACTGAGCGAAATAAAAATAAAGATGAGCAGTTCTATATATAGCAAAATAATTAGCCGGCCAAAAGGTTTGCTGAAATACTGGAATGTATAAGCATGCACATTTATATATTATATATGCCCCTAAAAATATACAACACTCACCATCTACCTACCTACATTATTTAAGGTAATGTCAATGCAATGAAAGAAGATACACATGCGCCTAGTGACCTGATGACATTTAATCTGATGGCCATCATAAAAAATTCATGAATTCCCTGAAATACCATTCATTGATTAATTTAATGTGTCCTTATATTATACAATTATGGACTTTTGCTGAGGTCACTTGTGGGTTTTATGGACCTGAATGTTCTTTTTTTCAGGTCCATAAAAATAATCAGAGAACGAAACAAAGTCCACAATTGTATTATGTTATCAGCAGTTAACTCTTTCAAGATTACTGTTTATATCCTGATAAGTCCTGCAAGTTATGTGGGGACTATCTTGAAAACTGTGGACTGTATCACGTCCCACTGTAAGCAAAAGTTAAAGGACGGACATGTGTGTGATTGGATGAGCTCGGCGACTGACGACCGACAGCGTTTAAAATGGTGCTTGTTCTGTGTCCAGTATCTCCACGAGATATGAGTTTCAAACGGCACATAAATGGGTGCGCGCAAGGAGGTGGAGGCTCTGGACCCCCTATCCCCTCACGCGCTCAATCGTCAACCTCGCCTCGGACCCGTACCAACACACCTGCGGCTTAAACCACACTTACCAACACATTTATCCGTCCAAACTTGTTGACAGTAGATTTTACCAACGTCTTCAGAAACTCATCATCGGTCAGGTCTCCTGACATGAGCAGAATCTAAAAAAAAAAAAAAAAAAATAAATAAATAAATAAATAAATAAATACTAAAATAAAATTTAAAACAATTAAAAAATTAAAATTAAAATCTCATTTACAAAGGGAAACTTAGTTTGTCTCCTTGTTGATGTAAATACTATTGCAAGCATAAGTGGAAAGAAAGATGTTAGCAGATATCGCTTTATTATGACCCCCTTCGGAGAAGACGGGACATACAGCTTTGCTCATATCGGTCGGCCGGCAGAGGGAATGTAGTTTTTCAGGTGATATCTCAATTTCTAGAACTGCCCATGATATCGCCGTGCCCAAATTTGTGTGCTAAAAATGAAAGACAGCCGCAGGGCTGTCCTCCCATTGGCACTGTGCACAGGGTAGATTGGACGAGAAAGCGTGGCTCCCATTGTCAAAAAGTTATAGCTCTCCCTCTGTAGCCGTACAAATGCACAGAGAATCCGCCGTTTTGACAAAAAAGTATGTAAGGTATAGGCCTATTAAGTCTCAGTAAACTCTTTGGGAAGTCGCAGCCATGACTGAATCATGCGTTTTCAAGAAAATATTTAAAACGTATCAATAAATCAAGTTAAGATACAAATGTACTGGGTCATCGGACCTTGTAATCCACGCTACAAATGTCTTACTTTTTCTCTAGACAGGCCTGCTTGCTCACAAAGTTTGGCTGTGTCTTCCAGATTGGCCGAGTTCCGACCGGTCAGAGTCAAACTTGCCCCTCCCTTGGCAAACTCGACTGCTGCACCTCGCCCGACCCCAACATTGCCTCCTATCAAGTCAAAGTAAGAGGCTCTCGTTACACATATACGTTAACATCTCCCCATGGAAACCGGTCGACATGCACATGACGATATAGTCAAACAAAAAATGTGTTCACAGTGATGTCAGTAGGCAGAGATAACTTTTTACTATTTTAGGGGGGATATGTGTGCTTGCAAGAGCCAGTCCACAGCATAATAGGGCCTACATTATGTAAAAGAAGAGTTGCAACAAAACCAAAATAATTTGTTGTGCCTCGTGCACATTAATTGATACAAGTCAATGTTTATAGCATAGTCACGGTGCATGACTGTATTAGTCAAAGGTGACTCTGACCCTTTTAAGTAAAATAAAAAACGCTAACAACCTACTTCGTTTATTAGAAATGTATTACAAATACATGAAAAAGTTCTTGACTTGATGCGGATCTATAAATTGATCATAGATTAATTATAATGAAGCAGAAGAGAAGATCGTGGGAAAGCCATCGTGGGCAAGATTGAAGATAACGGTGCAGATTATGAACGCAGCTAGCGCATGCAATAGATCTAATTTTCTGTTGTTGTTGATGTTGTTGTTTTTTTTGTTTTTGTTTTCACAGAGAGAGAGAGAATCAATGCAACGCACTGTCTATGTACTGCACTTTTATGAGATTTGTTGTGTTCATTCAGGTTTCTAAGACACCTTTTCTGGCTTGAAAGCCCTTAAAGAAAGAAAGAGAGAAAGAAAGAAAGAAAGAAAGTAAGAAAGAAAGAAAGAAAGAAAGAAAGAAAGAAAGAAAGAACAATAATTATTGGAACAATTCATTCATTATTAGTCCATTATCATTTATTATACACTTGAACAGAGCTTAGGGCTTGACATGAATGCTTTTTTCAGTGGTTTTTACATCAAGTAAAAATGTCAATTAATGAGAAGCCAAAAAAGCCCCTTCGCCCCCTCCTTTTAAAACTGGGCTGACCCACTTGACGAGATCAATCTGTGTGTCACTTGGCCATGCCATGCGAACACTCCAATTACTGTCTGCATAAGCGTCACATACATGCATTCACTGACACACGCCAACAGTTGTGCAGTCTTTGTGCATTTGCACATACCTGTTATTACCACCACCCTGTCAACGAAGTTGTTTACTGTTTCAGTAGACATGTCGATTTAGGCCTAACGTGGAAATGGTGCAGTCGTGCACAGACGGGAGTACCAGCTTGGACCGGTCGCTGGAGCAGGCTCCACTTCCGGCTGTGTAGAGAGCTTGGGGTGATCACATGACAAGAAGGGCCCAAAGGAGCCAGGGGTCTATTTTACGAAGGCGTTAGTCCAAGCTATGTTTTCAGTTCTAACAAAACCTCATCAAAAGTTTCCTCAAAGTAACATGTGAACGGCTAGCACCGTAAAAACCGAACGCAACTTTAAACCTTATGATGTTTATAAATAGTATTACATACATACATACATACATACATACATACATACATACAAACGTACGTACGTACGTCCGTATAATACACATTTGCAATAATAAATTGTAACATTGCCAACCCAGGGACGGACCTAATTAAAACCTGAAAAAAAAATGTAGCCAAATGGGGAAGTAAAACTGTAATTGCCCCAGACTCCAGCAAGATACTTATATAATTCATGAAAAAATAAGTAAGCCCTTTACGAATTTGTTTAGCCAACTTAGAAACATTAGCCTTTGATTATTGACTAATGGCACCTGCAGTCCTTGAGGCTGAAAAAACAAACAAACAAACAAACAAACAGACTTTCTTTTGTCTCTGGCAGTTTTCATTTTACCATGAATGTTGAAAAATAATGGGTAATAAAACCGGGCTAATAAATTTAAACAAGTGACGTAATACTGTTACCATAGAGCGACAACATTGTTATAATTGAGTGGTCTGGTGTTTTGCACCTGGCCACGACTTTCATCATGATATTTATCATTATCGTCATCCACATTATCATCACCATGACAATCATTGTCCCCATTATCGTCATCATCATCGTCGTCGCCATAACCATTAACTGTTGTTTCATCTTCTTTTTCAGTTAACTCTTGCTCACCCAAGAGTTCATGTGGGAAAAGTGGCAAATGCACACTTGCTAGCTCTGGGTAACACAAAATGATAATGCTCCACAGTGTTTCCAATGGAAATTTGTGGCGCTGGTGGGATAGTGGAAGCGGGAGTGGAAGTTCTTTAAAGTGGAGAGAATTTTGTACATTGAATAGTTCCACCATATTGACAAAACACATACACTGCACATTGAAATAATGTTGCCATGGCATATATTTCTACATCCGATCTCCAGCTGGTCATTTTCCCACCTGTGAATGATGTTGATCAAAATTGTCCACACATGCAGCGAAGGTATCTCTGTGACTCCCCGTGAATTGACAGGTTTTGAAACGGAAGCACCAAATGTAGTTCTTCCATTTACAAAAAGAAAGTACGAACTGCCCTAAAAAGAACAATTTCCATCACCTGCAACACGGAAAACAACCGCATCTTCTTTCAACATGCATGGTCAAAATATATGCCTCTGGCCATACATTTTTTTTCCAGCAGTGACCGGTACTGGGGTCAAAGTTAAACTAGACGGCAACAGATAACTGCATGTCTGCAATTTCCACAGGCGCTTGTAACGTTCAGTCAAGTATTCCTGCCAAAATACCGGGTGTGTGTGTGTGTGTGTGTGTGTGTGTGTGTGTGTGTGTTGGGGAGGGGGGGAGGTGATGGCAGAGAGGGTGAACCTGAAACATCTGTACTTACAATGGCCCACATGGGGCCTTATCTGCAATAAAGTATTGTGTATTCATCTGTGCAGTCAATAAAATGGGAGATTGTGGGCCTAAAGGCACTACGTCGTCACATGGAGCTCATGCAGAGAAAGGTTTGAAACGAAGCTTACATCTGGACCACCATCCCGCTTCACGTTTGACATGATTTCTACATTTTTGTACATACCAACAAGCTGCAACTCACCAGTTTATTCCAAAACCATATTTTGCAGGTATGTCACACTGATAATCCATTGAAACCCACATATATCCATGACATCCATGGCGACACGCCTGTAATTGTCGCAGATGTCTCACAAAATCCATTTCGGGCAAAAAGTCTAATTGGTGCTTTTTCGTCGTAACGCCTTTTGCGTGTGGTCGCAGCTGAGGGTGCCTTTGTGTAAATGCAATGTGTGTCGCATCGCCTTCCCACCTACCTATCCACTCCCTCCCCCCCCCCCCCCCCCCCAGTATTCATACGCCTGTGAGCGTATCCTTTCATCCGCTAGTCTCAACTGCGTGCCTCCGTACGCCCCGGGTATGATCCTGTAATTGTTTCACGATTTGGTACTCACTGGGATACTTGATTGATTATCCCTCTCTTCCTTATGGTATGGATTTCAGTTGTCTTTTAGATGATGACGTGGACGGTGCATCTGCCACTTCCCCAGGAAGGCCGCTCCAGCTGTTCACCACCCTGTTGGTAAAAAAGAACGTGCGGACGTCAGTTCTGCAGTGTTTCTTCTGTAACTTGAATTTGTGGCCTCTGAGTATTCTACTTGGGTGGGAAAAAAACTTCTCTGGGTTGTTCGTGTGGGAGGTTTACAAGAATTTGTACGTCTCCCACCCGTCTGTGAGTTCTACGTGTTTGCAGGGACTGGAAGTCTTTGCTTAGTTGCTCGCTTCATTGCTTCAGGAGCCTGTCCTGTACTGATTCTAAAGATTTTATACCTTTGTTTTGCCATGGGCTCCATACAGGAGCCCCATATTCTAATATCGGTCTGACTATAGTTTTAATAATGTGCTTATTTTCGTTTCTGCAAGGTTGGTAAAGCACCTATTGATTATAACAATTCTCTGATTTGCTTTTTTGATGATAGAGTTTATGTGGGTTTTGAGATGGAGGTTGTCAGAGATGATAATGCCACGGTACGTCTTTTTGATGTTTTGTTTGCTGCAGTATTTTATTGTTGAGGGTATAAATGTAGTTAAGAGACTCTTTTTTTAGGACATGGCATTGGGTTGTGTTAAAATTTAGTAACCACTGCTTTGACCAGCTGGATAGAATGTTTAGGTCTTGTTGTAGAAGTTCGCAGTCTGCTTCTGTTTTAAATTCTTTTTAGATTTTGGTATCGTCTGCGAACAATTTGGCTGTGGATACTGCTATTTAGGGGG
This sequence comes from Hermodice carunculata, assembly GCA_964020975.1. NCBI lineage: Eukaryota > Metazoa > Annelida > Polychaeta > Eunicida > Amphinomidae > Hermodice > Hermodice carunculata. The sequence goes on along the minus strand of OZ026623.1, from coordinate 45,901,236 downwards.
TATCATTTACATAAATAAGGAATAAGATCGGGCTAAGAATAGAGCCTTGAGGGACCCCGGTTGGAGCCTCACGCCATCCGGACCCTCCATTTCTAAGTAGTACTCTCTGTCTCCTATTTGAGAGGAAATTTTCTATCCATGTAAGCGTTTTACATCTGACCCCTACCTGACGCAATTTATGTATTAACCTCGTGAGAGGGACAGAGTCAAAGGCTCTGGAAAAATTCAGGTATATGATGTCTGATTGGTTTGACTTGTCCAAGTTCTCAGTCCAATCGTTGAGGCATTCTAGCAATTGGGTAATACAAGAGAAATTCCTTTGAAACCCGTATTGGTCACAGCTGAAAGTATTGTTGGCATTGATGATACCCAGGATGTTGCCTACGATAATTCTGTCCACGATTTTAACCACTTGACTGGTCAGGGCAACTGGTCTATAATTACTTGTTACTATGCGGCTACCCTTTTTGTGATGTGGGGTATGTTCCTGTCTCTCCAGCATTGTGCTTACTGGCCCGTGTTGATGGATATGGTGAAGAGTTTACCTACGGGTACTTTAAGGCTGCGACATTTTTTTTAGAATGCTGACGTTTAGTCCATCTGGGCCATTGGCTTTGTGTAACATAGGCTTTGCCTGCTTGCTTTGCATTATTTCTGGGGTAATGTTTATATCCTAAAGACATGCTCCATTTTTTTCTGATTTGGGCAAGGGAAAGTCTATGCTAGAAGCGATAGGTTCTAGCCTGGGTGTTTTGGACCGATTTTACACACACACACACACACACACACACACACACACACACACACCTATCTATCTATCTATCTATCTATCTATCTATCTATCTATCTATCTATCTATCTATCTATATAATTAGTATATAACAATATTAGTTTTAATATATATATATATGTATATATATATATATATATATATATATATATATATATATAATTAAAACTAATATTGTCCTTTAAAAATATTATTCCAATGTGTGACTTTTATACTCTATACTTATTGTGCTTTGCGTACGGAAGAGAAACAAGAGATGGTGTTATAAACTCGAACCATAAACTCTATCTGCCGCCATTGCATCCCTCCGCTACGCTTCGTCGAAACCATTAATTTTTCAAAGCTAGTCGAACAGGTCTAAAGCAGCTTACCAGAGCATCAGAGATGGGATAGTTTGGCTACACGCTATAGGAGGTATAAGTTTCACCACTACGCCTCGCCAAAGCTCGGCGATGCGTTCAAGAAGAACATTTTCTCGGCAACACGGAGTAGGGACTGTAATCTTATTGGTTGGCTTGACCACGCGTTGCGAGCCTCGACTACGCGCAGCGGAGACTGTAATCTTATTGGTTGGCTGTGCTTCCCGTTGCCGAGCCTCGACTTCTCGTAATGTGGACTGTGATCTGATTAATTTTGTTGGCTCTACTACGCCTTTCCGAGCCTCGCCTGCGCGTTACAGAGGCTGCATTCTGATTGGTTTCCTCGAATGCGCGTGCTGAGTCTCGGATACGTGTACTGGCGGCTCGGCCACGTGTGAGACCTAGGCGTTATGGCCCTGTGTGCTTGTCATACACGATGGTAAAAGTCGAATCGGACAAGGGTGCATTCGTTTCAGCAATACTCTCGAGCGCGCTGCGACATTTTACTCGAACACACCCTTGATTACTGTCTGGTGCAGACTGATATCCCTGTTTTCTCCACTTTCCACGAGGGCAATAGAAATAAAACGGACCCTGGTGTGCCTTGGATGCAACCCATAATAGGCTATTTTGAATCCGCATTGGGCCAGCAGTTCTAGTCGTAGTAAGTACATTATTATCCCTCGCCTCCACACAGTCCTTATAATTCCAGGAAGGTGCAAGATGTATACTCAAGATGAATTGTTTTTTTTTTTTTTTTTTTGTTTTTTTTTTTTTTTTTTTTTTTTTGAATCTGCGTGTCTTAAATACATGGTTGTGTCCAATTTTTGCCAATTTAACATCAGTACAAGTGGGCATACCCTGTACCCAATCCAAGTTATTAAAGTGTGTATGTCAACACACACTTTTCTGTTTTTCTAGGAATTCTTTCTTTCTTTCTTTCTTTCTTTCTTTCTTTCTTTCTTTCTTTCTTTCTTTACAGGCAAATTTATCCGACATTTCATTTGAAAAGTATTACATGTAGAAACTCCACACTTGGCACAATTGTACTTCTATAGATAAAGTCTGGCCTTTTTATAATGAGAGGTCATGCTTTTTAAAATTATGCAATTGAGGGCTAATTAAAAATTTAAATCTTCAATATCTTATGTACTATAGTAGATGTGGTTCCGAGTGTATAGGAGTTTGATCATAGCAAGGTAAAGGTCATCTCAAATGTCAAGATCATGTCAAGGTCAAAGGTCATGTCAAGGTCAAAGGTCAATATTAAGCCAAAATGTCATTTTTGAGGTCAAGGTTCACTTCAGGTAGACGTCATCACAAGGTCAAAGGTCATTTCAAGGTCAAAGGACACTTTCCATGGTGGCTTTCTTCTAGCCATAACTTGGTCAATTTTTATCCAATTTTCATCATGTTGGGCTCAAATTGTAGCTATGGTAACACTACACATTTTTGTGATGTAAAAGTAAGCTGTAAAGGTCAAAGGTCAAGGTCATTTGGACCTTTGATAGTTTCATCCAGTCATAACTTGGCCAATTTCCATCCAATTCTAATCATGTTGGACGCAAATTGTAGGTATTGCAACACTGCACATATTTATAAGAACATGTAACCTCGAAAGGGCAAAGGTCAAGGTCATTTGGCCCTTTCAAAGTTTCATCTTGCCATAACTTGGTCAATTTTCATCTGATTTGGTTCATGTTGGGTTTAAATTTTGGGTATTGTAACACTGCGCAATTTACATGTGACCTGTAAAAATCAAATGTCAAGGTCATTTGGACTTTGAAATTTGTATGCACCTATAAGCTTAATTTAATGTGAAGTACCAAAGGATGAAAGTTGTAGCATTTAATATTTACAACTTTTGAAGGCACTCAGACAGATTTGCTTTGAAGCAAATCTTCTTTTCTAGTTTCTTTCTTTCTTCTCTTTTGGCAATTTTGTCCGACACTTTTCTCCGACACTATTATACATAGAAACTCCAAACTTGGCATCATTGTTCCTCCATACAATGACCTTGACAGTTTTATACAGAGGCATGAAGATGTTTAAAATTGTGCAAATTAGGGGCATTTGAAATTTTAAAACTTGACTATCTGCAAATGTATTATAGATAGAGATGTCATTTCAACTTCTTCTAGGGGGTTACTGAGCAGTGTGCACGTAATGAATCTAAAGCAAAAGTTGTATCCATTTAAATTATGCTAATTAGCAGTATTCGAAATTTTCAATCTTGAATATCTTCAACACTATAATAGATAGAGATGTCATTCCAACTTTTACTAGGGGGTTGTTGACCATTGCGCAGCTAATGAATTGAAAGTAAAAGTTGTACCAATTTAAATTATGCCAAATAGCACCATACCATTAGCAATTTTAAATCTTGAATAACTTCAAAGCTATAATAGATAAGAGATGCCATTCCAACTTGCACTCCTGTGTTATGGAATAGTTGTATATTGTCACACCAATATGCTTTGAAGACACACACACTGATTTGCTATGCAGCAAATTATCTTTTCTAGTTGGTGTACTGTGTTCTTAGGAATTTTAAAGGAAAACCTGGATGATTTTTTAAAAAGTTAGTATTTAGATAAAAATCATGCTTGGAATCACGCAACGCGCACTTTTAACAAGCTGAGACAAGGGATACTTAGCTGCCCTTGTCTTAGATGTAAGGCAGGCAACGTACCTATACGAGACAGCGCCATCCAGTGCATGTCAGGACAAATATCAAGCGTAAAACCGATATTTTGTGCTTTTAACGTTTGATTGTTTCATGGAATGGATTTTAATTATATTGGTTTATGGTTGACGAGCTTAGGACTTCCTTGTTTAGACTTCCATTCTGGACTTAAATTCGGCATCGCCATTATAGACAAACATAATTAAACCTGTAACTGCATACTCTGGTGCGCCCCCACCCCCACTCTCGTCCCCACCCTGCCAAGAATTTGGTCTGAGTTGGAGGCAATCAATTGCTCAATCAATCTTTTACCTTTTTTACAGGTGCCAGTATGTGTGTATATGGATAAAAGTACATATATCGAGCACACGATGCCTGAGACAGAGAAACGAAAAAAGGATATTATTAGCGTTACGTTAATCTGGTATTGTTATTCTTGTAATTCTAGTCCGATCAAATGCTTTGCGATTTCTGCTTAATAAAATGTATGTTCTAAACCACAATGGTTGACTAATGTTCTCCGAAATGCTTGTTTAACTAGTTTCTCAGAGGCAATATTTGCATTAGATTACATCCATAGTAGACTTTGTCGTGGGGGCAAAAATCCAATATTGGTGTCCCCACGATAGCACATGTACAGATTCTCTGTACGCATAAAGGGGGTGTTGTCACTTTTCCTCGCAAGTCGGTCAAATCTGGTATCTAAGTTTCCAAATGTGGAATCAGGAAACGTTTTGTCCATATTTGCATTAGATACCATCCACAGTAGACTTTCTCGTGGGGGCAATAGTACAATATTGGTCTCCCCATGATAGTGCATTGTACAGACTCGCTGTTCGCATAAAGAAAGTATTGTCAATTTTCCGTGCAAGCCGATCTGATATGGTACCTAAGTTTCCAAATGTGGAATCGGGAAACACCCACTCACTCACTCACTCACTCAATATATATATATACATATATATATATATATATATATATATATATATATATATATATATATATATATATATATATATATATATATATATATATATATATATATGTGTGTGTGTGTGTGTGTGTGTGTGTGTGTGTGTGTGTGTGTAGTCAATTTTGTTAATGCTTATGTACATATATCGATCTAGGAGACTTGCGTTAAAGCCGCATGTTACTGCAATCATTCAAGCCCCATAAATTGTGTCTGTCAATCTATTAGTTTGCAGGTAAGGCTTAGGGCATTGCAGTATATAAATTTGTAAACCCCCCAGGATTGTCTTATGCCTAATTATGTTGTTCTTTCCTTAGGTCCAAATAAAAGATAACTTCACCTTTGAAGAAAATTACAAGTATAACAATTGTATATATAAAATTCCGTTTCATACTTTTCTATATAATACTTATTAACATAAAGTGAATAAGCTGGAATACCGTGTATTGACATCCATCTTTTGTTGCACTTGGTGTAGTCTTTCTTGAGACCCTTTCTTAGTTAATTCGTTATAAAACAAAACAGCTAATGAATATTATAAACAAAAATGAGGGGGCGGTCATAGCATCGAGCTAGAACAAGCCAGGCCGCGAAGCGGTTCTGGAGAGGAGTGAAGAAAGCCTTTTCCACTCCTCTCCAGGACCGCTGCGCAGCCTGGTTTATTCTACCTCGACGCTATGACCACCCCCTCAATTCATTAGCTATTTTGTTTTTAACGAATTGACTAGGAAAGGGTCTTAAGGAAGACTACACTCGGCGTAGCATTTAGGACATATACCAGTTAATGTCTTATGCACTGGCCAATGTAGAGACGAGGCACATTTGTTATTATTTTAAATATGGTTCCCCTTCTTTTATCGTTATTTTGTTTGTTAGTATTTTGTAACAATTGGAAAGTTTTAAAGTATATCTTCAACATTTGTTATTTATGTATGTGTAATAGAATTGTACAAATTGTAACACAAACAGACATACACACACAGACACAGACACAGACACACACACACACACACACACACACATATATATATATATATATATATATATATATATATATATATATATATATATATATATATAAGTAAACTTACACCTTTAGATGAGACAAGGATGTCCTCTATCCCCTCTGTTCTTCATCCTCAGTGTTGAATTATTAGCCATAACAGTAAGAAAAATCCAAACTTTAAAAGGTATTCAGGTTGATGACACTTTTTTTGCTGACGATACAACATGTTTTGTAAGGGACGAAAAGTCAGCACATGATGTACTTGTGCTTTAGCAAGATTTTACATATTGCTCTGGTTTAAAAGTGAATTTAGACAAAACTTAAGCAAGATGGATTGTATCCAAAGTTTACACTCCACATGGTAACTTACAAGTAAAATGGACACAAAGTCATGCTCCCTTTAAAGCTTTGGGAACATGGTTTGATGAAGATGCAAAAGTCATGCAACAGCTGAACATTGAAAACATAATAGGCGAAATTAGTAAATTATTCGGAATGTTGTCATTGAGAGATCTGTCACTTATTGGTAAAAATATGATTGTAAAATCTCTGGCTGTATCAAAAATATCAATGTTCCTGTATTCAATTCCCAGAAGATATAAAAAAAAGAATCCAAGAGAGAACAAATGAATTTATCTGGGATCAAAAGAATCATAAGGTTAAAAATGAGGTGATTTATTTAGTTGTTGAAAAAGGGGGATAGAAGATTCTTAATTTCAAACTACAAATCAGTTCATTGATATTGGCATGGATTAAATGACTACTTGGTCAAAACAATTCTAAGTGGATCGTGTTGCTCGTATTTTTTTTACAAAGATAAAATTTGGTAGATTTAATGAGGTCAAGAGCAAACAACTATGAAGATGATGGTATACCACATTTTTCTATCACGAATTACTACGTGAGTGGAATAAATTCAAAAGGCTATTCTCACCAGATTCATTTGGGGACAAAATGCAAGAATGCCTTTGGTATAATGGCTTTGTTCGAGTGAAAAATAAATCACAATTGGCATGTGGAAGATGTGATGTATGTTAAAGACTTATTTGATGGACAAGGTGAACCATTTTCCTCAGACAGATTGCGAGAAAAATTTTACTTGAATGCAAATTTTCTGCAATATTACAGTCTCGTGAATGCACTAACATGTACCTGGAAACAAAAGATAAAAAATGATCCTGTAGATTTTACACCAACAAATTAGTATAAAATACGCATAGAAAGCAAATTGGTGCTAGTCAAATTTTTAAGAAGCAAAGACTTTTATTGGGAGTTTCAAAATAAGAGTACTGCAATCCCGACCGCAATACAGAAATGTTACAACATAATGTTATTACAGAAGATGAATGGGAGGAAATATTTACACTTCCATTTAAGTGCTGCAGGGAAACAAAATTACAAACTTTTCAATTTAAAATCATTCACAGAATAACATCTACTAATAAAAGGCTGTGTTACATGAACATTGAAGACTTTGACAAATGTAACAGGTGCGTAGAGAATATTGATACAATAGAACATAGATTTTATGTATGTGACAGTTTCCAACAATTTTGGAATTCTTTTAGAACTGGTGGTCGAGTCTTTATAATTTGGCAGTAAAAGAGTTAAGGACAGGTAAGACACCAAAAACCTTTGCCTGGCCGATTTTGAGATTTTAACCGTTTTTACAAGATGGATGTCCTTTCTATAAGTTGCCAAAATTTCAAGCTTTTACCTAAAGTAGAAATATGAGAAAAATGCCAAAAAAACACACAAGCATGTGGACATCCGGACGTCCAAATGTCATTCTTTTCGTTTTCAGCCGCAAAACGGAACCATGCCACCCGTCAATCATACTTAACAGTATGTCACGTGGATACCGTTAGCAACAACCCATGCCAAAAGGAGAGTGGTATCTCGGTGGCACTGCGAAATCAGGCGGTATGCCGAAAGTATGTTTGCGGGCAGGGGGAAGATGCAAACATGCTGACATATCATAGCCTTAGTGGTTTATTTCATAGTTATCTTGCTTGTTTTACGTTCTAATAAAGGGAGACTGTAAATGTTCATGAGGAGCAGGAATTGTCAGACGATGTCCCTTCAAAGGCCGTGCCGCAATGGATTACCCCAGTAGCCCTGCACACCAAAGACAGTGGTGGCAAAAAAAGAAAAAGAAAAAGTACACAATATTATTTTATCGAAACCCAGGGGTGATGAAATAAAAGTACAAATAAACACATCGAAATAAGCATTAACGTGAACAGAAGAGAAAAGACACAAAATAGCGGAAAAAAATTGGAAAGAGAAATGAAACTCATGGAGAAAATGACTACAAAATGATGAAAAGCTAACTAAATAAAGTGTACAGACAAGTCTAGCGTGCAAACTACATAAAGCATACAGATAGGAGTAAATACAATAAAACACTATCCCTAAAAACGGGATAAAGAGGTAGGGGACGGAAGACCAAACCCGCTATCCGTTCACTGACCACGAGCGGCCGTTGGCCGCCCCACCAAAGCAAGGCAGCACACTTCCGTAGCCAGGCCTGAAGTCACGGGGCCTGAAGGGCCGGCTCCATGACGTCACGTTTTGAAACCAGATTGTAGCTGTCGTCATTTGACAGATTGCTGAATAATGTTTTCCGTACTTTAAACGGCCTTTTATTCATGTGAATGGCCTATAATTATGACCCCCTTCGAAGAAGGTGGGGCATATAGCTTTGCACATGTTGGTCGGTCGGTCAGTAGGTAGACTGTGGTTTCCGCACAATAACTCAGGAAGTTTTTGAGGTAGGACTTTGACACTATGCAGATATATTATTCTAGTCAAAAGCTAGGCAAAGTTCGAAGATGAGTGACCTTGACCGAGCTAGGACTTTTATATTGCACAGCTTTATGGTTCTCTGTAAGGGCTGGGTTGAGTTCGAAGATGGGTGACCTTGACTCAGTTTTCAGGGGCACAGAGAGATTGTAGAATTCCTGTGGTTTCAGCACAATAACTCAAGAAGTTTTTAAGCTAGGACTTCGATACTGTACAGGTGTATCATTCTAATTAAAAGCTAGGCAAAGTTTGAAGATGGGTGACCTTGACCGAATTTCCAAGGTCACATTGGTACCTTACTTAACTTTGGTTTTCTGCACAATAACTGAAGAGGTTTTTAAGCTAGGACTTTTATATTGCACAGGATTATAGTACATATTTGGGGCTTGGCGAATTTGAAGATAGATGACCTTGACCTTATTTTAAATGTCACAGAGCCATTTTACTGAATATGGTTTCATGCTTTCTGCATGATAACTTATACCTTGGAGCTAGTACTTTTATATTGGACAGCTTTATGGTTCTCTGTAAGGGCTAGGTTGAGTTTGAAAATGGGTGACCTTGACCCAGTTTTCAGGGTCACAGAGAGATTGTAGAATTCCTGTGGTTTCTGCACAATAACACAAGAGGTTCTTAAGTTAGGACTGGGATACTTTACAGGTCAATAGTTCTTGCTAAGGGCCAGAAGAAGTTTAAAGTTTTGTGACCCTGATTTAATTTCCAAGGTCTTATTGGTACTGGAGTTAACTTTGGTTTCCACATGATAACTGAAGAGGTTTTTAAGCTAGGACTTTTATATTGCACTGGATAATTGTCCGTATTCGGGGCTAGGTCAAGTGTGAAGATGGGTGACCTTGACTTAATTTCAAAGGTCACAGAGCCACTTGGTTGAATACTGTTTCTGCATGGTAGCTTGCCTTTTAGAGGTAGCACTTTTATATTGCACAGCTTTATGGTTGCCTATAAGGGCTAGTTTGAGTTTGTGATGGGTGACCTTGATCCAGTTTTGAGGGTCACACACAGACAGTAGACTTCCTGTGGTTTGTGCACAATAACTGAAGAAGTTTTTGAGCAAGGACTTGGATACTGGACCACTATATAGTCCTTGTTAAGGGCTAAAAGAAATGTAAAGTTTGGTGACCTTGATCTAAATTCCAAGGTCACATATTAACCTGATTTAACTTTGGTTTCTGCATGATAACTGAAGAGGTTTTGAAGCTAGGACTTTTCTGTTGTACATGATTATAGTCCATATTCGGGGATAATCGAAGATGGGTGACCTTGACCAAATCCCAAACGTCACGGAGCCACTTTACTTAATATGGTTTCATGATTTCCGCATGATAACTTGTACTTTAGAGCGATGCACAGCTTTATGGTTCCCTATAAAGACTAGGTTGAGAATGAAGATGGGTGACCTTGATACAGTTTTATAACATTGATGTATGATCAACCTTCACCAATTTTGTAAGGTCACGAGTGCCCCATCTACCACTATCAATAGGATAGCGAGGGTAAGGGTAATGAGGGCGGGGGGCATCCTTGTTTTACAAACATATCTTGTTGATTGACAATCTCACCAAATATTAAGGGACGATGTTTACTACGTTTTGTACAAAAATCAGCTCAACTTGAGCAAACGGTATTGTTTCAGAGGCAAACAATCAACATCAAAGGCCCTTGAAGCTTGTTTTGTCAGAAAGGATAATAGAACGAGAACCCCATCTAAGAATGGTTATTCCAAGATACCGGCAGGGCGAAATTTTAATCCAGTTAACGGCTTTTGATTTTGTAATGTCGGAACTGCAAAAACGGTTCAGCGATTTTCAAAATTTTCCTCCGTTCTTTTTCTATGAAATGAAGAAAATGAACATCCTGGAAATCAAAAGGAAAATTGAAACATCAAACTTTGAGGATGGATAACAGAAAGACTAAACCAAACATAAAAAAAATCGCACGATCGTTTTTTGTTACTAATGCGTCAGGATAAAGATGCAAGTGTACTTGGTTTCCTCCACCAAACATGTTGGTAGGAAAGTATTCGCCACCATCTGTGTCATGGAGAGTGATTTATATAAGATTGGCCTGCTTCGCAATCCATGTAAAAAATACGGGGCTATACTTCAGTGTAATAACGATTTTGTCACAAATAATTAGTGACATTTATCGACATTTATTTATTTAGTGGGTGCTTTGCGGTAACCCTTCGATTGTTTATTCAACAATTAATATCACAGACACCCAAATACAAGACATATAATTTTTGTGGAGTATTACGATTACACACATACATGATTTGTTATCCTAACGCAAATACATTTTAAGCTAGGATTGATTAAAGTGGGATTTATTTTTGGTGTCTTACCTGGCCTTAAGCTATTTTAGATGGAAAAGGTCTCAGTGATCACAGTGACCATGGGTGTACAAGTAGTCTACTTATACATCCCTGCACTTCCATATATTGTCTAGTAGTATCATTGTATTCTGGGTTTTCATGTGTGTTTTCACAGAAATACCAAGAACAATTCTTCAATCAAATATATAATATTTGAGTCCAATGTGATGATGATGTAGGTCAATTAAGTAAAGGCAAAAAATTCCATTTATGCATGTTTACGTGGAATACAATCAACAAAAGGTTCCAGCATTCAATATTTTGTATCTACGTAACGAACAAAAAGCCTGCTAGTTCTATTTGCCTGAAGTAGATGGTACGTTTAATACTAATACTAAAGATGTCATACTATACATAATTTCTAGCTACAATGCATCTGGTCCATGGAGATTTCCCCAAATATTTTGGGTGCATGTATTACTACTCTTGTTGTGAACAACCGCTCTTCCATGTGACTTCAGGGTAAAAGTATAACTATGAAATACCCTATATTGGCCAAAACATGTTGAATCCTAGTGATCTTGAAAATCATATGTTAAGATCTCTAAATTTCAAACGCATCTAAGTTCAACTGAGCTGCTTGCACAGGAGAAGTTTTATGGTGATTGCTGGCTTATTTAAAAGTAATCACATCCAGTAAGGTAATGGACCAATGGATGCACAGACATGATGATGGTAATACTTTGTGCACCAATAAGTCTGCTGGATTAAAAAAAAAATCACTTCATATTATTATAAGCAAACAAATGCATATAACCACTATTTCTATCCAGAAGACTAAAGTTTTATGTTTCTTCACATATATTGTGTTTAACTCCACGTGCTATTAAAGTTTATGACATGGGCAAAACGAATTTTCTATTGTCTTATTAGAACTTGCACAATTTATAATTAAAAGAGTGTGGTATCATGTGGACCAATAAAGCTACAAGTTAAAGACTGTATTTTATAGTACTATACATATCTATATATGGTCACCATATCAAATTATAATGCAGGAGGTCCATAATATTCCTCAGATCTGTTAGATGCAAGTTCACATGTGTTATTCCTGTTTAAGTGTCTGTATTTCTATAATCATTGTTCTTTTTTCATGTGTGAACTTACACAGTCTGTGGTTAAAACAAAATGGTACAACATATTTGAGATATAGTCTTCCACAGCATATTTGAGATATAGCCTTCCACAAATAAAAGTCCGGCACAATTTAGCCTCAAGGCAGGTCACTGTATCTGGTATGATACGCTGGAAACCGCATTAAAGGGATGTGCGATGTAATTAAAATACATCACTGTTTTGGATTTCTGACTATCACTCAGTGAAAACGCATGGGGAAACAAGACACACTTGCTGTTGCCTCCAGGTGTTTTTTTGAATATGACGATATCATGACCACCCAACTAGTAACGCTGCAGCAAGTATCTCAGCACCAGTAACTTATGTCCCATTAATCATCATATTTGAAGAGGCCATGTATCATTCATATGCTTGCTGAGATATGCTTCAAGCCTTTTGCGAATTTTTTCACATCTATAGGTTTTTCTCTTATGACAGCATGGTTGTCTTCCTCTCCATTTAAACCCAAATTATAGACATCCGAAAAAACTAGTTGCCATCAGTCTTTCTTTGTGGCTTCATTTGAGCTCCTTTAAGTTTGAATCTTTACCAAAAAAGATGATCGTTTGGGACTCCAACTGCAGTTTTGCATAGGATACTTTCCTGCCCTGTTGGCACAATAGGGGGGGGGGGCAACACATTCTCAGTTTTCTGGATTTCACTGAAAGTATCAGACACACTGATACAATCTGCAGTCTCAGTGTGTTGTCATTTGGTAGGACTGGAAGTGAAAAACATAATTGTAAAATCTGCAATGTCACATTTCGGTTTTCTCTAATTATGTTTCTTTTGGATCTCTCCATTTTTTGGATTTTCATCAGGTATCTCTTGTTTATTATGTCATGTGCTTTGTCATCATCTTTGCATGCATCGTCTCCATCCACTTTGTTGTATTTGTTTTTGGTATACAGTTTCAGGCCACTTGCATGATATGTATTTTTTCAGTCTTTTTTTGCAGAAAAAAATTCAAGCTGACTCCACCTGACCCTACATCTTCCAAAGCTTCATAGGGACCCATTCACCATCGTTCTAACTGCAGTCCTAAATGATTTATGTTCTTTGCATATTTCAGAGCGACTAATGAGCATACAGGAGGTACAAAGTTAAAACAGTGTAGTGTGTTGTTATAATTCATTTGGCGTAGTAGTACTTCTTTGATGTTGTCAACCTTGATGTTTTTTGGTGATCTAATTTTGTGAAGTGCATTGAATGTACTTGCTGTCACTCCTGTGGTGGGTGATTAATGAGAGAATCTTCTTCATTTGGGTGTGCTGGAACTTGGAGGTTTGGTAGTTTGCCAGATGTGATAGAAAGGGGTGCAAAGTTATTTGATTTCTCAATACTTGCTCTCTCTGTTCCTTGGGAGATGATATGTGGATGTTATGCCATGCTCTACTTGTAACTTCTCCATCAGAAAAGTTGATATACAATCACTCGATTACATGATTTACAAAGCCAAGACCCAGATCACCAATCTATATATCCATTATCCCTAGTTTCCAGATTGTTTCACACAAAAACATGGCCACTTAAGCTGCTGATTTTCTGGGAATTGCTTTGTCTTCTGGCTACTTTGAAAAATTGTCAGTGACAGCAACTATGTAATGATTTCCTGATTGAGTTTTGAGAAGTGAAACAATATTATGGATTCGAACTTTTCTCCACACTTGTGGCACTTCTGTTGAATTCAGTGGTGGAGCTGGCAGTGACTGTTTGGTGTTGACTCTCAACCAAGTGTCACAGTTTTTGCAAAACTTGATGACATCTTCCTTCATGCCATTCCAAAGCTTAAGACAATTTAGTTTTTAAACGTCATTTCTCTAGCAAAATGGCCTCTATGAGTGTGGGTGTTGCATACAACTTCCATGATTCCCTTCACTGGGTTCTTCCTCAGTAACTGCCTCTTGCCATGGTACAGGATACCATTGCACACATGGTATCTCTTGACCATCAACCAGAATGGATTTTCTCCCTGTTTCTTTCCTGTTTGTCTAGGTCACTGAACCTTTTAGGATATTTCCTGCCCTCTTGTAAAGAGGACCAGTATGGTACAACTTCCTCATAGAGTTGATCTTCTATGACTAAGCTTATTCAAGTTCTTTTTTGCAACCCACAGTACTAGTGTCACAAATGTACATACATAACTGATGAATTGGCAGCTCTCTGACCATCAGCAAACTAACAAATCCATTGGACTCTGGGAAAAGGTTCACTGGTTCAATACTTCTCAATTCAAGCAAGGAGCTATCAAGGTCCTTGCTAACTCCATGAGACAACCAGCTACTCAGAAATGGGAATTGTGAGAACATTCACATGTTGTTCTTGGAATAAGGCAATGGATGTCATCTACTCGATGTTCTGGGCATGCTGTACATGTGTACTTAACTAGTTAGTCCTTTGAAACAAAGACTTGACTCAATGGGCTTAGACAACAACAAGCAATGCATTACCTGGTGTAACATGACATCTAGTAATCAGCTACTTACTCATATACTAGCATAGCCATGCATCTGTACCCACAACTGCGATCATAAAAACAGGAATCTCATATTAATAGTTTGGAGACATAAGCTCATGCATCACTCTTCTCCACTGCAAAAACCATAATGGTCTAACTATCAGATCCAAATTTGGACTAGATACCAATGACTCTATGGGGCGGACAAAGTAGATATCACACTTCCTGCTTTGTCTTGATTTTTCTGTTTTCTTTGGTTGTTTGTTTTTGTTTGTCTGTTTTAATTTTTAGTGAGTTTTTGGTTTTGTATTTTTTGAATTTATAAACAGTGGTCATATGTGCCAAGCTACCATCCGTAATATATATAATATTTCAGAGTTCCATGACCCCTAAACTGCTAAAATTGCTGACCTTGTTGTGACTGTGGGTGTGGTTATCTAATCAATCTAATTTACGTCAACATTTAGAGCATGTCAAGAGTACACACCCAAGATGTTAGAAAAGCCCTGATCGTGGAAAGTGTATTTCCTTAGTGAATATATAAAACAAAATTACCCATTTCATTGAATGGGCTGTTCTTTCGAGAAAAAATAATTGAAATAAGATTATTTTAATATCCTTTATTGTGATCATTCATCCTCGTTTATACTAGCATTACCGATTGCAAACCAGAAGCCAAGTCTGCCTTAATTCTTAAACGATCTGAAGGACTTGCTTTGTGAAGTGGCAATCCATGTTCGAATTTGCTAAAGCTGCTGATCCAAGAAGAAGCTTCCAAATGGGGCTGTGCATTCTCTAGGTCTTGTAAGGCCTTCGTCACAAAAGATCCTATTGCAAAGTCCAGAGATTTGCCTCTTATTCCAAACCGCTTCCCTGAGTGCCGCTGGGGCTTTTTGGGGAGTTGATTCTCACTGCCCCTGGATGTGATGGTCGAACTTGTCGTAACTAAAGAGGCATGGCCACATGCATGTTCCACTTTGCCCTCGTGTTTCTCTCCATAACACATGATAGACCCTTATATAACACTAACTGTTGGTCCACTGTCACTTGCGCCCAAAACCCCCTTGTAAGGCTCCAATAACCGTCTCAGAGTCCCAATCTTCTATGCTCAACCGTTGAAAGACAGCGCTGCATGGTTGGAATCGCCACCTTGATGCTGCAACTCATTATTATCAGCGAGCTGCAGCACGTTTTGTATCAGGTGCTACAAAAGGTACAGTCCATGATTTAATATATGAAGAAGTAGGGTGGGAAAAATTATCCGAAAGACGGAAAAATGCAAAACTGATATATTTTTACAAAATAGTACATGGTGACACTCCACAATATTTGAGAAACATTGTACCAGATCCAGGTAGTCAACGAGTTCGGTCACGTTACACATTTCCCGAAATTCCTGCAAAAAAACGAATATTTTAGGCTTTCCCTTTTTCCTTCTGTTATCAAGCAATGGAACGAATTACCTACTGAAACTCGGAGAGCTGAAAGTCTTGACGAGTTTAAAGCTAAGCTTAAACGCAATTCTAAAGCAACTAAAGTTAGCAAACATTTTTATACTGGAGATAGAAGATTAGCAATTGCACACGCACGCCTTCGTATGAAATGTAGTAATTTGAAAAGTAATCTTTTTCAGAGAGGACTCGTTGACTCCCTCGAGTGTTCCTGTGGCAACGCAAATGAAGACGTTTTTCACTATTTTTGTGAATGTAACAGGTATAGTGTACCGAGGGATATTTTACAAAGGAAGGTCCTACCTATTGCATCTTTTACCGTGCGAACACTTCTATATGGCTCCAAACAGTGCAATGGCAAAGAATCGAAATTATAGTTTAGCTGTACATCAGTATATAAAGGCCACAGGAAGGCTCAGCTAGGGCAGTAACTTAGTGATCTAAGATTATACAATATATGACTTCTGGCGGTCTCATCCTTATGTAATTCTGATTCAACCTTGTATATAACAATTAGATAACTTCATATCACTTAATAAGTCAGTACCCCATCTACTGTCCCTACGTGGTGTACTGTCTTGGTTACATCCTTAATACTTTGTTTCGGCATTTTGTCACCTGTATGTGTTGTAATGTGATGTTAACTACAACTTGGTCTTTGTGATTACCTGGGGTGTAATATCTTTTGATTTCTATGCTTTTATATGACTGTACAAGAGGGATTAATATAGGGTTCGCCCTGTTTCCCAATTGTTGTTTGAATAAAATATGATTAAACCAACTCATTATTTTTATGCTCTGGATTACTCGGAATTTGTTCACTCTCAGTCGTCATGTTTTTACCGTCATACAACAATGATGCAACCGTGCAGTTTGGATTATGCGCCTGTTATTCCAGTCCCGTTACAAACAAGATCCAACCTATTGTTCTAAATAATAACTTAGCATTGCGTAGACAACATTAGTTCGATCTGGATGGGAGATGTGCCTGTGGCACGCGTTCTGTTGAAAGGGTGGGGGCGGACTTGACTTATCTAGTTTGCAATACGGCTCCGGAACATTCAGCGCCGCGGGTCGAGCAAGGCCTGAAACATTGGCAATGGCTTTCCCATCAGTTTGGGTTTGCGACTGCGAAACGTTCTCGAATATTTACAGGGAAAGTGATTTTATTTTAGATCCTGTGTATATAGAACCATACTAGTCCCCAGGAGAACCCAAATGATCACCAATTTTCTTTGAATCTGCAAACGTCCGCTGCTTGCGAAAACCAGCTACTGGGAAGCATTTAGCGCCAAACTGCTACCATCATGTGACCTTGATTATCCGTCTCAGGTGTGTGATCTGCCTGCGACCTATAGGGAACCCTGCTCCCGCCCACGCACTCTACCCCCACGGTCTCTTAACCCACAATATTATCAATGAATGAACGTGTACCAAAATACCATACACGGGCAAGGGAGAGGGGGTATTTTGTCTTTGAGATCGAGAGTACCAATTTATTCATCGCAAAATGTGTAACATCATGCTCGCGACATGTGACACAATGTGTAAAATTCTTTAAAATCACATTTAAAAGATCTTACATAACTATCTGTGAACTGTGAGAAGAAACCCCTTGCACCGTCTCATTGTCTCTCGTGCACGCGTGACGTCCGACTGAGATTAGGTATGTATGTATGTATGTATGTATGTATGTATGTATGTATGTATGTATGTATGCCCTATATATCGGAGTCAGAGTACTTTTATTTGACATTTACAGGAAAAGGTAATACACAAGAAACGATTATTAAGCTCACTTTCTGGTGCCATATTTATGTAGGAAAACATCATAATGTCAAAATGGCCCCAGCTAAAAACAACGTGTCCGCCATCTGGGGCCACCTAGAAGAGAGAAGAAACTAAATGTGCACCTTGCCAGTAAAGATTCTAAAAAATAAAAAAAAAAGATTCATCGTCAACAATTGATGAAATGAAAACTGTATAAACAAAGGAAATGCTTTCAGTTCTTACATACAAATTGCCACTCCACAAATATCTTTACTTTAAACTTAGCTGACTGACAAGTCGGGAGAACTAAAAGGTGTTAGGCCTAACAGGTCCCTTTTTTATTTTTGGCAGAAGAAATGAAATTTGTGTTTTGGGTGATTAGGCCTATATATTTTGGAAAAAGAACTAGTGTCTGCAGTTAATGATGAATATTTCGAAGGTTGAGAGGACCGGTTTAAAACCACCAGTTGCCTTTTATGGGTGACTGCCTGTCTCAAGTCAGGAGTGAAATTTGTTTCTTCACATTGGTATTGGAAAAGAAATGTTGATGCTTTGGCAAGTCTGAAATCTCTTTGCTGTCATTGTTGGGTTTGGAATTAATGAATATGGATCATGTGTTTCTGTACTATTTGAATGCTTTTGGAGACAAATACCCTTTTAACTTCTTCGAAAAACCGGAACATAAATGTGTATATATCTTGTCTGTGACACTGGAACTAAAGACCTTAATTAGAGAGGGATATAATATCGGATACACTGTTTTAAAGATGTGTTTTGTTGCGCCTTAGGGAGTATAGTAAAAGAAAGAAAGAAACAATGAAAACTATAAAGTGGAGGAATTAGTCACATGCCGAATTGAATCATTCCTAAATGTATACATTGTCTGATGGCCCGAAATAAGTTGCATCCAAACGCCATTGAAATTTTACTTCAGATACCAATTCCAAATTAACTTGACTGGTTACGTTATCAACATGTTTTTCATGTCAGCCATAGCCAAAGGAAACCCAACTCGAAATCGAGTTGATCATTGAAATGTTATCCCATGTCTAGGAACACTGAATGACGCATACGTCATCATAATCTAACCATACTAAATGATTCATCATAAAAACATGACAAGTGAAAATGATTCTTACTTTTGAATTGGGGTTTTCCCAAGCATATTAAGTCATGTTATATAGGTAGGCCAATATTCTGAATCATGCACGGTTGTTGATTGATTGCTGTATCTCTAATAATCAATCATTCGTATCTTTCCACCGTGTGTGTTATGTTTTTATGAAGTGAACTTGTTTTTGTACTTATTGTAGGTTGGGGTTTCCTTGTAAACTATGTTTTAATTTTCAAGATGACTTACGTAGGTGGCCTAAGCGACAACGTATTCAAAATCCTTCTTACTTGATTCCCTACATTCATGTATGGTGATAATTGCCGTACCGTTTAATATCGCAAACAGCACAATTTAGTCCCGTGTGCTAAAATTACTGTTAGTTACACCGATATTGATAAGTCAATTAAAGTTGATATGAGTATGAGTCTGCTCAGTATACAATTGTAAATTCCCAAGCTTTAGACCAAAATAATCTGTACAGAATTTGTCTGCAGAAATGCTTTTTAAAAGAAGCCGTTCCATTAGGGCGCAAAACATATATACTACATAAAGGAAAAAAATAAGCAATAGATTCCTGAAGTCCAAGTCTTTGACCAAATGAACTTCTTTGTTAAATTGAGTTTGTTTCAAGGGTGATAGAGGCTTGTGCATTAGCTCTTTCATCCTCTACATTAACAGACATTTCGTGCTGCTAGTCCAGTGACAGGGACACAGGGGGTGTGTTGCTTCTTATATTGATTTGGATCGTTGATCCTCGACCAAAACTATCGAATGCGCCCACGAGGGCTAACAGAGTATTAGATTTGTTCCATTATTGACTTTTTTCGACTCTTTGGAAAGTGTGTGATTTCTATGGATGTAATTATGACGCACATTGAAATTTGGTACACTTACGCAAAAAAACTTGCGTACTGAACTCTATGCAACATACTTATGATAGTACATATGGCAAGCGGTCTTGACATTTAGTCGTATTTGTCTATCACTAACTCGCGTAGCGATATTGTTAAAGATATAGCGATATCGTTCAATGTTTAACGGTATCTCTAAATATTCAGCCATATGGCTAAATATTTAGAAAATTGATATTAAGTGATATAAGGCTAAATACTTAGCGATATCTCTGTGTTTAGTGATATCACGAAATGATTTGGAGATATTGTTAAATGGTTTGGCGATATCGCTGAATTTATTTAGCGATATCGATGAATGATTCAGCGATATCGCCAAATCATTTAGTGATATTCTAAATGTATATGATTTGGAGACATCACAAAAAAATTAACGATATCGATTTTCGATTAAAGGGGGGGGGGGGAACAGCAGGGATGGTTTTGGTCAGTGGAGGTCATAAAACACAATATTATGTGTTGACTGACAAATTTTCAAAATCATAATTTAAAAAATGACAGTTTTTACAGCACTGTTTAAAATTGTAGTTATAACCCTTATTCTCCAGTGTAGATGTAACGGGTGTACTATAATATGACGTCACCTGAACCTGAATGCCTCACAGCTTGGGTTCAAACAGAGCAGTTACTGGGAGAGCAGAGACGAAACCAGAGAGAAAAAGTGAAATTTGGAAAACAGATATTTGATATACAAAGATGAGTGTTGTGCTTAGACCGTATCCTCAAAGCGGAAAAAGCTAGAAGATGTAGGAGAAGAAGAAGAAATGTGGAGAAAGAGGGCAGAGAGAGCTCGAGCAGAAAAAGAAAGAAGGATGGCTCGTCTGCAGTTATCAACTGGTGCAAGTGTGTGGGGGGGGGGGGTGTTAAGTAATGTCAAAGGTCAAAGAGTGTGTGTGTGCTGTACGGAAATTGACAATAATATCTGCAAAATGGAAGAGAAAAATCAAGAGTGCATAACCATCCAAGTTTCCCCAACATGTGCTTGGACCCGGAGGTACTGTGGACGAACATGGTGGCCATGTTGGAACTCCAGGGCAAGCAGATCCCAGACCCTGTGCCAAACAGGTGAGTAATTACAAACTTTTAAATTGGAATACTATATCCAGACATTGTTTCTGGGTAGACTGAAAAACATCAAGTTTAGTTTAATCATGTAGAAAGGTAGTTATGGCATGATATGGGGTTCCCTAGCCCTGACCGTGTTTGTGTAATCAAGACTAATTAATACGGGACCCAGATCAGGACCAGGCTGGCATGGTGTTATCACAATTGTCAGTAAAGCACAGAAGCTACTTGACCCCTGCTGCATAGTCAATATGTCACACTCCCAGGAGGCAAGCTTACCAAAACATTTACATCCAGGTTGGAGCTCTGTGTATGGCTCTTGGAGTGTACAGCTGCGGTAAATAATTTTCAGAAAACAAATTTGAAGCAGACAGGTTGTGTTATAATTTAACAGCATGGATAATTTAGTAATATTCTATATTACACGCAAAACTTATACATGACTAACTTTTGTTTGCAGCTTTATATCCTGCAGAATTTGGAGAAAGGCTGCCTACCGCATGTTTACGTGGTGGATACACTGTAGGCTTGGCAAGTTGAACAGGCGAGCAGCTCCATCATGTGTGGTATTGCAAGTATGGAAGAGAGTTGCGGACCCCAAGGGCAACTACAAGGGGTATGAAGAGTTTGATGAGGATTGGGAGACTCCATGGTAGAACATCCTACAATACTTAGACTGCTGGATAAGCTTTTGACGATGATGGCTTGACTTCATGGACATGCCACAACAGTCAACAATATGTTTATGTTAATAAAGTTACTGGTTCTGAACATTTGAATTCTTATTTTTATTTCCTGTCTCATGCACTAAGTGCCCTGATGGGCAACATTTCTGTGCACTTTATGTTATAAATATTGAAATTTCAAAAAAAGTTATTTTCAAATCTATCACATAGTTTATATCTTCAGTGGAGTGACCTTCATCTTCAGTGTAAGATACGTATTTCTATATATCAAAGATGTAATTTTCAAGTTGCCTTTGAAAGGAAAGCAGGAAAAATCAATACTTGGTGTCAGCATGGAAATCCTGTAAAAATCTACAAGTTTTTATCTCATTTGTTGCTGCCAAACAATTGTAATACGTTATCCCCCTCCCCCATATTGTAATTGAACCAAGGGTACAATGACATGGATGGAGGGGCAATACAGTATCATAATGTACTATTGTATAATTTGATTAAACAAATCAAATCATGATGATGGCGAGACTCCATTGCCACTCAGGACCCTGGTCTTTGAACTGATATTTGTGGCCATGCAGGATTTCAAATCTGGATATTGTGTTTGCACAATATGAATAAAGTTGCAAGATAATTGTTTTGCCTGTCCCATGTGGTAACTGCTATGGTGGGAAACATTATGTAGTACATTTCATTTCATAGTGGAAATATATTTTTTGCCGTGAAAAGCAATTGTGATACTATACCCCCACCCCATGTTATTGATGAACCAAGGGTACACTAATAGCATGAGGTGGGTATTACAATGCACTATTTTACATTTGGCTAAACAAATCATCGATGGAATCATGCGATCATGGCTTTAATTTTTCTCAAAAATATTTATTCCTCTTCTAATAGAAAGAAGTAAATCAGACTTATGTGATGTCTGGGCAACTTAAACAAGACCCCTATAATATCCCTGGCATTGACAAGTAGACATTTTATTATAATAGCTATGTATATTATATGCATTGGCCTCCTCAAAAAAACATTGATTACCTCGGCAGATAAATGATACAAGAAATGTAGTTGGCAGCACAAACTTTCTCTGCAAAATAGCCTACCAAGCGATTGAAAAAAAACCCAGGAAATCAATTCAATCTTTACAAAAACTTCATTGGCTATACCCACAAAAACATAATTAGTGATATCGCTACATCATAAAGTGATATAGCTTAATGTATTTTCGCTTCCCAGTGTTGTCCAATATGGCTGCCGATTTGGAGACAAGTGTAATGGCCTCATTCTCCCAAAAAGTGTTCTGTCGAGGGTGTATGCTAACTTTTAATTTTGTCGCGAAGCTTGGTAGTCAGACCTGCAGTTCAAAATGGTCCCCCCCCCCCTTGGCGCCAACCACTACAGTGGCACAGTCCAATTACCCAGCATTCACTGGCTCGCTTATTTAACGATATCGCTAAATCATTTGGCGGTATCGTTAAATACATCTTACTTAGGAATATCTCTAAATAATTTGGCCATATCGCTAAATCATTTAGGGATATCTCTAAATCTTTTAGGAGTATCACTCAATCATTTAGATATCAGTAAATGAGACCATTTAGTGATATCGCCAAATATAAATAAATGTCAAAATGGCTCTCTATAAGTCTTTGCTGGATAATGTAACAGAATGGTAATAAGGTAATGGAGTGATATTGTGGCAAAGGAATGGTAACTTGGTAACCGTTTTGGTAATGTGATTGATTTATTTGTTCATCAGAATTTGAAGAAGGCACACGTTTGCCTTAAAGTATGTGACTGATCTCTCCTATATCTTATTTGCTTGAACTGTGATGAAACACTCTGACTGCAATAAAAAGACACTGCTAGTCATATTAATTTAGTAGGTCTTTATAACTGGTAATTTTCTAGAATAAAATATTTTTAACATGTTTAACTTTTTTATCTTTGACATAATTGGGCTATTTATGGCACTGATGTGAATGATGAATAGTTTGTATTTTGGAGAAACTGCGTCCGCATTCAAGCACAACATTTGTTGGAGAACTTTGCCTTTTGAACGAAACAAAAGGGAAAGATTTCCTCTATTACCATTGTGGTCATTTCCATGTTTATTAAGTAACAGGTATATATATATATATATATATATATATATATATATATATATATATATATATATATATATATATATATATATGTATATACACAGATTGTTATTGGGTGTGTGTGTCTGTGTGGATAAAATGCAGGAGACACCCACATTAAATTTTGATCACCCTGAAAATAACTTTCGAAAAAGTAATAACTTGTTTCGCTTTAATCCATCCCTGGTGAAAGAACGACTGAGCTCAGTAGTTTTCCTTGGCGCAGGTTGGACATTTTGCGCGCAATCCGCGCCAAGGGAAGTTATTGACCTAGTGCATGCTATCATTAATGGTTTTACGTGCAAGTCTCAACAGAAATGTTTTCTGGTCACGAGAGCAGGTAAAACACCAAAATAAATCCCACTTTAATCAATCCTAGCTCAAAATGTATTTGCGGTAGGACAACATATTGTATACGTATGTAATCGTAATGCTCCATAGAATTTATATGTCCCGTATTTTGGTGTCTGTGGTGTCAATTGTTGAATAAACAATTGAAAGTTGACCGCATAGCATCCACCCCATAAATGTCGATATGACTCACTAATTATTTGTGATAAAATCATAATTACACTTGCATCTTAATCCTGACATATTGGCAACAAAAAAAGAACCCGCGATTTTTTATTTTTGGCTTACGTTTTCTGTTATCCATCCTCAAAGTTTGACGTTTCAATTTTCCCTTTGATTTGCAGGTTGTCATTTTCTTCATTTCATAAAAAAAGAACAAAGCAAAATTTAGAAAGTCGCTGAATCGTTTTTGCTGTTCAGACATTAAAAAATCAAAAGGCGTTAACCGGATTAAATTTCGCTCAGCCGTTTTCTTGGAATAACCATTCTTAGGTGGGGTTTTCGTCATATTGTCCTTTCTGAGAAAATAAGCTTTAAAGGCCTTTGATGTTGATCATTTGCCTCTGAAACAATACCGTTTGCTCAAATTGAGCTGATATTTGTACAAAAGTAGTAAACATCGTCCTTTAACATTTGGTGAGGTTGTAAATCAATGCTTGGCCAATCACATCGATAAAAGAGCCTTTGAAGTACGGAAAACATTATTCAGCAATCTGTCAAACGGCGACAGCGACAAGCCGGTTTCAAAGCGTGACGTCATGGAGGCGGCCCTTCGGGCCCCGTGACCTCAAGCCTGCAAACGAAAGTTGTGTTACCTTACTTCGGTGGGGCGGCCTACGGCCGCTCGTGGTCAGTGGATGGATAGCGGGTTTTGGTCTACCGCCCCCTCCTTCTTCATCCCGTTTTTAGGGAAGGTGTTTTATTGTGCTTTCTCCTGTCTGTATACTTTATGTAATTAGCTTATTACACTTGTCTGTACACTTTACTTAGCTTGTCATTTTTTTGTAGTTATTTTCTCAATGAGTTTCATTTCTCTTTCCAACCTGAGTTCTGTAACGCTATTTTGTGTGTGTGTGTGTGTGTGTGTGTGTGTGTGTGTGTGTGTGTGTGTGTGTGTGTGTGTGTTTCCTGTTCACGCTTATGCTTATTTCGATGTGTTTATTTGTATTTTTATTCCTCATCCGTGGGTTTCGATAAAATATTATTATGTATGTGGGTATTGGTGATTAAAGTGCCAGTTTTTTCCCCGCCTGTTTTTGGTGTGCAGGACCACTGGGGTAGTCCATGGCGGCACGGCCTTGAAGGGACATCGTCTGACGATTCCCGCTCCACTTGAACATTTAGTCTCCCTGCATTACAACGCAAACTAGCAAGTAAACTATAAAATAAACCACTAAGGCTATGGTATGTTAGCATGTTTGCATCTTTTCCCTGTCAACAAGCATACTTTCGGCATGACGGCTGATTCCGCGGTGCCGCAGTGATACCACTCTCCATTTGCCATGGGCCCTTGCTACCTGTAGCCACGTGACAGACTGTTAAGTATGATTGATGGGTGGCATTGTTCCGTTTGGCTAATGAAAACCAAAAGAGTGACACATGGACGTTCAGATGACCACATGCCTTTGTGGTTTTTGGCGGTTTTCTCATATTTCTACTTTAGTAAAAAGCTTGAAATGTTGGCAACTTACAGAAAGGGCATTCATTTTGTAGAAAACGTTAAAATCTCAAAATCGGCCATGCAAAGGTTTTTGGTGTCTTACATGTCCTTAAATAAAAACGTTAAGGCATACGTAAATTTGCATCCGGCTGCTTTTGAGCGATTTTAAAGGGAAAAGGTTTGTTATCAAGGGTCGTTTTCACAAAGAGTTTAATCTGTTGCAACATTTAATCCTAAAAGGAACGTCAGTGTGCCTTTGGGTTTTGAACTACTGAATTATTGGCCTAATGCTTGATCTAAACTTGCGGGATTAATTAATCTATGTTCTCCGCTGTAATGTGAACTTTAGAATTAAAGTTTCCATTCTATTACATCAATCTTGATTTAGTCCAGATTTTAATCCTGGATCAAGAGATTAAATACTGGATCAAACTAAGATTGATTTAATAAAATTAACCTGTAAATCCTCAAGTTTATATTGTAACAAACAGCATATATTGGCTAATTTTCAAAGTTTCGATCAAACATCAAGGCCAGGATTAAGTAGTTTAGGGCCCAAACCACATTGATTTTAGTTTTGAGATTAAAGTTATGATCAGATTAACAAAATTGTGAATATGGCCACTGAAGATTAAATTAACAGCTTTCCTAAGTGCGCTGAGGGCACATGTGCCGATAGCGTACTGGAAAAGCTGTTGACAAATCGCATATTATTCCAGATTTAAAAAAAAAAAAACAGACGACAATAACCACCGAAGACACATTTTGATAATTTTTATTGGGAAAATATTGCATGTAGATACATTGGTGTTAGGTCTCGCAGGGTTAAAGACGCTGATATTCTGCTGCCGGCCAGTGAAAGCACCAATTTCGACAAAAAAATATGTTTCACTCCATCATAATTTACAAGCTGATACGCTTACACACGCAAAAAATGTTCACCACAAAGGTGTCGTGTGCAACCCATAGTTGGTGAATTTTACAACTTGATTTTATTTGACCCAATGACCCCACATTCCAGAAGAATGTTCACGTCAAAGAAATCAGACACTCTTTTTCCTGTTTCAACAAATATTGAATGATGGCCATACACATATTCGGTCGATTAATCAATAGCTTTATGGTAATTTCATTTCGAGAATATTCATCATTTCCTCCAACGAAATAGTTGTATACACAGTGGAAATATCCTTTATGCGACTTCGTCACGGATGGTACACACGCTAGCATATGTTTAAGAAACGTCCATTTGCCAAGACCTCTTTTTATCTTTCCCTCAGTGACTTGCTCATCTTAACATACCAATGGATTCAGACATCCACATTCTAATCAATGTCATTATGGTCGTTCACCTAATAAACATTGCTTCTCGTGTTCCTGCCATCTGGTGGTTTATTTTTCGATGATTTCTGCTAAACCAGGAATTCTATTCTCTTCTCTTATATGCGGTTTCTGGACGTGGATTTTGTAGATGTTCTCCTCACTTTTCACAAACGTTAAAGTCAAGGGATCCATTGGGATTCAAAAACCGGAAGCCTCTGGATAAGTGTTGTAACCATAGCACCATTGGGTCAGAGGGAACCAAACGGCCTATTTTATGTATCCTGTTTGAACTACTGGCCAATGAAAGGGGAATTTATCACTCAAGGAGTGCATTGAAAACTAGAAACTATATTTTGATGCATTTTCTAAAAGTGTTCAAACTACCGTGACTTCCATAAATTAATGTACAAAAGCAAGGCTTAATAATGACGCACCACTCATAATCGCTTTTTTTGTGTCAAAATAATTAAATCGCGGTTTTTTTTCTTCCGACGCACACACATACTCGTTGTGTTTCTTTATCTTACGTTGAACCTTATCGGTAGAACATTACGTTGGTTCACTCTTGTGCCAACTGCGACTAGAGTTGAACTATTCAAGGCGAACTGCTCTCAACTATAATAAGGGTGCTAGATTCATGTTCTGTGTAAAAAGACTGCTCATTCTAGTACCAGCATTTCAAAAGTACCAGCGAATATAATGGTCTGGGTCAACGCCTTTCGTCGGGGCACTTTGGGCGCCGAGGAAAGTTGTTGACTCAGTACACGAATTTGGCACTAAGTTTAAGTAGACCTGTGTTCTCTCTGAATGAAGACTAAATTCCTTCCTCGCGATCAGGAGCCGCGGGTCATTGAGGGTAAATTAATTTTGGAGTTACAAAAACTTTCACGCACAAATCTTTACCTCCTCTACTGTGTCATACGTTGCCAACACGGAGTGGTGTGTCGGCCACGAAGAAGTTGTCGTGTGCTCGTTGTTTCATCTGTCCGTGATATACGCTATTTCGCCCCTGATATTGATACATGTGGCTTTATATTGCATGAGCATGACTTGTCTTTTGTCAGACTGAAGGGAGCACAAGGTTACTTTTACCTAGATAAGGCAAACATTAACTGAATAATAGACTGCATTGTGTTTAAACTCACAAGGACACCCCTAAACGGATTTTTTTTATCATATAACATCAAGTCATATAGGTTGGCGCTGCACGGCGAAGTTCAAGAAATTTCATTTCTTCATACATCGTACATAAAAACGCAGGGAAACGATAAGTCACAATGCAGGATTTTTTTTTTCAAAAGCTGATGAAAATGCCATAAGCTTAATAAGCCACACAAAATTCAGTTTAGCGATGCAATTTTGGATTCAAATAAATTGCGATTGAGAATAAAATTATTTAAATTACCTTCCATATCACCGAATACGACACATGTTATCTTTGCCAATGTGAGGGTCAACGTTAGGATTAGCATTTCATCATTCTTTATGGAGGAAAAAGGCGGCATGTAGTAGAAAATTTGTTCCTTTTAAGCAGTGCAGCCCGAAGCTAAATCAATGAACCTTTTCAAAATTAATGGAAAAGAACGACTATAACTCGTGAAACCACGGCAATTTATTTTGTAAAGAAAAGTATCTGATTGTGCTGAATTGATAGCTCAAGAATCGCCTGCATAGTAGCACCTCAAATTATCCATTGTATACATTTTGTTTTAAGGAAAACATGGATCTCCGTGTATCTGAATCAAGCAGACCGTTTACGCCACATATTTGCAAGCTGCTTCGAGCTTAAGTTTTGTTGCTATCCTGTCTCAAAGTGTAAGTCAGCCTCCTGATCATAATGATGCTTGCGTTTTACAAAGTAGTCTTACAATTAAATTATTTTTATACAGGAAAACAACACATAAACAAAAACATGTTTTCGCGGGTTTAGATACAATAACAGAACTTAATACCAGCTTCTTATATGCAGCTTAAGTGCATTCCGCTACATTCACGGAAGCAAATATTTACTTCAGTAACCTTTGCCTAGAATTGACAAATCAAAGCTGAAATTAATAGGCGGTGACTAAATATTTAACAGCGGCGTTTTCACATCAATTGACAAATGTCCTTGGGAGGACAGATCAGAAAGATTTTTTACTACACTCTATTGCATTCCCTTTTTTGAGCAGATGTTTCATAAAAAAACAGAAACAAACATAACGATAACTGTGCCCATTATTGAAGTTCGAATGTTGTAATTGAAAAAATCTAAACTGGTAGTAAGGCAAGTCCGTGAATGCGGGGTTAAAGATTGACCAAAAATATTTATGAAATATTTTTTTTTGGGGGGGGGGAGGGTGGGGGGGGAGGGGTGGTGTGTTTATATTTCTATCTTGTATTTGTTAAGGATTTATTAATTGACCCACCCGCAGTACTAGGCAGAAACCATTGGTATGCAGTAACCTGAAAAAGTGTGCATACAAGCACGGCAATTTAAATGAATGACACAATAATCATGTTGACAAGGATGCAAACGCAGCTAAAACACGGAAAACAAAAGAAAAAGGACCTACTTGACTCTTTTATTTCTAATCTTTGACGTAACGTACACCGATAATCAATTATGGCTGCTACAAGTATCCACAAAGTGTGTTAAAAATGAGACGCTGTGTTAGCTCATTCCACCCTGATAGAAGACTGAGTCAACAGCTTTCCTTGGCGCGCTCTGGGAGCAAAGCGCAATGCGCCCAGAGCGCGCCAAGGAAAGCTGTTGCCCATGGGTGTATAATTTGGAATGATCTTCCATGCAAGTTTCATCCAAAATTTTGAAAAATAATCCCTAAAATAGTAAAATACAATTAGCTGACGACATTTAGATATTAGCCGGAAAAGCGTCATCAGGGTAAAATAATTTAATTTTGTCAAGTATTCATGTGTTTGTCGACAGGGCAGCAATGTGCCCATAATTTAGTTATGAATGGTTCGCATAATTGAACACATGTAATGGGTCAGGTCGCCTGTATGTGGCACAACTAATAACTGCCCCCGGTATCCACCCATTTCCATAAAGAGAAACCTGGCTGATGAAAAGCCCCGTTTTATTCATTGGTTGAAAATATCAGTAACACAGCACGGGTTGGCAGCATGAAGAATAGTGCATCGACCATTCGCTATTTATGACATGATACATTACCTCTGGAACACTAGTGGAGACTTAACATTTTAGGCCGTGTCTATCCAGAGATCCACCAGAATCTTTTCTAGCGGTGCAACTCACGGTCCGGCTACTGCAGCGCCATCTACACCAGGCAGCTTACCTTCGGTCTTGACATAATACATCAGCTTACCTCTTTTGGCGGCCATATTGTCACTGTCAGCAGCCTTACTTTGGTCCAAAGGAGAGTGTCTCATTTCTGCAGTTGGACGCAGTCTTAGCTTTCATTACTTTGGCGTTTGTTTCATGAATGCAAGCTGCAAAGTTCTTGAGATTTTGTGGCAGGATAATGAACTTATGTCGCATAGGCATGTGGAGAACTTGGTTCTCCTTTGACTCCCACTTGATTACTTACGCATGTACAGCCCTTACAAAAGCGGATATGCACTGGCCTTCTTAAACCAAGGTGGGACTTACATGGCCATTTGATGGCTAGCTGGCCCATGCGCTCAGATTGTCACGCATGTATGGAGAAATTACGGGGATATAAATGTATAAATGTAGCGAAAGGAAAACCAGTGACGTGTGCAGGGGATGGCGACCA
Organism: Hermodice carunculata; assembly: GCA_964020975.1. Classification (NCBI taxonomy): domain Eukaryota; kingdom Metazoa; phylum Annelida; class Polychaeta; order Eunicida; family Amphinomidae; genus Hermodice; species Hermodice carunculata. The sequence goes on along the minus strand of OZ026623.1, from coordinate 45,870,439 downwards.
CAAATGTAGAAGGTTTGTCATACCTACGTCAAGACTGCATAAAGACAGGCACAGTGACAGAGACAGCACCAGGAAAGGATTACACCTTGTCAGCCTGCCTTATCCATGTCCATAACATTGGCCTGTGTGGCGTCTTTTCCTACAAGGCCTACACTTGTATCACATCCACAGGAACTGCCATCTTCATGTCCATCCACACAGGTTAATGTTGTGCAAGACATTTTCCCACCACAGAAGGCAACAGCATCGGCACCTGGTCCTGTAGCAATGCCATGTGAGACTCAGTTCAACACTGTACAACAGGACCACAGTGGAGGCCTTTTTACAGTATAAACTTAAACTGTTGTTACCAAGCATGGTCCAGAATGTTGTTGCAGCATTGCTAGACACGCAGGTACCGTCAACGCCTGTTCCAGTAAATACTGTATGGGATAGCACTGCACCAAGGTCAAGCTGTCACAGCCCTGTCCCTTGCTTAATGTCCCCACATCAGTGGAGGCACAAGCATGAGAAAAAGCAAAAGCATCGTTAAAGTCTGTCAGTAAGAGATTCCAGGAGCCGTTCCCCATACTCCATAACTTTTAGACAGGGGTGTTCGCCAACACGTCATAGTGAAACCTCACCATCACCTGTTACTACCCCATGAAGCCCCATGGTATAGTCTGTGGTGTCTGTTAGTAGGCAGATACATATACAGTCTTCTTTTTGTTTGTTTGTTTTGTTTTCTTTTTCTTTTTTAAGAAGACAGGAATCTCATCGCAAACTGCATTTCAAGCAGGCAAGATTTTCTGAGATGGTGAGAGAGCAGCAACATCAGAAACTATCACCGTTGTACTTTCCTTCCAATGCACAGATGCTTCCTGATGGAAAGCCACTGACAGGCAAGCAAGTGGTATTGGTTCAGGCAGGATGACCTGTTTCCCAGTTACCTGCAACAGCCACTCTTCTGCCCCCACTAATGGGGCCACCATCGTCTACTGTATTGGGACAACAAGTTAAATGAATGGTGTCATGTACTTCTGAGGTTGGACTCCTGGCCCTGGTCCAGCCAACCCTGGATGACTTGGGTCAGATTCGCTTCTGACTGCTTTGAGTGCACATGTCAGAGGCCTGCAATGCCATAAGTCTCTGTGAAAGTTTTTGCCTGGAATTTCACTGACCACCTTAGTGGCAGTGGCAGTGGCTAGCACATTTGACCACAGTGTGACAGTGGTCTAGGAAGAGGAAGTCCAGCCCTGACTTAGACCATGAGGATGAGAAGTGGGAGTTGTCCAACATAGTGACTTATGCTCAGAACATTGCCTTGATCATGGGTCACTTAAGCAGGGACTGGGTTCACTTAAAAAACTGAACAGTGTGCAACCAAATCCCATGTCAGGATGTGGGTTGATGATAAATTAGCCATACCATTCAGTGGATATGTGGGTGAGCAGATTTGATTGCAAGGCAGGGAACTGGCTATTATTCCTCAACCCTTGACCAAAAGGGATGTAAAGTTGGTTCGAGTTCAATCCACTAAAGACTCATTAAGAGTTTTTATCCAGATAGGCCAGTTTGCCATAGTATCTTTCCACACTGGGACTTAACCATTGTGCTGTCAGGGCTTCGATCCTACCCCTTTCAGAGGAGACATATGGACCAGGTTCCCCTGGGCATGTTTAAGTACAAAACCATTTTTCTCAGTACTCTAGCTTCATGAGGTGGAAGAGGAGAAATATATGCACTGGACCATTTAAAGACTAAGTGGTGTCAGGATGGTTCCAGGGTTTACTAAAAGCCTAATGCATTCTTCATGGTGAAGAATCAGGCTCCAAATAAGCTGCTTATGGCTTTCCAGTGCTTCTCCATCTAGGCCCTCTCCAAAAATATGGATCAAAGTGATCCACATATGCTATTTTGTCCTACTTGCTCTTTGTGAGTTTACTTTGAAAGGGTAAAGTCCACCAGGAAAGGTAGGAAATCTTTGTTCCTTCCTTGGAAAGCCAAGAAGGATAAAAGGCATTAGAGCTGGATTATGAGGGCTATTAAGGAACACGTCAGATGAAATTAGGGTCATAGCATCGTCTTGGGAAACTCTACAGCATGTGTACTTCAAGGACATTATGGGGCCTTTCAATGGCACTCCCATTTGACGTTTTCTGATTGTTACTTCAGCAATTTGTCTTGTATTAGAGGGTATATACTTGCAATGACTGATATCCCCACTCCCTCAATGTGTTCACACGAAGCTAATTTAGATTGTGCCTACAGTGTGACACTGCAGCTCAAATGTTTACAGCCTGACATTTGTCTTTAATTCTTACTTGATCTCGTTGAGGTATTATAATCCTTTTGAGGTTTAATATTACTTCCCTGTCTGTTAACCCACCCTTGTTGATCTAACAAGGTGTCATTCTGGTAGGATTAAGTTATTTTTCTGCCTTCTTCTCATGAAGCTACTTGCGCTCCGGAGGCTCGACTAATCTCCCACCTCCATTCTGGAGGTATCTGTGCCTATTAGTGTTCTAGAGGTGATGTATTATGCCATAAATCTGGAAAATCTAACTTAATTTTTATATTTTTATTAATACTTTCCTCTAGAACACATTGAAGCCCACCCGACCTCCCCGCATAAGATCATTCTTGGTGTATCTCCGCCAAAAGAATAACTGATGTATTAGGTCCAGATCGGAGGTAAGCTGCCTGGTGTAGATGACGCTGCAATAGCCCCGAACCGTAAGTACCACACACGTAAAAGATTCTGGTGGTATGAATCTTTGGACAGACACTACCAAAGAAGTAAAGAACCCACTAGTGTTCTGGAAGTAAGTATTATTAAAAGATATGAAAATTAAGTTAAATTTTCCAGATAGGCATAGAATATTGTTTCAAGTCATCCTGAGTCCTGTTACAAACCTCAGACATTTCTGAAATTTGCCAGGCATAACGCTCCCCCTTTTCCTTTACATTATGGACAGCATTTGTAACTGTATCTTCATCGTGGAAACCCGGGTTATTTTCATAATCGAAGAAGCTTATTCTACAGGCTGAATTTAGTAGAGTTTCAGTTGTGCCTATTAAAGTTGCTGACCGTCTCTTGGCGCAGCAAGTAAACACTAATTATACATTTGCATAATGAAAGTGATGTGTCCGTACATGGAAAAGAACACGCATTTATTGAATTTAAAAGTTTGCTTTATTGCTAACGTTACTCTGCGTCGAAAAAGTATTCTGACGAATGCTTGTGTGTTCAGTTAAAAAAATGAAATCCAGTTTGTTCCTGTTGATAATGTTGCCATTGTTTGATCATATATTGATGATATCGGCATTGATCAATCGGGAATGGATAAGGTTGCCATTGACCAATCCGACTTCGCCAGTGTTGCCATTGACCAATCATAGAGGTGTATGTGATGCCATACAAACACAAGTACCCATACATTTGTGAATCATTGCAGCACACAAGTATTTATGTGTGCAGCACCAATTTATGAGAATCTCCTTTAATTGTTTTTATACATGCTGTTTTGAATGTACACCTTACCTTACTACTGGGCCCCGGGCTGAAAGTCTGCAACTTCGCACATGGAGTGAAATTTTTACTCTGCCCGATATGCGTTGTTTTTGTTCAAATGTTATAATGAGGACGTTGACCCGTTGGTACAACTATAAATTTATGCAGACATACACTGTAAGAACGGTTGGGCAGACTTGAAATCACAGGCTCAAGTAGTTCAACAAACATAAAGCTGTTCCATTCAAACAATATGCCAGTAGTAGTAACCATGGCATACATTGTCTTCAGCACTCACCTTCAGTACACTAACAACAGCAGTAGAACGGCCCATTTTGAACATTGACAGACATGAATTGGCAATCTGATCACGGAGTCAACAGTTGTACGCCATGCCCCAAGACAAAACAGTTAAGCCCACACCCCTGTGTCCGTGATGGTGCAAGTGCGGGCCGCTGAGTGTCATGCATACAGGTAATAAGCTCCCGTATCATTTTTGTTGTTCAATATATGAAAAATTACGGCCGTATTACAGCTGATCCTAAAGTTTAACAATTGAACAAATAGAAATATATATTTGTATCACAAACAAGCAAAAGGCAGTAAATACCTGAAGAAACAAAACAAACATATAATTAAATCAACAAAGAAACAAGTAAATTTATTAATTAAATCATGAACCTCCAGCGGACAACTTTTCATAACACGTACGATAATACTTTATTTTCCGATTTGACATGGTAGGAACTCTCCGTCAAGCTAGAAGATGCATACAAGACGTAGTAGCCAAATAACTGCCATCTGGAAGTGAGGAAGACGACATACATGCTAACACAGGTGCACTTAACGAAGCAGAGGGACTGATGCTGTTACTTTGCAGGCTCATCACCACACGTTACAAGTGAACCCCTACATCTGACCACATGAAAGACCTATCATGCAAGAGGCAAACTTACAAGAGGGCTGATTTTGCTCAGCTGCGTACATGATGTGCAGCAGCATATGCAAAGGCACGAAGCAACGGCTGTCGCATATCCTATATATTCATTGGCGACTAGTCTTTGTGTATACAGCGGCTCACATACGGCACTGGATGTCGGTAAAAGTGTACACTGACAAGTTTCTTTGGCAACCACTTCCGTACTAGATGGCGTCAACTGCTGTTGAAATATTCCACAAAATAAGCACAGTTTTTGTGTATCTTCGAGCTCAATGCTCAGAATGTTTCAACTAACCCAACGTAAAGTGCAGAAACTTTGTGATAGGATCAGATCTGTTACAACCGCCAGATGATGCTATGATTACTACGGGTTTATATCCGGATCTCCAGACCAATAGAACAAGCAGTTGCAGCAGGAATGTGCCTTTTATTTTGCATATCCATTGTTCATATTTTTTTTTCTATGAGGACTGTCAGATTTAGTTTTCAGTTTTAATATCTTAGAAAGAAGAGGGTCAAAATGAGGCTTGATATCAAGTAGATCAGCTTTTTTCCTGTATACCCTATCACAGATACGAAATCACTCTCAAATCGTTAAGAGCAACATTTTTCCTCAATAACCACTCAGAGATGTAAGAAAGTTCTCTGATTATAATAAATATCGCCCTGAAAATGACTGCCAGCAAAGGGGCCACGAGGAACTGTTGTAAAAATTCAATGTTAAAATAAAATTTTGCATTTTAAAAATGTGATTTTGTTTTGTTTGCCTTATTATGATATATCTAAATGTGTCATACTTCGAAAATCTTATTATTGGCACCGAATGGAAATATAAAGTTTATCACATGGTTGTAGCGGTATCAAGCCCTCGCACACTTATCTTCACAGGAACTTCAATTTTGTGACGATACGGGTGCTCTGGGGCTGTTACAGGCGGTGATACAGCTTCAACCATGTGATAATATATATATATATATATATATATATATATATATATATATATATATATATATATATATATATATATGTACATACAGATACAGCTTCAACCATGTGATAATATATATATGTAAATACATTAATTATAGTGATATGTTCTAGAAAATTTTATGAGATAATAATAATTACCATGGACAAATATAGCCAATAGTTCGTTTTCAATGCAGAAATACAACTTTATGGCTTCAAACTTAAATGTAGGGGTGGACAACTAACAAATTGTATAAAATTTACTAATGTAGATTTCCTCTTTAACTCTCCCAGTATTACGTTTTGACTGAATTGTCAGCTTACGTCGGCGTGTTTCGGACGCAAAGCACAAGGGGAGCTGTTGACCTGGACCATTCTCATGTTTTCGGTAATTAGACACTCTGGTATTTGAATTAAAGGTCGGTTTACAAGGAATGTGAATCTAGCATCGTCATTTTCATTCAAAGCACATCGGTTTTAGTCTATTGGCAATGAAAGGTTGACGCATGGTATTCCTACTACCATATATTTGGCTAAACTAAACAGACGGACGATGAGTAGCCATGTAGTGTTTTAACACTGGAAGAGCGACAAAAGTCGAAGTACTTTAGATGAACTTCTAAGAATGGTAAATGGATACTATACTAACATCTATTCCAAAAATGCCTTTCATTAAAGTACAAGAAACCCTTTTGTCCCATAGAATGTAATGGTTTAGGTCAAGATCTTCTTTTGGCGAACCTCGGGCGTAACGCGCCTGAAGATCACCGAGGAAAGCTGTTGACTCATTTTAAAACTTGGAACTGAAAGAGTTAAGATTATGTCCATGGCAGTTGGATGAAGTGACAGCAAGGCCCATTTTACTTTGTGCCTAAACAACGCTAGAGCAATTGTAATTTCATTTTCAAATTAATAAATCTGTTATGGGTATTATACATTTATGTTGAAGACACGTGTATGGTGCAGGAATTCAATGCACTGGCGCCCTTTCCAGAATAACAACGACTTGACGATGCAATTTGGCAATGATATGCTAGCCTTAGTTACACATTAATGTCTTTTTTTTCTGGCTATTCTTATTATTATGTGCTTCAAAGAAGTAAAGCACGTTCCAATCAAAAGAGCAAAGTTTGAACTCTCGATTGGTTTCTTCGACACATATTACAAGTTCATGGAAGTGACTTATTTAAATAGGTTCCGTATCACACATTCACATGCCACGTACAGCGAGACTTTATGTCTGCAGGGCAATGCGAAAACAAACTCCAATTGATGGTTAAGCATGATTTCATTAATGGGTCTTAACCAAAGGGTATAAACATAAAAGGGCACGCTTAGACCTTCAGTAAACACCAAGGTTTAGCTTGGCTAAAACAGTAGATTTGACTTGAAGCTGCCTCCCATAAACTTTTGGTGATTCAATGAACTGCAGTTCTGTACATTGCATGATGATGATGATGATGATGATGATGATGATGATGATGATGATGATGATGATGATAAAATTTGTCTTAATAAGGGCAGCGAATATGGTTTCCAATATTGCAACAATGAGGTCAAAATACAGAGCATACATGAACCATCAGTAAAATCTGCAGGTATGACGTCCACCCAGGGAAGTAATATAGAACTCTCATGTCCGCATGGTGTAAGAATAATTCCTTTACACTTTTTCACATTAAAATATACATAGACTACTTCTTAAATTCGATCGTTATTTTTCCATGCACCGAACGAGAATTGAACCAAAGACTTCCCGCATTGGCAAAACACGAAAGTGAAAACATTAAAAATTCTCAAACCTCAAAAGGTTTGCACAAGATACAGGTTAACCATTAGGTTGTAAATTACCATACATGACCAGCACATTCAGTGGGCACACATGTACGACGATTTTATATACTGGTGGGGGGGGGACCCCCCGTTTTACATTATGCACGTGTTATTAGAATGTCTACGGGGATTGTTCGCTTTATTATACCATTGCTTTTCGCATTTCTTTTGGGAGAAAATGGTGTTCCTTAAAAGGATTTTTTAGGTTGTTGTTGTTGTTGTTCTTATTCTTGTTGTGACACCCTTCTGTAACCAAGCTTGCGCCCTCTTTGTAGTCCTGCTTGTCAGCTTGGTGATCCTAGCCTGGGGAATTTGATTCCACTGATCTGCAACTGTCTGTTTTAATGTTCATCCTTGATTCAACGGCCAAACACATCTCTGAATTTCTGGGGGTCCGGAAAAAAAGGCCAATAATCCATGGTGATACGTTACACGGGGAAGGGGGGGGGGAGGTATTGTTCCCTTCCCCTTTGTAAAAGACCATGCTGATGAAACACATGTTGTCACAAAACTTCTATTTGACAGAGGTATACATTTACCGCAAAACAAATATGCTGGTGACATTGTAGCTAATATTAATTTGTGAGTTCAATAATAGTAAAATCTTTTCTCACAGGTTCACAACGATTTGACTCAATCTGACAAGAAGCAAATGAAAGAAAAGTGAAGCATAGTCAAGTCATTAAATGATAACCGAAATAAATCTGCTGTACAATTTCCTTGGCCTATTCGTTAAAATAAATTGGCAATGATCCACCGAGAGTTGGATGTGATTAGTGTTTTTGCTGGCAGTGTATCAAAATAAAAGTGCTCCGCTTAAACATAGAGCGGTTCAACAAAAATCGTAATACGGACAGATTGTTATATATTGTAAGGGCTGAAAGGCATTGCTAGGTTGATGGCTTAATAATTAACACGTTAAATGGAGCTGTAATGTAAACATTGTGTTAAAGTACAATTAAATGAATAAACAATAACGTGGTTAGTTGTAGGTCGCATATTTAATACCAATTCAGTTCTTTTTCAGGTTGTTCTTGTTCGATTCTAAGAATATAATTCTTTACAATGCCACTCCAATGACTGCTAATGACAGATCAGACTGCTACCCGTTTTTCAATTAGAGGTAGCCGTCTGAGTCTGTTATCAAATAACTCCATTGTGGTTTAAAAGCAATTGTTAGTCTGATGTCTCACCAACATTTCATATGTTAAATGAGGCTGTAATTATATTACATTATATTAAGTTAAAATTAAGTAGACCCAAAATTTATATATAAAACAATATTTTGGTATGAGTAAGTTTATGAGTTATAAGTTTAATATAATAGGGTACAATGATACAATATGCACGCCTTGTTTGCAGTCATGAGGTTTCACGCTAGTAATTCATCCTATGAAAACATAACAATTAGAGCTACCTCCTTGCAGTTCATGACATGGATTACAAACATACATGTATTTTACACCAAAATGTTTGCAACAATTTTTTACATCAAATAAACACAAGAAAATATGGACATGAATGGGAAATTGTTCAGCAAATTGCCATGACAACCAGCTCTGCATAGTGCTACTTGCAATACCATTGAGCGGACATAGTGTTGACACCAGCTGAACCACTGTGTATACTGATGCCAGTATACATACCTTGATAATATTCATTTTAGGTCAAAGCATATATTGTTTTCCACAATTAAGTCAATATCTGCCTTTCTGGTAGTAAAATGTTTTAACATGGAGCCCCTGACATTGCTAGATGGCATATTTTAATTGCACTCTCCAATCACAGGCATAATATGCCGTGATACGAATATGATGAATTCTCTATGCACTTTTGACTGTTCCTCATGACTTTTCTGAGTTTATAAATATTGAATTGAATAAAGTCCATATTTAGTTAGCAGCAAATCAGCTTTCATTGACCATAGCAAAAACTAAATACATGAAAGTCTATTTGTCACGAAAGAAACTAAATTTTTGCACTGGATTTAAAACAATGATGGTATCTCAATTGGAAGAATTTGAACAATTTGATTTTCTTGGTTTGCATATGCACGAAAATTTGAACTGGAATGCCCATTTGCATAAAATTGGTAAAAAAGCTTTCGAAAGTAATTGGGATTTTCAAAAAAAAAATTGCCTATGTTCCAACAAAAATGATGTACAATTCTCTGTTTTTGCCACAGTTGAAATTTGGCGTTCTTGCTTGGGGATACTGGCAAGGTCGTATCTTTATATTACAGAAGAAGGCTGTTTGCTGCATGTATAATGCTTCACATAATGCACATACAGATCCTCTGTTTAAACCGCTTAAGATATTGAAACTTGATGACATTCTACCCTTAAAAGCATTAAAATTTTATAACAGATATTCTAAAAATGAGGTTCCCAGAATTTTTTATCAATATGTTTGGACCGCCTATAGCTACCCATTCTTATTATACCCGGTCAAGTCGAATGCCAAGAAGTCCAATACCACATAAAACTACAGCAAAAACCTGCATAAGATATTACCTTCCTCATTTACTACAAAATACCCATTCTTGTATAAAAGACATAATTCATACAGCTATTCTGTTTCTTTTTCAAATTATACAAAGTGGCATTATGTAAATAGCAACAAGGACCCTTAATAACTATTTATCTCATCCAAAGTATGCTGCGCCCGTCGCCCAACGGGCTCATCTCTGTTCGCCACGGACACAAACAGCAATGGTTGTCTCGACGCGTGTTTCGTTTATATTACATGGCTTGTGACTGGTCAACAAGGTACTATTATAATTGTAGGGTGCATATATCTTCACAGCCAGTGTTGTGATAGATGACTATTATGCATCTTAGGTCTCCTTTGTTTTCTCTGCGGACACTAAATTATATAATATTTAATGTTGCTGTCTATTTACAATGGTTGATGACAGGTAATCTTTACATTGTATGTACGCGCTTCATGCCGGTAAATATGCTGTTTCGGACCAGGTTGGAGACAATAAGATTACATCATACTGCAACTAAATGGCCAAATTCAATATATACCTATCTACTTACCTTGTGTTAATGGGTTATTCTCAACATTGCAACCGACATTTAAAGCATGAAGGTATTAAAACTTTATATTTCACATTTGTGCCCTGTAATTTATGTTTCGTTTGTGTGTCTGAGTGTTAGGGCTGTTCTTGCTTATTTACCCATTGTATTTGCCATGTATTATAATTACTATTATTACCATTCATCATTGTCTAGCTATAAAGATCTGTGGTTCCTCTTAGATCGATCTGTAATCTTTAATCGATTTATTGCCTGTTTGAACTTTGCCTTCATATATCTCATTTTGTTTAGCTGTGTGGTTAAAATCAATAATACTTTGTCAGATATTGATACGTTATGTCATCCGCATGTTATATTTCTGTTCTATTGATTTTATATCGCTTAGACTTGTACCGGTTTGTCTCTGTATACCCATCATGCCCATTATACCTACTGTTTGGGGTAGCGACTATCCCTTATTCGTTGTTGCATTCTGCGCTTCATTGTATGTAGCAGCTGCCTCGACTGCTGTTTATATCTGTATACTGCTAAATTGCGCCGCTCCGCCTACACCTTGGTTTTCAGATACTATGTTTCTTCATTAAGATCTCACACCAATAATATTGAGTATTTCCTAGCAACTTTACCTTTGTTAATATTGCTCGGTGGCGATGTGCACCAAAATCCCGAACCTGGCGCTCTCAATAGAGCTGTTTCCATGTGTCATGCAAATATACGTAGTTTGTTTCAAGGCAAACTTAGTTTTATTCGTGCAAATGTATCCAATGATTTCGACATCATAGCCTTATCTGAAACATTTTTGGATAACAATCACAGTGATGACGACCTTGTGGTTCATGATTATCATTCGTCGGGATTGCTCTAGCTGTCCAGGCGGGAGTGTGGCACTTTTTGTTTCTAAACATTTTCTCACTTCCTGTCGCCATGATCTGGAAGTTGATAACCTTGAACTTTTATGGTGTGAAGTAAGAATTAATTATAATAAGTTTTTGGTTGGAGTAATTTACAGACCGCCTAACTTTCCTGTATCTTTTTGGAACGACTTTCAAATGAGTTACGACACGGCTAAAGCCACATGCATAAATAATATCTTTGTGCTTGGAAACCTGAAAGCTGATGCCAATACTCCACATGGTCTTAAACTTCATCAATTCTGTACGAGTAATCTTCTCTCTATTCATATTAACGAACTTACTAGTATTACTGACACATCCTCGAGCTGCTTAAACCAAATACTTTCAAATAAACTTAATTTTGTTACTGAGACGGAAGTTTTGCCTCCCATTTTAAATTGCAATCATTGCGTTTGTTTCGGCTTAATTGTCTTTCAAGTGTAAATGGGACCTATCTTATAGACGATTTATTTGGGAATACGCCAATGAAGATTTTGATCCTTTCCGAAACTGTATTATAGATTTTGTTTGGGACACCTGTTTTCTATCTGATGATGTGAACATTTGTTGCGAGGCCTGGACTGACGCTTTCTTAAATATTGCTAGACAATGTTTCCCCAGTAAACGAGTTACCATACGGCCTAATGATCTTCCGTGGTATGACGCAACTTTAAGAAATCTCAAGCGGGGGGTTGTAAGAGCCCACAAGAAGGCTAAAAACAAAATCATCCTGAAGATTGGGCAAAATTCAGGAATCTTCGAAATGAGTATCAGGAACATCTTCATAATGCTGAAGAACAGTATAACCTTAAGCTCATTGCATCTCTCTGTAATTCTCGTACTAAAAACAAAACTTGGTGGCGTACTGTTAAGTATTTTTTGAAGCATTACCAATGCTCGAATATATCCCCTCTATTACACAACGATGAGTATATATCTGACACTTTTTCTAAAGCTGAGGTATTTAATTCTTTTTTCCTAAGTCAATGCAATGTTGATTCATCATCCTCTACCTTACCTCCTCTAAAATTACAGCGGCCTAGGCCTACTTTTTCTAGTATACATATTCTCGAGAGTGAGGTTTTGGGAATTCTCAACAATATTGATGTGTTTAAGGCGACAGGACCTGATGAAATAAGCCCCAGATTATTAAAGGAAGCTGCACCGCTCATATGTAGCTCCCTGACACGACTTTGCAATTTATCTTTAAATCAAAACTATTTCCTTCTCCCTGGAAGAAGGCTAATTTTATACCTATTCATATAAAGGATTCAGAATAGTCCTGTAATAACTATAGACCTATTTCTCTCCTCAGTTGCGCGAGAAAAGTTATGGAACAAATTATATTTAAACATGTCTTTAATTTCCTTCGCGATAATCTTGTTCTGTCCTCGCAGCAACCCCGTTTCATCCCGAGTGACTCTACCGTCATCCAACTCTTGTTCCTTTACCACGAGCTTTGTTTAGCTATTGATCTTCGTAAGGAAGTTACAATTGTATTCCTAGACGTAAGCAAAGCTTTTGATAAAGTGTGGCACTCTGCATTGTTCCATAAACTTGAAAAGAATGGCATATCCGGTAAATTATTAACCTGGTTCCGTAGTTATCTGTCAGATAGACAACAGCGTGTGGTCATCAAGGGCCAAGGCTCCAATTGGGGTACTATTAATGCTGGGGTACCTCAAGGCTCTGTCCCTGGCCCCCTTCTATTTTTGATATTTATTAATGACATCGTTGATGTTGTTCATTCCAATATCAAGCTATTTGCCGACAGCACATCACTTTATTTGACAGTGGACGACCCGCAATCGGCATCCGACATCTTGAATACTGACTTATCATCGCTTGATGATTGGTCCAAACAGTGGCTTATTTAATTCAATGCTCTCAAAACCCACAGTATGATTGTCTCGCGTAAAGTACCTCCTGTCCCTAACCCTTCCCTCTTGTTTCAGAATCATCAGCTAGGAGATGTATCTTACCATAAACACTTAGGAATAACCTTGGAGAGTGACTTATCTTGGTCTCAGCATATAAGTCAGATTGCCCAAAAAGCCAACAAATTAATAAACATTCTCAAATGTTTGCAATATCGTTTGGACAGGAATTCTCTTGAATCTATTTATATATCCTTTTTCCGCCCGTTACTTGAGTATGGTAGTCCGATATGGAATGGGTGTACACAGGCAGACGCTAATAAGTTGGAAGCAATTGAGATGGCTGCAGTCACTGGTGCAATGAGAGACACTGCCACATCGAAATTATATGAGGGAATTGGATGGGAAACACTTGCGGAACGTAGGAAAAAAGCTAAGCTTATTGTCATGTCCGTAATCTGACCCCTACTTACTTCCGTGACCTTCTCCCTGAAACCCCACCCACAGCTGTAAATCACAATACCCGTCACCGACCTGACATCTATTATTTTTGGAGCAAGAACATCCTTATTTGACCAATCTTTTTTTCGCTCCACCGTCCGCCTGTGGAACCTGCTGCGCATTGAAATTCGAAACACTGCTTCATTTGATCAGTTCAAGTTAAATTTAAAATTTACCCCTAAGCATCCTGTTCAACATGTAGAACTATTATGATATGGTAAGCGTCATACGGCTATTAAACACACGAGGCTGCGCTTGGGCCGCAGTCGTCTGAATTGTCACTTGTTTAGGATCGGTGTGGTTGCTTCTCCTTTATGCCTGTGCGGCACTGGTATCGAAGACAATTTCCATTACTTTTTCATATGTCCTTTGTATCAAAATTTGAGGATTGACCGGATTAGTAAAATCATTCCAATAGCACCATTTACTACAGCAACAGTACTCTATGGTAACAAAGCCTGTTCTCTAATTAACAATTATACTATTTTTGCAGCTGCACACGAATTCATTGAGAAAATGGAGAGATTGTAAGTGGACGGAGTCAAGTTATGAAGTTCCAATGATGTGTATAAAGCACCAGCCCCTCTATCTGTCATCGTCTTGTTATGTGTCTCTTCAGTATTTTTCTGTGCTGTCTTTTACGTCCTGTCTATATGCTGTCCTTTTTCTTCTGCGAGAGGGGTTAATATAAGGTTTCCCTGTTCCCCAATCGTTTTCATTTGAATAAAATATGTTTAAATTAACAACAAGGATTATGTACCACACGCAGTTGTTATGTGCGTAACAGCTAAGTGTCTCTATGTGGTTGCAAACCTAAAATTTTTATAATTTTTCAAGCAATATGTGTCTCTTGTAGGTCGTTTAAAGATGTTGCTAATTAGTTATATAAACGTTTCATAGGTGGCCCCTGCGATAGCAGGTTTTCATACCCTTAGTTGGGGACATCCGGACTTACTTTCTGTGTATATCATTTATTGATAGTTAACCACTCTAGTTTGCACGTGTTGTTTTACACATATGGTCATTGTTAACTTTGCTGATTCTTGTAAGTCAACTAAACCACATTCTGAGTTCTGAGTTCTGGATTCTAATTAGCCCCATGGAACCTTGAGCGGCTACCCTCGAAATTTGTGTATGTACTTGCTTCAAGCTGTTACTGTGACCAAAAAAACAAAAACAAAAAAAAAACCCCACAAAACCCGAAAAAAAAAACAAAACAAAAAAACAAAAAATAAAAAAAACCCCCAAAAACCGAAAAAAAAATACACACACGCAAAAAATATGTTGCTGTTGCAATATGCATTGTTTTGCCCTGCACACTGTGTCGTCCTTGCAGTCAGCGTCTTCTGTTCAGACACTGTGACTTACCTGTGTTCATAAACGTGTATTCTGGCCCCGTTTTGAAGGTTATGTACAGCAGAGCTATCATATAAGCATACAAACTGCGGACAGTTTTTTCTGACTTTGTTGTACAAGTTAACAGTCATTGTTTCTCCCAAACAAAAGCTCAAACAGATAAAGAGAGAGAGAGAGAGAGAGAGAGAGAGAGAGAGAGAGAGAGAGAGAGAGAGTGTGTGTGTGTGTGTGTGTGTTTGTCTGTGAGAGAGAGAGAGAGAGAGAGAAGTCATCACTGTTGCTGCAGCCCCCCCCCCCCCAACTTTTCACAGATACAGATGACAGTTTGCTCATTGATATACTTTATTTCTTTAAAGAGGATTAAAAAAACTAGCCAAAGGCTGATGCATATTCTTCTCCTCGTGTAAATACAAATTACATACAACATGATTCTTGCCAAGCGCATGTTGGAAAAACAAGAAAATGGTAAAATGAAAAAAAACGCATGCATGATTATAATGGAAACAGTGAGGGATTCCATATTACTGTAGTGATACGTACACATAACAATATTATACCAGTATAACAAGAACCTTGAGCAAGCTGTCAGAGAAGGACTGCTTGCGTATATAGCCACTTAAAAATTAGTTTTTACATATTACGTAGATGCTTATAATTACTCCAAAACATATACAACAGTGGCGGAGACTGAAGAAAAAGTACCGACCGGGCTAGCTAACCGCACCCTCGAATAGTTTGCTCCCTTTGTTTCTCTGTGGTATTAGTTTCATTTTTTTCTTTAAACATGAAACTTATTGCCACTAACAAGCCCAAAGTATTACCACACACATCACATGCACACAAACTCTCAGTTCTAGGTCTGCCATTTATGTTGGTATAAATATATACACATTTTTGCATATATATATATCATGTATATATATATATATATATATATATATATATATATATATATATATATAGAGAGAGAGAGAGAGAGAGAGAGAGAGAGAGAGAGAGAGAGAGAGAGAGAGAGAGAGAGAGAGTGTTAAAATCTGCTCGTACCACAAGAAAATTCTACATTATTGTCTCAGACTAACGAACAAGTGAAACTTCGTATTAAAATATATATATATATTTTATGAAAGTGGGTCTTCGATTCTTTAAGCTAAATAATGTACTGCAAGCAGCATCTGCACACATGAAACAAACAGGTTTGATTCCTGACACCTACAACCACCTTGAGCACTCTTCTTTTTCAAGTGTATTTACTGGCTGTTATTTCTTTTCACAGACAGATGAAGTCATTCATGTCCTGGCAAGTTGCAGTCCATCCAGGAAATGTGCCGCCTATCAGGTATCCATTGCCTTCCAGCAGAACAATGCAGCAACACAAGTAGTGTGTGCAAACTGGCCATGCCCTGCTGGGCAAGTGTCATTCCATACTATATCTTGAGATGCCGTACTTTGCGGAAAGAAAAAAGTGTATTACCCATCCCACCTGTGTGCATTGCATATAATATCAAGTGTGTCATGTTTGCTTGCAAAGCTACTTGATTAGCACATTGTACTATTTAGTGATCCAGGGTTAATAAATATGTTAAACTGAAACAGAAACTTTAAATTAACAAATTTGAAAAGGGCATAGTTACTTAAATTCACATATATCACCCATGTGGATACCTTGATTTGAAGTCTGACAAACTTTAGAGTGCAACCTTCTTAACATGGTATTTTTTATTTACCAGTTTGTCAGAAAGGTGCGGCCATACAAGGGCTCTACTAACAGCCTTACTCGAGGCACAGACACGAGGCAACACGACAATCGCTCGCACAAGCAGAGATGCTTCCTGGCCGGCACCGGAACCAAACAGGTCCATGTACTGCCAATCTATTGACTTGAATATCCAACGCACCACACACAAGCACCTCCAATGCTTAATTGTCTGGTACTCTCTTGTGTTGGAGGTGAATGTTGGTATTTTCCTTAAACCTGTTTCTAGTCTTGATATCTATAAATTTATCAATTATCAGTCATTTACTACATCTTTTATGACAATACAAGTTAATTTTGATATATACTGAGGCACATTTAAATATGCAAAAGTATTGTCCTTTGCTCCCGGAAGTGAATATTTTTGTGGTTTTCCTACCTCTAGCACAAGAGAGTTACCGTACAGTTTGGCACTAGAGGCCCGTGTGTGCCAAGAATGGTACAGATCCTAGTACAAAAACTGGTGTAAGGGAGCAAGTTAAGCAGTTTAAACTTAGTAATGTCCATGCTGACAAGATGTAATACACGCTCTTTTGCAAATCAATACAAAGCTATGGTACCAACCGCACGTATGTGCGATACATGCTGATACCACCATGTCGAGAAGCCGAAACAAACGATGAAACTAACTACAGTGAACCAGATATTTGTGATCTGAATGTTTCTTCAAAAGAAGTTGTGGAAACTGTTGAGAGTGATATATGTACGGACCAAAATAGTGATGCGCATAACATATATAGAATACCCACATGTCCACTTCATCCTGAAACTGATTGTTCATGTTGTCCCAGTACTTGCGATGGTACAAAAAGCTGTCAAGGTAACTTACACACAGTCATACCACACTGCAAAAAAACACTGGAGAGCATGCTGCCAATTCGTCATGGCACCAGGCTCGGAAGAATTACCTAACTGCTTCTAGTTTTGGTCTCTAAATGAAAAGTTTACTCATTCATTCCACAAAACTTCAGGCATGATTCATTTACCTGCATTCAAACCTGGCAAGGATATGGAGGGTATCGCTGCTGAAATGTTTACAAATGATCTCACAAACTGTGGTGTGGAAGTTAAGTTCTACGATAATGGCATCATTATTAACCCTAAGTTCCCACACATTGCTGCCTCTCCTGATGGGAGAGTATACATAGAAGGCGAGGGATATGGTGTGGTGGAAATCAAATGTCCATTTATATGTGTGAAGAGAAGGTAATGTTGCCTCATAATGTACGTTGTGATGACCGCTTGTCAAAGTAATTCTGCTTGCAGATTGATACGGAGGATAATACAAGCCTTAAAAACCCACAACAACAACAACAACTATAAAATATGGGACAAATGGGCGTCTGCGAGTTACAGTTTGGTTTCTTCGTAGTATTCAGCACCTATGGTACTCAGATTGAAAGGAAATGTTTTGACAGTTGATTGTGGGAAAACATGTTCTCCAAGTCGGGCAAATTTTACTTTGAACAGTTAAATTCGACAATTTTATTGCAAGTGCCACCATGATACACGATAATGAAATACTTCTGACAAGTGTAGGTTACAATATAAATAGTGTTTTTGTGTTTAAAGTATTTATTTTGAAACGGTGGAGCTACACTGCATATGTTCATATTGTCTGCTGTATTACATTTGAATCTCTGTTCGCTTAATACGTTGTCCTATTTACACTGGGATGTAAATACCAGCTGATATCACATCTCATTTTGAAACTTTTACAACTGTATCATATGTAACCTGTGTGATTAAAATCATATTACTGTCACGAGAATCTATGCTGGGTAAAGTTCATATTAATCCATGGTGGAAATGATATTATTTCTCATGCTAGTCCATTTTGTGTAAAGTTCATACCCATCCGCGTGCATATTTACGGACCCATTTATTCATTATGTCAATAACCCATGTTGTGTACAGTTCATGTCCATGACAGGAATGCACACCGTTACTTTACTTGTTTAGCTCTACCACTGGCGTTTGTAAATTTACCAGGAAGCGGCATGTAGTAAATATGTGGTCCGCTAGTGGTTGCAAGGATAATGGTATTAGTCCCTCCATGATTCTGTAAGTCTTTATGTGCCCAACAACGCGCTCGACATGCACTCTCACGGCAGCATTGCGCTGACCTTCATTGCGTTGGTGTCAATGCTAGACTGGTAGCACTCTCACTGGTTTTTGTACCCTAATAGATGATTTATAGCAGATAGACTTGTGGAACTGCAAGTACATGTATAAAATTTATACATTCTAGATTGCCATTCCAAATTGAGTTCTTTTTCAGTCTGTACTTGCTTCAATGGTCACATAAGTGTCATCAACTATATATTACATCTTTACAAAATTCTTTCTATTTTTTGGTTTTCCTTATTTATTATATCTATGTGCTGTGGCAAATGACATAACATATCTTTCTTTTTTATTTATTTCCTTACTTACTTACTTACTTACTCATTCATTCGTTCGTTTATTATTTATTTATTTATTTATTTATTTATTTATTTATTTATTTATTTATTTATTTATTTATTTATTTATTTATATTAAGCGAACATTTTGTGCGGCCTTTCCTCTAAACACAGCACAGGCTACAAATGTCCTACCGAGCTTGGTAAATACATTGCAGGGAAGTTGTCTATCTGATTTGGAACAAGCAGAATGTACAAAATTGTTCATATTAGGGCCATGAAAGTTTTAGATCTTCAATACAGATCTTCTTCTCTGGTTTATCCTAGGTGCTTTGAATTGATTACAATAACACTGTTGTATATTCAATTGAAAACAGACAAAATCTTACACCAGTAATTTTATTTTCAAAGTAATGCTGAATTTCATTCTCATAATGTACGACCGATGGAAAATTTGCACTTGTTTTATATACATTCAAATTGTATCTTAATTTACAATTTATCATCCAAAATATGGAATAAAATACCAAACACTTCGTAAAAAATTAATTTCTCTTCTTTCGAAAGAAAATTGAAGACTTTGTTTCAAAATTTAGAAATTAACAATCCCTGAAAATTAAATGTTTCTGGTGTAATCTAAGAGTATGCATTTATTATTTTATTTTATCTTCTTTCTTGGGGTGTGTGTTTCTTCTAACATCATTCTTAATTTCACGCTTATTTTGATTAATATAACTACCTTAAATGTAAGGGATCTATGTAACATATCTATATTGTCAATTTTGGTTATAATTTACTTAGTGCAGATGAGGGTTCTATAAGCCCAGTATAAATTAGGATTGCAAATACAGTAGAAACTTTTGTTGAGAACAATACATTTAGGTATATGGACTACCCTGCACAGTCCGTGTTAAAGAGTGCACATGGTTGTACATGGTTGTGGATATGAAAATTAATGGGTAAAAAGAGCGGCAAAATTGCATGTGATAAAATAACGTTGATTGCGTAAATGTATACTCACACACACACACACATACGTGTGTATATATATGTATATATATATGTATATATATATATATATGTGTGTGTGTGTGTGTGTGTGTGTGTGTGTATTTATATTCGTAGGAGAAATGCAAAAAAGAAGAAAGAAAATGTTGATTTATCTATGACATTTAACCATCTTTGGCTATTGTATTTATCCTAAGTACATTGGTCAGGAATTAACAAACGTCGTGGATAATAAATAAGCTGGGCGATTGTTTGTTAGATAATGAAATCGTTCTGGAAAAACAGCCGTATCCGAGTCTACATAACGCCACATCATGTGACTGCTGTTATACTCTCGAACAGAACACACAAGAATCCCGTATCTTGGTTGCACAATAGGAGCTTCGGGTTCAAGGTCGTCAGTCCTGCTCAATTAGCTGCCCGCTGCGTGGCGACAGACACGCTTTTTACAGCTCTTCCAGTAAGCAGAGAAAGGGGGGGGGGGAGCTTTCATGTGTGCGATTGAAAAGTTTCCCAAAAACTGCCTGGGGTTTGATAACACGACACTACAAACTACATCCTCTCTGTCACAACATCTTTTACCTGCTACAAATGACCTTTCAATACATCTATGTAAATCATCCTTGCCAGCGCCAGTGGCCTCAGGTTCACTTCCATATTGTAGGCTGGAAGATTATTTGATAATCCAGCACTCATGATGTTCGCAAAGATTGTTGTAATTATTAGTAGTAGTATAGTAGTGGTAGTACTTGTATTAAAAGCGCCCCGTTACTCCATAGGTTTTTCTCTCTGTAAGTGTATGGGTATTTTTATATTAGAATTTCTATAGATTCATTGATTAATGAATACTCTGGAAATATTAAAGGGAGCAGTCAGCAATTGAAACAACGCACTATCGACTTTTTGATATCAAGAATTCGAATTTTAGATATCAAAAAGTCGATTTTATTATATCAATAAGTCATTTCTTGATATCAAAACATCGAATTCTTGATATCAAGAATTAAAGTGACTTTTTATATCGAAAAATATACTTCTTGATAGCAGAAAGCCGAGTTTTTTACATGAAAAAGTCGAATTCTTTATATCAGGAAATGCTGAATAAATAGTAAAACGGAGCCCCATAAATATCTGTATTAGAAATAAAGATATCTGTATTTTGTCATTTTATACAGATATCTGTATTAGAAATAAAGATATCATTATTTGTGAATATTTGCAGGTGTGGCTTGTCATACAGGGGTGCGAATGGCAGGGCGGTATGCCCTCTGCATGGTCGCCACAAGTCTGTTGTTAATGGTGGATTGTGATACTCTGATGTTGCAGGCCTGGCGCCACTAATGCCTTTCAGTGGAAAGAAACCTGTGCCTCTTCACATAATAGATCAAAGAACGGTCATCTGTCCCATCTTACAGTCTTGGTCCCATAGATCCAGCCTTCCTCTAGCATCCTCCGGTTCCCTGGAAAGGGTCCCACCGCCTTTTTAATGATGACCTGGATATTGACGATAAAGGTTCACTCCACTGATTTCGACTAGTGAAATGCTCTACGTTTGGCAGCACATATCTTTACGATATTAGGAATTTCAATGGAATTAGATTAAAATTCCAGGCCAGGGTTGGTTGCTTGAGGCTAAACGAAGATCTTGCCAGATGGGGGCTCGCAAATGAAATTTGCAGTTTGCTCAAAGGGCGGGTCTCGGAAAATATAAACATGCTTGAAACAACGTTTTTGTTGCCCCAGACGTAAGATCATGTATAAAAATAACAATAATGAGGTACATTTGTTACACATAATATGTGTAATGGTTTTTTTTTTTTTTTTGAGCTTTCGAACATAGCGCCACCGAGGATGTCCGAGAAAATTTCAATCGGGAAGATCCACTTTGGTGACGTCACAGCGGGAACACGTTTGTGAATCTGGCATTCGACCTGGGCAGTCGCGGCCATTTCGTGATAGGACACACATTTTTGTCCCGACTCAAACTTTTAGATTATCTCTAAATTTTATGCGCGAAATATCGGTTTTGGCACCAAATTGATTTTTTAGACCTAGCTTATTATTTTTGTCACTGCTATGGCCCATCGCTCTGTGGTAATGTGGTGTGGTAACACCAAAAAGACGGGCCGAAGGCCTAGCCTCCCAGCGGCATGGAACAGGTTTGCGGTCGACTGCAAAGACGCCTCCGATTATAATTTAAAGCGTGCTATGTGCTACATATATATACTTTGAAGACTCTATGTTTGTTGGTGGTATGATGAAGGATGCTGGGTTTCGATACCACATCGACATTATTCCTGGTGCTATGCCCTCAATACAGCCACAGGCACAGCCAACCCATGAGCAGTTGGCCAGTGTCCTGGGACCCAAGAGAGGTCGTGGTGCTTCTGCCACAAAGTTGACTCCCGAGTCCAGACGTCGACGCGTGAGCAAGGCAGTGGAGAAACTTGGTAGACTACAAGCCGTGTACGTTTTACATGATACATTAAAATACAAAGGAATGCAATATTTTGTTTCTAAAACGTTTGGAATTTTTATACCTGTTCACTCTTAGTCTTGGTCAATATAAGATAATCGTCTGGCCTGGGGCCATAATCTGTATGCACTTCCCTGAGTGATTGTTTTATTCATTGACCGTATATTAGGCCTAAGCTTCAGTGGACTTTTTTGCAATTGTGCAATGAAAACAGCAAGGGTTCATTAAAAAAAAATCCACAGATTGAAGTGGATTTTTGAAGTGTTGATTCAACATTTTCATCATTTTTAAACTTGAATACCCGTATGCATGCACGGAGAAAGTTTTCACAATCTATCAATAAGAGGACATTCACCACTCAACCTTGCTAAGAGGCATGTTACTCCTATTAGGACTGACACGTTCAAATACTTTTTCATAAAATGGATCAATGAAATTCTCTTCCAGAATTATATGTTGTGTCTGCCCCCTCTCTGTCATCTTTCAAGAAGAGACTGAGATCCCTGATAAATAACCAAGAGGGATAAATTTACTTCATTCTTTCCCAGTACACCTCCATCCCTATGAAAAAGTAGAAGCACCGTTCTGTTTTGTTTTGTTTTGTTTTCACAAAAAGAAGGAATTACTGAATAAGTTTGTTGTTTACTTGGTTCTTTTATTGATCTGATGTCAAGAATATATATATATATATATATATATATATATATATATATATATATATATATATATATATATATATATATATATATATAGTGCATGTACAGTATTACACTAAATGCAGCGTGTAAGTTCAACAATTTGCAAAACACTTCTGCATGTTCTGTGCATGTACATTGTATATGCATAAGGTAGTTTAATGCAAACTGAAAACATTCAAACACATATACAGTGGTACCTGCTGTATGCAACCACTCCTGTGAGCAGCCGAATTGCTTTTTGTGGTCACTAGGCTCGGACATGGGAGTCAATTTCTTTGTAAAATTTACCTGTGGTGACAGGCCACTTTTTCTTGGAAGAAGGGGTGACCACATACAGCAGGTACAACTGTATATTATCCCATCGTTGAGAATTTGCCATCTCATATCAAGTTTTCCTGCTTAACAGACTCCAGTGGTGTGCATAAGACTACCTTGCTACTCCGCACTCTTTACACTGCCAGTTGAAAAATGACTTGCGGTCCTACTAGATGAAGTGCTGTGAAGGGCATCTTTTGAGTTCTGTTACATTGAAGTCCACCAGCTATGGCTGCACCAATCCGTTGTTTAGTCAGCAGTTAACTGCATTATTTTCTAAAATGCCCTCATGCAACATTTGCATTCATGTACAAAGCTGCATTTGATGAGCCCCACAGCTAATTTGTGAAATTTGTACGTAGTCGTGGATATGTTGATACGCTGCATGGGGATCTCAATTTTTTATTCATCATAAGTGATAATTTATACCAACTTTCAATTTCAATGACATCTCTTTTTTCTTGCAATTAAAACTGGTGTCATCAAACGAAAATAAAAATATAATGAAAAAAAGTAAATTTACGGTGCCGCCCAGTGTAACCAAGTGCTTGCCATGGCAAGATATTTTAATGGTTGCTTGTGTTTAAGTGTCTTATTCCTTGTTCTCTTTTTCCTTTTTTTTTCTTTTTGATATTTCTCATCAAGATGATAGTAAATGTGAGGCACACGTGATTTTGAACTAATAAAACTGTTGTGGATTTCCGCCAGAGTAGGGTATGCCAGAGACAGCAAAATACACAAGTGGTGTATTCTTTCCTGCACAACATCTGACTTCATTTACACTGTAAACAGATCTTTGGAAACAGTATATTTCACCCAAAACACAACAAGAAGTTTCATCATTTATTGACCATTTATTCATCATTTAGTGGCAACCACCTGATACCAGGACAATGATATATTCCACCTCGGCATGAGAATTTCGAATCGCTTGCCTTTGGGGTAGGCAACCGGGCATTCTGCTTTTACAACCAGACTTTAGATATGGGGGCAAGTGAAATACTGTATCATGCTTGCCTTGATGACAAAATCGAAAAAAAAGTGGCTGAGCCTTGGGCTTGCATGACACACTCAACTCAGCTGGTAACTTCAGTCTTGATACTTATCAGCCATATGCATGTTCCATGCTTGCACAGTGTTAATATCATTATGGTCTAAATGATATTGTTCTTTGTAGGTAAACACTTAAAACTGTTAACTTCCTCCATCTGATGTAAGCAGGCTGGATTACATAATGCCACATGGCAAGAGCAGGACACAATCTTTCCACAGTTGACTATAACAAAGCTCACTGACAAATTCCAAAACTTTAACATGCCACAGTTTCATTAAAAGTTAATGTACCCTCAACATATTGTCAAATCTACACGTACTTGTGCTAAAGAAAATCCAGCAAAATTTCACAGAGTTCTGTGCATATTTTTAGACAAGAAGCTGAAAACAGCCTTAACAGACAAAACTTCATTAAATTGTAGCAAAAAAAAAGAGTATGACCACCTGCTAGCCAAAATGAGAACTAAGTGACCCCTGAAGACCCTACATGCAATATCAAACAGATTGGGCACGTGGTTCTTAAGTAAATAAACTTCTGAATTTTTTGGTCCCCAAAATTATTCAACAATCCGTGAAAAATAGAAAAAATGTTGGCTCCTCATCTTGTTTGTACACTTGGTAGAAACCGACCTGGTGAACCTTCATGTGTAAAATGAAACTAATAAAGCATTCCACAAAACCGTTTTTGAGAGGTGGAAAATGTAAAAAGTTAACGTATATGCAAATGGATGGCATAAACTCTGCATACGGACAAGTCAGCAGAGCTAAAAACCATAAATGGCAAAAACTAACATGAAATGTATGTATAAGGCAAAGTATGCTGATTGGCTACTTTCTGGTTGGAAACACAAATTATATCCAATGAATTGGGCTGAAAAGGTGCCCTTTCAGGACAGGTGGTCTCTCAATGGAGTAGTCCTGAAGACAGGGACAACTATGTACTTGCAATCTACAATCTCTGTTAAAAATTGTCAAGGCAGTGTATGGCTCACATAAAGCGGTACATTAAGTGTACATGCATTAGGTGCTTTGCTACAATATACCTATAGTACCCGATACCGTCTTTGAACACTGTCAGCATTAAGTGACCACTGTTGTTCTAATCATTGAATGTTGTCCCCATAATAGTGGCTTGCATGTATTGCACATTGAACAAGAAACAGCTGCAAGTTTTATGCCCATCTGGGTACATCAGACTATCTTGGGGCATAGAACTTGTCCCCCAGTAGACTCAGCTGGTGACATTTCTAATGTGTGCTTTGGCTTATTATTGTCCCATGATCCAGTTCTAACGCTGAAAAAAAAAAAAAAAAAATTAGCTGTAGTTACCATGGTAACAGATTACAATACACCAGGATTTCTATGCTGCTACTGACAAATACGATTCCTGATTGTTGTGTAACTTGTGATTCAAGTTTTGTGAAAATTGAAAAATAGAACTGGAGCTATCTACATTTATATCTGAAAGTGTTGGTTTAACTGAACTGCATTATGCTAGATTCAGTTTGTGTATCAAGATCTAATTCCATACCCGTCTGTAATGTATGACTAGCCCTGTTCAAACTGTAAGAAAAGACCACTCTGTGTCTATAACCATTATGTAGTGTGAATAAAACACTGTGTACAGCGAGTCGGCAAATGTAATTACCTTCAGCCAAAGCCAGCTAAATCAGTGTTAAACTTTGAAGTCAAACAATGGCTTCCTATCCCATCGTCAAATTTTGAAGCATAATTTTGTCTTTCAGCCAGTGAGTGGTTGTTGGATACAGCACCAATCCACTTTGAACTTTTAGGCCTATCAAAGAGGTCACGGTGACAATTGTAACAGTTGCATGTATAGATCTGTGTATTCAGTCTTTTCAGATGAATATACAACGCAGTGTTAGTAGTGACAAAATTCTGCCCTGGCCTGGGTGATGGTCAAGCTTTCTATTGATTATTACGTACAATTGTACATACATCTTATTCTTGACCACCAAAGCCTCAAAGGCTCCAGAAAAGATGAACGCTACATATAGTTTCAACTATACATGATTCATATTCTAACCTGCGAATGTTCGAACTTAGTAAGTTAGTTATAATATATGATATATTAGGCCTATGCCTATGGGACTTGTGACAAAGACGGCGAAGCTGCCTCGCGGCCGCAGCTGCTCGAGCTTTCAATAATTATTAATGGGTTTTCAGCGACAGTGCTGTTCAATGCAACGATTAACACTGACATTTATCGTCGAATGGGCCACGCTGCACTCTCCTCAGTCCGTGATTAACTAAGTATCAAAACTTACGCTTCATCAGTTGTTCATGGCTTCACTGAACATGCTGAAAGTTTCAAAATCAAAACAAATAAAATTACCAAGGAAGGTTATCCTCTCAGCCCTCGCACGGATGAGGATCGTTGGCTGGTTGGGCCGCTTCCGTCCGCCAACCTTTTGCTAGGGCTTTGGGACAATGTTCGGTTCGTTGTTTTCCCTCTTCAATCTTGTCCACATTAAAAAAAAAACCTACTCCACGTCGACATCGATCTTGTACTGTAGTTGTGTGCCATCTTGTGCAAGTGAAACGAGTTCCCTATGTGACGTCATGCGCTTCGCGGATCCCGATTCAAAGTTGTTCATAAGAAATGGGTAAAAATAGACAGCAGCTGCTTTTTCGAGACCTGCCCTTTAAACTCGACAAGGAAGATCTTCCCCATTTTATGTTTAAATGTAGTAAAACAAATCATATCAGAACGAAGTGTGTCTTCATGTTGGAAAACGGATTGAGGGAGCACAATTTGGAGTACGTATGGCATAAGTACATGAGTTCATCTCTGAAAGGGAAACTGTGTCTTATACTCGGTGACCAAGCCTATTTATATGGGAACAATGTTGGGTCTTTGTTTGACTCTCTTTGTAAACAATTTTTAACTGAAGCATGGTGTTACAGGCGAGAGTCGCTGGACGTCCTGTCTGAGCCGACCAAAGCACATTACTTTTTACCACAACCTACAGCCGATATACATATATGGATATGGGTCGTCTCTGCTTTTAATTTGAAATTTTAGATCAATGCCTTGTATATAATTACGTGTATTCTACTAAAACGTGTCTAACGCACCGTGGGTTCTGCCCTGCCCATGGTGCCCCCGCTGTAAAGGGGTAGATTCAGTAATAAATTATTATTATTATTATTATTATTATTATTATTATTATTATTATTATTATTATTATTATTATTATTATTATTATTATTATTATTATTATTATTATTATTATTATTATTATTATTATTATTATTACCTGGAGTGCCCTTTTATCCTGGTAACCTCCCGATGCGAACATCCCAGTGAATCTGCTCCCATCACATTCAGACAGTCGTGAGTAACCCGTACGCCGTGGCATTGTGGATTCACATTGATCTCAGCAGTGACATGGCCCCCTTATAAAGTCCATAGGCATCCCAATACTAGACACACTTTTCGCACCTTTCTGGCTGTTTTCAGAACATATTTTGTATCTGTGACTGGTCAGACCCACCTTAAGCAATCCGGTTGATGTTACATGCCACGCGACACCCATATTTTCCATATAAAGGCAAATTTAGAGAGGTCCATGTGAAACCAATGGAGGTGGAATCTTTTTTGCCCTGTAGTATATTTGCTTCCACTCTAGGTAGATGCAAAAAATGGAAAATGATGCACCATTGTAGGCGCCGATCAAGATGTTGCGAAAAGGGGATATGCTACGTGTGTGTGCTAGGGGTTCAGGTTGTGGAGACCTAGTACCTGGAAATAGCATTCTCAGCCCCTGTTTTCACCCTTTCCTGGCACCAGGAAGCCGTGTTTTCACTATGTTGTTCTGTAAATTGTTATCAAACTTATGGTCCATTTCAGAAAAAAATATAACATGTTTCTCTTCTCGGACCACCCTCTGCCCGAGCGTGCATAAATAAATGTAAAAAAAAAAAAAAAAAAAAAAGGCAGGAAAGTAACTTAAGCAGAAAGGTCAATGAAGTAGAAAAAATTAGAGTCGCATTCGAACATGTTAATATGTTTCAGATAAAGCATGGGATCCTAGATCCTCCGAAGTATCATTATTGACTACTTTCATGCAAATTACCAATTTAGGAGTCGAGTTTCAAAAACCGCAGAAGCAAATATTTAAGTCTTTCACATACACATTAGCAAGAACACTTCGCTTGTCATTCCTAAATCTGTAATTGATATGTCCCAACAGCACCTTGCTGCGTGGCATACCTGGCAAGATGTGTTATAAAAGCCCAGTGAAATTGTGTTTTTTTTTTTTTGCATTATTTTGTTTGACAAGATATGGTTACCTGTTAACTCAGAGATAGGCAGGAAGATTCTATCGTTAGGCAAGACACGTTCGACAAGACCTCAAGCATTGGTTTAGAAGAAGCCGGATAGAGATGTTTTTCTGCAGCCTGAAGGGCACATAATCTTGTTTTCCTCAAGTTATGAGTCTGAGTCTGTTTATATTCACTCAATGACAGGGAATCATTTTTTCCTTGCTCTATTTCATTTGAGGAAGCTTCAACATGAAAATATTGCATAGTATGAAACAAAGTGCACTGGCGGAATCGACCTTTTTCTCCTACGCTATACTTAAACCTTTCCTCCGCTGGAGGTGAGAAAACCCACCCAAAGATACTTGCTTCTCCTATGCTGCAGGCGAGTTTACTGGCCCAAGCACATGTCCAAGATCAACTTTCAGTGTCCGTAATTACCAAGATTTGGCCATATGGCGCGTTCTCCTGCATATGTACAAAATATTGAATAGTTTCAATTCTAAGTATTGAGCAATAGCACCAAAATTATACAAACATTACGGTGTCTCTGCGCAGTATACAACACACACAACATTTATTCAGTACAGCCCATAGCGGAGATTGATTGACAATGCATACCGGTGCACGAGTTTCCCGTCTTAAACATCGATTGCGCGTAGTTTCTACTCTGTACTTCTTTCAGCATATAACCAGGAACATTACTGCATTTAATGTTTTCAAAATATCTAGAGTCGATATATCACTAAATTTCGGTACTTATATGACATGAAAAATTTAAAAGTACCGTTGGTTTGGATGATCGACACCAATATTCTTGTTGGTTGAAATTGCCCACTGCGCATGCTTGACCTGTCAACCAATCAACGCCTAAGCAAGGCGAGAATCTGACTGTCTTCAATTCTAATATTTTTACCTCGGAGATAGTAGAAAATGCCTGCAAGATGACAACGTTTGGTGGGTGGAAATAAAACATTAAGCGAATAGAAAAGCAGCATGATGATATTAACAAGGTTTTGACGTTTCCATTGATACCAAACATGCCTGAAACCAACAAGATAATCATATTAAGATTGTGCCCGCAACATGTACCCAAAACAGTTCATTATATGTTAATTTAGAAGTCTGCATGAATAAAATCGTCACATTTGCGTAACAAAATTGCTTCTGCCAATCAACGCCTAAGCAGGGCGAGAATCTGACTGTCTTCAATTCTAATATTTTTACCTCGGAGATAGTAGAAAATGCCTGCAAGATGACAACGTTTGGTGGGTGGAAATAAAACATTAAGCGAATAGAAAAGCAGCATGATGATATTAACAAGGTTTTGACGTTTCCATTGATACCAAACATGCCTGGAACCAACAAGATAGTCATATTAAGATTGTGCCCGCAACATATACCCAAAACAGTTCATTATATGTTAATTTAGAAGTCTGCATGCAAAATTGCTTCTGCAGCAAAAACCATTCCGTTTAATTGACCGTAAATGAGCATACGATGTCTTTCTTTACGTAAATAAACGTCCATATGGATTTCCTGAAGATTGTGTCAATGGGGCGATCCCAAAATTAAATTCACCGTCAGACACAATTACTCTCCCCCCCCCAAAAAAAAATAATAAAAAACAAAGGAAAGGTTAAAGAATAACTCCCCACTTACTATATAAATTTGGACATTTTTCATGGAACTTTTTTATAGAATACGGTATACGATACATGAAACATAATAAGGATTAAGTGATCTGTTCTTGTGACGTGCCAGGGGTGCCCAAAAACAGACGAACTAGCCGGTTCAGTCCAATTGGTAGCGTGAAACTTAGCGGCAATTCTCTCTGCATTCAACTCAGCTTCCAGGTTCTGGTTAGTTTGGAAGGCAACTCCCGGGCACGCACATTTATAAAACAATGGAAACAAAATAATAATCCTTAAACTATGGAAATGGACTCCATACGATTTTCACACGCACTCGCTCTCAGATATTGGGGGGGCATTGGGAGTCAGACCAGGGGCAACATTCAGCCAAGTCCCGGACTTTCCGCACTCACGCCAAGACCAGAAGATTTAGAAGTACGATTTAACAATTTAATTATTGAAACACATTTACAATAGGGATGCACCACACAACTCACGGACACTACAAATAATACATTGACTACACAGATCTAAACCTACAATTTCTACATAGGCCTATTTACATTTTAACCACACTCCACAGACACAGCCTCGCAGGCCAAGACTACACGCTAAACCTACGCTACACTACACCTACACGGCACAATAACAACACAATATTTACAGCGCTAGCTAGCTACATAATTATAAGACACTACAATTACATCACATTACATTGTATTTACAACTATTTACAGTTACAAAACCCTAAAAAGAAACCCTGACTTTACTGATGCCCGGTCAATTCACAAGGTCCAGGGCGTCTTTCCAGAGACTTGGAATTGGGCTTACCATGGGCATACGGTACTGCTAGCCACTGCTTGGCCCTGCCCAGGCTCCACTTTCTGTTCCATCATCTCACGCTTGCCACAACACACAGCCACAAGACTGCTCTCGTCTGCTACCAAACACCAACTCCCCAGAAGATTTTCCCTCTCGATATTATATTTTTGAAAACACGTGCCAAAACTTTTCTGATTGGTGGAAGCAGGGCTTCCCCAAACCTGGAAGTACAATTTCATTGGTTGAAGGGAAAACCACAGTTTTCCTGCACTCTAATTGGTCAATATAATTGCACTCTATGACACGGTATCACCGTGTTGACAAGCAGTGCTCTGAGCACGTGGCATGTAGATTTCAAAGCAAAAAGTTGATACATTGTACCAAAAATACTACTACGGGCAGATTTGTAGTAAAAAGGTAATGCAGTACAACTTCCAACCTGGAAGTCAACCTGGAAGTAAGCCAAAAAGCTGGAAGTCTTACTCCCAAGCCTTAAAACTAAATCCTAACAGGTTCTAACCTAACTGAAAGTACTTTACTGCTACACAAGTGAAAGTCAAAACTTTTGTGATTGGTGGAAGCAGGGCTTCCCCAAACCTGGAAGTACAATTTCATTGGTGAAAGGGAAAACCACAGTTTGCCTGCACTCTAATTGGTCAATATAATTGCACTCTATGACACGGTATCACCGTGTTAACAAGCAACGCTCTGAGCACTTGGCATGTAGATTTCAAAGCAAAAAGTTGATACATTGTACCAAAAATACTACTACGGGCAGATTTGTAGTAAAAAGGTAATTCAGTACAACTTCCAACCTGGAAGTCAACCTGGAAGTAAGCCAAAAAGCTGGAAGTCTTACTCCCAAGCCTTAAAACTAAATCCTAACAGGTTCTAACCTAACTGAAAGTACTTTACTGCTACACAAGTGAAAGTTAACAGGGAATTACAATACCAAAACAGGTTCCCTGCAGAAATAAAAGTAAAACTCAGTTGTACCATGCCCATAATATGTAAATAAAAAAAAAATAAAACAGTACACCATGAGCTGATTGTAGAAAAATTAACAAGTCATGAATAGCAAGGTCCCTGGCCCTCACATTCGCCACCACCTGTTTTAAGCTCTCCCGAGCTTAAGTTCATGTATACATCAACATTTAAGTGTCACTACATAATACATTTTATATTCAATATTGTAATATCTTTCTTATACAATTTCAGTGTACTGCAAAGGGCCATATATACTACTTTTGACACTACAAACCATTCTACTTTAAGCATCCCAATAATAGACGCGACAATATTTTCAGGATACATGTTGTTGCAATTGTTGTCATACAATCTGGCAGGCAATGAGAGCTGAAAACCCTAACCTTCATTACTGTTAAGGGCTGCATCCAGATGTCATAATATTAAACTAAACTAAGCTAGACGGTCCCTACTTTAACTAGCTATTGACAATGACTATTGAAGCTACCCTAACCCTACTTTAACTATCTCCCTGGTGATGACTATATAAAATTTGTCCTGTTCCTATTTCCCTACTGATTGGCGATGACTAGCTGACCTAACATAAACTATTTTTCCTTACGCTGATTCCAGGGCATCTCTCATCTCAGACCAGACGTCGCAGGTTCAAAGTAGGGGCTGGCGGTGTCCTGGGGCAAAAAGGATTTCTTCCGGGAATTCCACCATATCCCAAGGCACTCTTACAACTGGGTCCATCTCCAGGGCTTCCAGAATGGGTCCTGGCAACTGCGCTCCACAGAAGAGATCTGACGCTGCCTGGTTCTCTGGGCTCACCAATTTCACAGGGCTTAGTAAGTCCCACCGCCCTGCCTGTCTAGCCTTAAACTCAGTTACTCGGTCCTGGTATCGGACCTTCGCCATGGTGTGGTCGAGGGCAGTCGAGTCAACTTGCGGTAGGACAAACTTTGAACTGCCTGGCAGGCGGAACTCTCCGTACTTCTCCATCAGCACAGGAGGGAGAGGCAGGCTGGCCATGCCACCCCAACCTATTTCCAGGCTGGCTGCTAATTGGTAGTGAGCCTGCATCCTCTGGTCAGGACTCATCTGTCTCCATCCAGTGGGTGGCCAATTTACTCCTGCTAATCTGGGTCCTGTTGGTATTAAAATTTGCCCTGAATACTCTGCCCACTGTCTCATAGCAGGGCCGACCTGGGGCCAAAGTCCATGCGGCAGTAGAGGCTCAAAACCACTCGGATTGGCCTTCTTATCCTGCACACAAATAAATTGGGCCTCCACCACTCCTGGCAAACCAGCCGGCACCACCCACCGCCCATATTTTGTCCCTCTTGCCCATATTGGCTCTGATCTGTCTGGAGCACCAAGAGGGCCAACCTCAGTCTGCAGCCAAGTCCTCCCCGACTTAAGCTCCACACCCTTCAAACAGGTCCCTCCTGAGATACTATTGTCAGTTAGTGGTGCCACAGTCTCCTCCTTTGTTTTCTTTTGTTCTGGCTGCAAAGTCTCGCGCTCTCCAGCAGTTTCCTGGCTTGCCCTCTTTGCTGGTCTATCCTTTACTCTATCATGGGTCTCACGAACTGGCGACTTCGCCCTGATCTTTCTCTTGATTTGGACCTCCTCTTTTCTTCTGCTTACTGCCTCCAGTCCTGCCACCCATGACTTCAAAGTGAGGAAATTCCTCAACTTGGACACCTTCTTGGTAAATCTTGTCCTTATGAATCTCAAAGACGCGAGCTCATAGTTGTCCACCACATGGGGTGCCCAGCTGACCTCCAATCTGAGAACATCCTCTCTGGGGACACCAAGTGCCCCACCCAGAATGGCTGCTACCCCTGCGTTTGGGCGATCTTTTCCTAGCACCAATTTCCTCTTCCAACCTTTCTCACCTGCATCGTAATTTGGCAGGTCGCCAACCTTCGGTCCCTCCTCCCAGGCTTCTACCTGCTGAACCACCTCCTGCGGCATGCGAGTCACCCAGCGGTATGCGGCTTGCACCCTATTCGACACCACCTCTCTACGCACAACATGAATTTTTACTGCGCTGCTCCCTACTGCTCCAACCTCTAATAACTGGAAAGTGGTGCATTCCACCACTTTCCCAGGTTCTGTGCGATTCTGCATGCTACCTAACTTCTGGTTGATGCTGTGTGCAGCAACTCTAGATTTCACTTTCACAGGTCCTTTCTCCTTGAGCATGCAAATCCGGTGGCTTCTATCATCTTGCACTTTTGCCTCCTCCTCCAACTCACTATCTGAAGAGGCCATGATGGTAATCGTGTCCCCCTCCAGCATAGACTTCGGCAGCTCAACATCCTGACCCTGTGATATGGACTGCTGTAGTTTTACAATTTCCTGCACCACTCCTTGCATCTCCCCTTGTAGAACTTCTTCCGCAGCCTCCTGCCCCACATCCGGGGTCTCCTCACTGGAGATCGTAACCTCCTCTGCTACCTTGGGTTCTGTGATGGTTACTTCTCCACCTGCCCTAACTAGTGTGCCCTTAGTATTGGTCACAGTCTCTACACTTTGAAAACGGCGCATGTCCTCCCTGATGACCCTCTGCCCGGCTTGGGCGCGCCTTTCTGCCGTAGCCTCAACAAATCCGTCGATGGCCTCTAGTTTGATGGTCGGGGTCCATTGCTCTGGGTCCACTGCCAGGAAATAAGCTGATCTGCGGCTGATGAATTTTGCCCACTTTCTGGCCCATGGATCACCTGGATGTTTGCCCTGAATGTGCATCCTCAACTGCTCCTCCCTTGCCAGGTGTTTACTGCATATGGGACACATCACTGCCAGGGAAAAATGTGTCTCCAAGTGGCGGCTAAAAGCCCTCCTGCGCACATGGCTGCTGCAAATGGGGCACTCACGCTGGTCATCCGCCTCACTACAAGTTACAATCAGAATATATCCATCACAATTGAGTTTGGTGTCTAAATCATATTATTATTTTTTTTTTTTTCAACCAGAGAATTGTCTATTCATCTCATTAATCTCTGTCCTTTTCTCCTTGTAGGTCAGTAGAATATCTTGCATAATGTGACATCTGAATTTAAATAAACAGCTTCCAGGTAAGGGAAAATAGCACAGGTACAGATATAGAAATACAGCAAACAGATCTGTATCAGTTGTCTCCAACTGAACTGGGTAGCTCCCATCCATAAAGCTACCTGCCAAGGTCTGCTTCCGGGCATATAAAATGCATTTCGCTCTACTTCCAGGTAACAAAATGTAGTTCAAGTATAGACACACAAGTAACAGACAAGTAGACATATATACCAGCTCCTGTACAGCTGGATAAGTAGCTTCCATCCAGAAGCTACCCTCATAGGTCTGCTTCCAGGTAAGTTAATAAGACACAAACATGAACACATAAGCAGCAGACAAGTATCAGCTCAGTTACAGCTGAAATAGGCAGCTTCCATCTACACAGCCACCTGCAAAGGTCTGCTTCCAGGTAAGTAAATAAGACACAAACATGAACACATAAGCAGCAGACAAGTATCAGCTCAGTTACAGCTGAAATAGGCAGCTTCCATCTACACAGCCACCTGCAAAGGTCTGCTTCCAGGTAAGTAAATAAGACACAAACATGAACACATTTATAGCAGCAGACAAGTATCAGCTCAGTTACAGCTGAAATAGGCAGCTTCCATCTACACAGCCACCTGCAAAGGTCTGCTTCCAGGTAAATCAGTAGTGATATGGAGACAAACACACAGACAACAGGCAAGTATCAGCTCCACCAAAGCTGAAATAAGCAGCTTCTGTCTCCATAGCTACCTTTCAGTGTCTGCTTCCAGACAAATGATGTACATTCAACAACATTTCCAGGTAAGTAGATTGTGATACAGGGGCAGATACACAGGTAACAGACAAATATCAGCTCCATTAAAGCTGAAATAAGCAGCTTCTGTCCCCACAGCTACCTTTCAGTGTCTGCTTCCACGAAAATAAAGTACATGCAACAACAATTCCAGGTAAGTAGATTGTGATACAGGGACAGACACACAAGCAACAGACAAATATCAGCTCCATTAAAGCTGAAATAAGCAGCTTCTGTCCCCACAGCTACCTTTCAGTGTCTGCTTCCACGAAAATAAAGTACATGCAACAACATTTCCAGGTAAGTAGATTGTGATACAGGGACAGACACACAAGCAACAGACAAATATCAGCTCCATTAAAGCTGAAATAAGCAGCTTCTGTCCCCACAGCTACCTTTCAGTGTCTGCTTCCAGGTAAATAAAGTGCATTCAACAACATTTCCAGGTAAGTAGATTGTGACACAGGGACACACACACAGGCAACAGACAATTATCAGCTCCATTAAAGCTGAAATAAGCAGCTTCTGTCCCCACAGCTAGCTTTCAGTGTCTGCTTCCAGGTAAATAAAGTACATTCAACAACATTTCCAGGTAAGTAGATTGTGATACAGGGACAGACACACAAGCAACAGACAAATATCAGCTCCATTAAAGCTGAAATAAGCAGCTTCTGTCCCCACAGCTACCTTTCAGTGTCTGCTTCCAGGTGAATAAAGTACATTCAACAACATTTCCAGGTAAGTAGATTGTGACACAGGGACACACACACAGGCAACAGACAATTATCAGCTCCATTAAAGCTGAAATAAGCAGCTTCTGTCCCCACAGCTACCTTTCAGTGTCTGCTTCCAGGTAAATAAAGTACATTCAACATTTCCAGGTAAGTAGATTGTGACACAGGGACAGACACACAGGCAACAGACAATTATCAGCTCCATTAAAGCTGAAATAGGCAGCTTCCATCTTCAAGGCCATAACCCTGGTCTGCTCTCAGACAACTGACATACATTTACCAAATTACTTTTAGATGCAAACTGATCAGAAGTAAGATAGGTGAATTTCAGCAACCCAGTACCTCCCAAGGCCTATAACTCTTACAGGCTGATCCACAGTAAATCTAAGTATCATTGTTCACCAAGCTGTCTTCCAAAGTCTGCCTCCAGGTAATTGACATACATGTAACATTACTTCCGAATAACAGGATGCAAATACAGGTAAGTAAGTATAGCAGACAAATTGGTATCAGCTCCTACACAGCTGAAATAAGTAACTATCACTCAAAGCTACATCCAAGGTCTGCATCCAGGCCAGGCAAATAATCCATATGCAAGGTCACTTCCCAGTGAGAAGCTGTGATACAAATATAGAGACAGCAGGCAATTATCAGCTCCATATAGCTGAATTGAGCAACTTCCATGTACAATGTTACTCTATAGAGTTTGCCTCTAGGTAACCAAGCACTGTAATATCTTTGTAAATAAATATACATTTTGAGGGTTTTTTTTTTTTTATACTTTCTTTCCTTTCCAGGATGTATTCGGGCACATACAAACACAGCAACTTACATAACATGCATTTAGGTGCATCCCACAACTCAGCAACAATATTTTAATAAATGTTTAATTTCTCCTGGAATTGTCTGCAATTTTTCTCCTGCATCAAATATTCTGTTAATTTATGGAGAAATATTTGCATTTCCTGCTTTAGATGTAGTCCTATCACCTCAGCATCTGGCATTGTCACAGCTTCTGTGTCGAGGCTTTCCAGCATGGCTGCCATATCCCTGTAACAATTCCAAGAGAGGTGCAAACTTTTTTTTTTTTTTTTTTTTTTCATGCTCAAACAGTAATAATGAATTGCACTCAAACATTGTTATAAATATATGCACACAAATTTCAGGACTACCACAGTACATGAAATTCAACACATATTTTATTCATACATATCATTTCACTGTAAGTGCAGCAAGATATTTTCATGGTAAATTCTGTATTTCTACCATGATGGACAAAACAAAACAAAAAAAATGAAACAGATTTATGCTGACATACTAAACCATCAGCAAGGTAGGTGCAGTTTGCAAATTGTCATATTTTATTTTAGTCACAGTGAAGTCAAAAGTAACAGAGACTGGTAAAAATGCAAGTGGTACAGCTGAAAAAAAAAAAAAATATGGAATCTGCACATCTCTCTGCCTGCATGGTCTACTCAACAACAGTGATATTCATGTCATCCTCAAATATGCGACCAAAACAGGTCCTAATAGCTCTTTTTGAGACCCCTGGCCTCATGGAAGCTACACCATGTGCAACTCGACCTACTCGCCACAGTTGCACCATGCAATCTGACCTACTCGCCACAATTGCATCAACTTGGAAAACCCTAGTCTCCCTTCCAAGGTCATACTCGTAGCCTACTCGCCACCCTGTACAGGATTCATGATACAAGTATTACGGTTACTTCATGGGAAAACAATGAGCTGGCCAGGTCCATCCCTTCCCTGTAACTACTTTATCATTTCCCTCGGCCTTGAAATACCCTGGACACTATCTCTCTCACCAACATCTCAAATACATGAAATATCACTCCTTTGACCTCACATACATGCAGCATCTATGCTTGATTTCCATGAACCCTGAACCACTTAGGCAGTGGATCTGGTCCCTCATATTTCATCAGCCTATTCACATGTACCACCAACGGCTTGCCATTTTTACCCCTTTGTACTCTGTAAATTACATCATCTAATTTTCCGATAACTATGAACCCCTTCTTCCACTTGGAAGTAAGCTTTGGACATACTCCTTTCTTTCTCTGAGGATTTAATAACCACACTGCATCCCCCATCTCTAATTTTCTGTCCTTAGCCTTTTGATCATAGTAATGCTTCTGAACTTTCATCTGCTGTTTCATAGTTTTAGTTGCTCTTGCAAATGCCACTCGCAATTTTTCAGCCACTTCATCTGCATAGCTCTCATATACTTCAGTTTCACTTATTTGACAGCTGTCCTCTAAATGATTTGGGTTACCAGTAACAATGTGCATGGGCAAATTAACCTCTCTCCCAAACAGCAACTTGTTAGGTGTAAAGCCAGTAGTGGAATGCACAGATGACCGGTATGCCATCATGATATATGGCAAGTGCGTATCCCATCGAGTAGGATGATGTTCTGAATAAATGGTCAGCAAAGTTGCCAAGGTCTTATTGTAATTCTCTATCATACCATTACTCTGGGGATGTAAACTTGTAGTTCTAACTTTCTCTATGCCAAGTAATTTACACACATTTTGAAATACAGCAGCTTGGTATGAAGAACCTTGATCTGAGAAAATAGACCTTGGACATCCATATCTTGTGATCCACTCCTCTACTATAACTCTGGCTACTGTTTCTGCTTCCATGTTTGGCAAAGCATAGGCTTCCTTATATTTGGTAAAGAAGCAGCCTACTACCAACACATATTTATTTCCTTTTTCTGATTGTGGAAGTGGACCAAACAAATCAGTGCCTATTCTCTCAAAGGGTTCAGCTACAACATACTGCTTTAAAGGAACTTTTTGAGGGTGTACAGTTGTTTTTCTGGCAGTGCACAGATCACATTGCCTGCAGTATTCCCTTACAGTGCGTCTCATATTAACCCAGTAAAATTTTTGTTCAATCTTTGCTATTGTTTTGTTCACTCCCATGTGACCAGCGGTAGGGCTACTGTGGTGGTGGAAAAATACATCTTTATGCTTGGACCTGGGAACAATAAACTGCCATACTTTTTGTTGACCAGTTTCATCTTCCCACTTCCTGTACAACAATCCATCAATAATTGACAGTCTGTCCCACTGTCCCCATAGTGATCTAAATGCACTTGATTTTGCTGAAATATCCTGCCATTTAGGACGTGATTGTCCCATCTCTACTGCTTTCATAAGATCACCTATATCATCATCCTTCAACTGTTCTTCCCTCAATTCCACAGGTTCCCACCCTTGTAACCATGCTTGATTACCCTGGTGGTTTTCAACTTGTTTTTGAACCTGTCCTCTGGTAATGACAGCACACGATAAGTTGTGACCTGAAAAATCATTTCCACTGCACTGACGTAGGGATCGTTCCGGTGAACTAGAATTTTCTTTCTCTTCCAATTGGTTGTTACATCTTGCCTCAATTCTTTTACATTGAGGCTTGATAAACCATCAGCATTATTATGGGTTCTGCCAGATCTAGACTCTAGTATCAAGTCATATGAACCCAAATATTCCAACCACCGGGCAACCTGACCTTCAGGTTCGTGCAAGTTGAACATCCATCTTACAGCTGCATTATCTGTCCGAGCTCTGACAGGTCTGCCAAGCATGTAAGGGCGAAATCGCTTAGCAGCCTTAACCACAGCCAACAGCTCTTTACGGGTGGTACAGTACTGCTGCTCAGCACTTGACAAGGCTTGACTGAAATAGGCAATAACCCTTTCCTCATTATTCTGAATCTGTGAAAAACAAGCACCTACTGAAAATTGACATGCATCCGTGTCGACCAGAAAGGGGTCCTCTCTAGAAGGATAAGCCAATATGGGTGAAGTAATTAAAGCATCTTTCAGCTTATCAAAAGCCTGATCACAATGTGAGTCCCAAACAAACTTATCACCCTTCCTGGTCAACTCTGTCAAAGGCTTTGCTATTCTCGCAAACCCCTCGACAAAACGCCTATAATAGGAACACAACCCTAGAAAGCTGCGAACTTCAGTTTTACTTTTAGGCACAGGCCAATCTTTTACTGCTTCAATCTTCTCTGGATCAGTAGAAACCCCATCTCTCGAAACAATGTGACCTAGAAATTTAACTTGGTCTGCAAAGAAGTTACACTTCTTAGGCTTTAGTTTCAATCCTGCCTGTCTCAATCTCTGCAAAACATGCTTCAATCTTGTCAAAGTCTCATTAAAATCTCTCCCAAAGGTGATCTGGTCATCGAGAAAAATTAGACACTCAGTCCACTGTAAGCCTCTCATCACCTGCTCCATTAAGCGCTCAAATGTGGCAGGAGCATTGGTTAACCCTTGCGCCATAACCTTGAATTGGTACAAACCACTTCTTGTCACAAATGCAGTTTTTGCCTTGGAATTTTCATCCATTTCCACCTGGAAGTAGCCGCTAAGAAGGTCGCTTGAACAGTAAAATTTACTTCCAGCAAGGCTATCTAGGCACTCATCTATCCTTGGTAAGGGATAAGCGTCCTTAAGGGTCACAGCATTGAGCCGTCTATAATCGATACAGAATCTGGTGGAACCGTCCTTCTTAGTTACTAAAACTGTTGGACTGGCCCATGGACTTGAACTGGGCTCTATGATATCATTTGCCAACATTTTCTTGACCTCCTCTCTCTCTATCTGTTCTTTGCTAAAAGGCAAACGCCTCGGTGGCTGTTTAACAGGACGTGCTGTGCCTGTATCTATGGTGTGTTTTACTAAGCTAGTGCGGCCCAGATCATTTTTGTCTTTTGCAAATACATCTGCATATTCTATAAGAGTCTCCGCCAAACAATTTTTTTCATCTTCAGTTAGCAAAGCTGAACTTCGTTCATACAAGTCTTGCAAATATTCTGGAATAACTGTGTACTTTTCTGTCTTTTCCACAGCATTAACAGGCTTATTAGGTCCCTCATCATCACAGATCTTAACTGACTCACACCAACCTATTGTTTGATGTGGGTACAGCACTACATCTTCTTCCTGACAATTCATGAGACGCACACAGACCTCCTCCTTATATGTAGGTACCACACAATGACCTGTGAGAACACCACATTTCTCTGTCAACTCTGTGTGTGGTCCTATTATGCCCCATTTAGTGATGTTTCCTGTCCTTAATATTATAGCAGGCAAAATAACTTGTGTTTGTGCCGGCAATGTTACCTTGGTTTGCGTTACAACACGGAAACATGCCTGATTTTCATCAGCATTCCAGCATAAATGTTCATGCCCAGCTACTTTAATGGTGCCCTTCAATAAATCTATCTGACATGAGTGATTCTGTAGAAAATTCATTCCCAGAATCCCCTCAGTCTTGATATCTGCTACCAGAAGCTCTTGTGTTACTTGAGAGTGGCCAAACACAAGGGTAAATACAGCTGACCCCAATACTCTAATCGTACCTCCATCTGCAGCACTCACTCTATCTAACACAGTCTGAAGCTCAGGTCTTACATGTTCTGGAATTCTGGAATAAGTCCGCACCGATATCAAAGAAGTAGTAGAACCTGTATCTATAAGAAAACTGGCTCCAACTTCACTTATTTGCCCAGCTAAAAACATGCCATCTCTCCTAAAACTTCCAGACCCCGCTTCAAAATGTTTGGCCTGACCCAGGAAAAGCTCATCTCCATTCTGTCCAGTATTTTCTACCTGCTCCAATTTCATTTTCACTGAGTTTGCAGATGGAGTATTTAGCTGTCTCTTGCTTCCCACTTCCAGGTTACCATAGCAACCTAGATCAACACTTTGTTCCACTTCCATATCTCTACTGCATGGAATTGACTCAACTGCAGATTCTATGAACAGCTTTTCTTCACAGCATTTGTCATTGTTAACATGTTTCTGCATTCTTTTAGCTGTTTGTAATTTCTCAAACAATTGTTTGCTGTTGGCAGGTATAAAAAGTGGATTTTCTACTTTACTTTTTACCATACACTGGCTGTCATGTGTTTGCTCTGGGACAGAATGGAGAATAACTCCACTTCCAAGTCCAGGCCCTTGTTTTCCCACCAACTGATGGCCTAGTGACCAGCTGGTGGATTTCCGTTTCCCTGTTTCCTATTTGCGTTATCTCTCTTTCTTTCTGGGCAGTCTCTAGCAAAATGTGCAGGCTGCTGGCAATAAAAGCAAACAATGCTATCATCAGCTGTTTTGTTTTTCTGCCTTTTCTTTTCTGAAGTCTGCTTTTCTAAAGCCTGCAACACTCTACACAGCAAATTTTCTAATTTATCAAATCGGTCACTCTCAGACTTTGGCTTTTCCTGTACATCAATTTCTCTGACTTGTTTCTTTTTCCTACTGGGATCTGCTTCTAGCAAAGCTTCATATCTTAACATTACACACACTGCTTCATCGAGAGTTTTGCAGCCCTGATCTACACACCTCACTCTCAAATCAAAATCTACAGCTCTCAAAAGGGCATCGAGCGCCAGTGATTCCTGGGCAGGTCTATCCAAAGTGGGGTATGCTTTTCTTACCAAACCCCATATATCATCCCGTAACAAAGGAATGCTTTCACTGGGTTTCCTTACCCTACCTGTCAAACAGGCTTTGTGTATTTCTGTTGCCTGTTTACCCCCATAGCGTGTGGACAGCAGATCTACCAAACGTGCATAATTTTTACGATCTTCCGCAGGTATGCCACAGTAAAATATCTGAGCTGAATCGGTCAGACAATAACCTAACAGTCTACTGCATGAAATTTCGTCATGGCCGCACAAAGCGGTCCAATCTTGAAATTGACACCAAAATGCCTCCCAATCACCTTTCCCGTCGAAACGGGGAGGTTTGAGATGCAATTTCGGAAGTGCATTTGTACCCCGCGTTACCGGCACTGCACGTTCCAAATCAGGGCTCT
Source organism: Hermodice carunculata (assembly GCA_964020975.1). Taxonomy (NCBI): domain Eukaryota; kingdom Metazoa; phylum Annelida; class Polychaeta; order Eunicida; family Amphinomidae; genus Hermodice; species Hermodice carunculata. Next base: position 45,826,678 of record OZ026623.1, on the reverse strand, counting down.
CTGTCTTCCGTTCAGTATTATCATCCGGACTTTCATTTACCCTTTGTCTTCCCAAAACTGCATTTATTTCACGTACTAACTTCAAAACATCATCGTTTGCATCGTTTTCCTGTAAAACACCAGCTCGGCATGCATCTCCGCTACCGCCATTATTGTTTACACTACTTTCCGGTGTCACAGAAATAACGTTGCCTTCACCGGGCGGAACTGAGGGGTTTCCCTGTACTGTTTCGAGATCCCCGCCTACCCGAAACGAAATGTCATCGTCTACACGGACGTGTTTTGCCATGACCACAACTTTTCTGATTGAAAAAAAAAAAATAATCTATCTAATAATCAACTCGGGAATACTATCAAGGTTCCAAACTAAAATTATCCCTAAACCGCTGCCACCAATTTATGTGACGTGCCAGGGGTGCCCAAAAACAGACGAACTAGCCGGTTCAGTCCAATTGGTAGCGTGAAACTTAGCGGCAATTCTCTCTGCATTCAACTCAGCTTCCAGGTTCTGGTTAGTTTGGAAGGCAACTCCCGGGCACGCACATTTATAAAACAATGGAAACAAAATAATAATCCTTAAACTATGGAAATGGACTCCATACGATTTTCACACGCACTCGCTCTCAGATATTGGGGGGGCATTGGGAGTCAGACCAGGGGCAACATTCAGCCAAGTCCCGGACTTTCCGCACTCACGCCAAGACCAGAAGATTTAGAAGTACGATTTAACAATTTAATTATTGAAACACATTTACAATAGGGATGCACCACACAACTCACGGACACTACAAATAATACATTGACTACACAGATCTAAACCTACAATTTCTACATAGGCCTATTTACATTTTAACCACACTCCACAGACACAGCCTCGCAGGCCAAGACTACACGCTAAACCTACGCTACACTACACCTACACGGCACAATAACAACACAATATTTACAGCGCTAGCTAGCTACATAATTATAAGACACTACAATTACATCACATTACATTGTATTTACAACTATTTACAGTTACAAAACCCTAAAAAGAAACCCTGACTTTACTGATGCCCGGTCAATTCACAAGGTCCAGGGCGTCTTTCCAGAGACTTGGAATTGGGCTTACCATGGGCATACGGTACTGCTAGCCACTGCTTGGCCCTGCCCAGGCTCCACTTTCTGTTCCATCATCTCACGCTTGCCACAACACACAGCCACAAGACTGCTCTCGTCTGCTACCAAACACCAACTCCCCAGAAGATTTTCCCTCTCGATATTATATTTTTGAAAACACGTGCCAAAACTTTTCTGATTGGTGGAAGCAGGGCTTCCCCAAACCTGGAAGTACAATTTCATTGGTTGAAGGGAAAACCACAGTTTTCCTGCACTCTAATTGGTCAATATAATTGCACTCTATGACACGGTATCACCGTGTTGACAAGCAGTGCTCTGAGCACGTGGCATGTAGATTTCAAAGCAAAAAGTTGATACATTGTACCAAAAATACTACTACGGGCAGATTTGTAGTAAAAAGGTAATGCAGTACAACTTCCAACCTGGAAGTCAACCTGGAAGTAAGCCAAAAAGCTGGAAGTCTTACTCCCAAGCCTTAAAACTAAATCCTAACAGGTTCTAACCTAACTGAAAGTACTTTACTGCTACACAAGTGAAAGTCAAAACTTTTGTGATTGGTGGAAGCAGGGCTTCCCCAAACCTGGAAGTACAATTTCATTGGTGAAAGGGAAAACCACAGTTTGCCTGCACTCTAATTGGTCAATATAATTGCACTCTATGACACGGTATCACCGTGTTAACAAGCAACGCTCTGAGCACTTGGCATGTAGATTTCAAAGCAAAAAGTTGATACATTGTACCAAAAATACTACTACGGGCAGATTTGTAGTAAAAAGGTAATTCAGTACAACTTCCAACCTGGAAGTCAACCTGGAAGTAAGCCAAAAAGCTGGAAGTCTTACTCCCAAGCCTTAAAACTAAATCCTAACAGGTTCTAACCTAACTGAAAGTACTTTACTGCTACACAAGTGAAAGTTAACAGGGAATGACAATACCAAAACAGGTTCCCTGCAGAAATAAAAGTAAAACTCAGTTGTACCATGCCCATAATATGTAAATAAAAAAAAAATAAAACAGTACACCATGAGCTGATTGTAGAAAAATTAACAAGTCATGAATAGCAAGGTCCCTGGCCCTCACATTATGCAGCCATGCACTCAATATGTTTTTCTGTTGCGTTGGGAAAAGTGATACTGTAGGCAATAAATTCTAAAGTCGTGCATATATTTGACCGTGATGTAACACATTGATAAGAAATAAAGACAAAGGTAGAAAATAAATAAGAAAAGAGAAGAAACAAACAAAAAATTCAAAATAAAAGTTTAGAAAAAGTTACTTGCCAGTTAGCTAAGCCTATGGGATGGTTGGTGATCTGTCTTCCGTTGCCGTCCGTTCACATTTCACATTGTTGGCTTCGCTTAAGAAAAGTCCGAATGTACCTTGGGTGGATTTCTACCAAGTTTATTTCGATTATTTTATGAATCTTTTTTACCACTTTTTGGCAAAATCTTAACAAAATCTCCGAAACTGCCTGGCCGATTGCCTAGATATTGCATTGGGATACTTCTGTGAACCCCAAGACCTTAATTGGTTCAGCAGGTACCTCAGCGATTTTTAAAAAGAATTTTTTTGTGTTTTCGCTATTTTTTACTGTTTCTCCAAAACCTTCGGTTTAATTCTTCGGAAACTCAGTGGAAATGTAGCTTCTGGAAGGGTCAAAGAACGCTATACACCAAGTGAAGATATTCTGCATCTTTGATTCTTAACGAATTTCTCAATTTGGATACTTGTCGGGTAAAGCATACACCCCCATGAATTACAATGCAAATCAATTAGTTATTGCAATGTTAAGTCACATAATTGACTTTTTATCCAAGTTCTGCAATTATCTTTGGCGTATGCATGAAGTTTTTTGTTTAATTTTTCACGCTTGATTTTATATTTATCCAGTATTTATAGCTATATCCTGAGAATTAAATAATGAAATGAAAGGAAGATATTCCCAGTGATAAACATCTTAACATCATTGCACTGCAGCATATCAACATCCTTGCACACCATTTTTATGAGCGTATACATAAGAATAAAACTTTTTGGCCAACACAAATTGACGGTAGGGCGGCTATGGATCTAGTGATGATGTCCAGTCAGTTTTCAAAATAAAGGTTGCTACTTTTGAATGAACGTGTATGAAGCATAATGGTGAAACACAGGCGAAACAATGAAACTTTTTTTTACAAAAATGCTGCTTCAAACAGTTCAAATGTGGACCACTGTTGAACAGGCTTCATGTCATAATGAGTACCACGCTGATCCTGTGTTTACAGAGAAAGTCAACTTCAGGGAAAGTGACAATGTTTCAGGGCCATGTGACACATCCATCGAAACAGTAACGGGTTCTGAATTGCCACCCTCACAAACAAGGAAGAAAAAAAGTGCGAATGCTTTACTAGGAAGATGCAGATTTTTAATAGGCGGATACGGATGAAAAATACTATCTAATTTTTACCTCCCAAATACAGCTATAATTACCGGATAAATAACGTGTTGCCATGTGTTATTGCATATCCTGCCTAAGCACATGCGAATGGTACCCCGTGGGCTATTCCTCCCTTCGTACTTCTAATCTGCAATAACACATGGCAAGATTTATGCCCCAGATTTAATCAACTCCTCTCTGCTAATAACTTGAAAGTAGTCTATAAGGACGACATGACATCCAATGGAGAGCGAAATCCCACTAAATTCTTACCAAGTACATGTTTCACATGTTTGTCATGGGATGTTGTTAATGGGCTACACATTTATGTCCCAAGTTAACTCTACGCCCATACCGAAACATAATGTAAGATTCTGTTCCTTGTGCATTTTTGTTGGCGGTTAACCATCAAAACACGCTGCATTGGATATACTTTTGCTGCCAACAGCTGTGATTGTCTACATACTCAATGGCTGATCAGAAATCATCCAATCAAATGCAGACACTCATCGGGACTATATTATTGTCACCGCTTGGCTGATTTCTGAATTGACCTTTATCTGAGCCCTTGAAAATCGGAAACGGACAACAAATTGAATGTCCTTATTTATTCGATGCTAACCTGGATGAAAACATTGAAAATTGTTTCCTTCCTGAACTACGATTTAAAATTTCTCTTTGTGGTTCAACATCATGGATTCAAGATTTAATTCAAGCCTGTTAAAAGTTTCCGTTGCCCACTCAAGAAAATAAAACCACCATGTTTCCCATGACGCTGTTAGTGATATGATATTAAAAGAGCACTGCTCTTGGCCTCCCTGAAAAGCAACATCAATCGGAAACCTGAAAAAAAGGCTAATGGAAAAACGATTTCAATAGAGCACGCCTATGATTTCCTCTGTGATGGATATCACAGGGCATTGAATTGTAACTCGCTGGGCACAGTTGTGACATATGTGTAGCTATCAGGCCTTAATTGCAACCAAAGATGCTGAATAAATAACACCGACAAACAGAGATTCGTTTTAACCAAGGACATCGCCAGTTCTGATATATTCAAAGTGAGAGATGCCTCTGGTCGAGAAGTACACAGTTATTAGATCTATTAACGACAATGGCCCAATGCTCCTTGGTAACACTTTTGATCAATATCAATATAATGATTTTCTGATATGTTTGCGGTGCAAATATACACGGAGAAATGGCTTGTCAAGTTTGCCACAGTCTACCAAGAAACTCACGTCTCTCTCTACTTCCATCAGACCTCAACACGCAGCCTAATGTGCATCCATGAGAAATTCAAAGTCCAGTCACTTGTGACCATATCTGCTGGAAGGTTTTGCGGGCTTCGTTGTCTTTGTACGGATTTTCTCTTAAACTCATTCCACCCTAATGGCGCTTTTCCCCGTTAATATCTAAATGTCGTCTGCTACTAGTATTTCACTGATCTAGAGATTATTTTTCAAAATTTTGGATGAAACGTGCATGGAAGATCATTCCAAATTATATGCCCATGATCAACAGCTTTCCTTGGCGCTCTCTGGGCCCATTGCGCCCAAAGCGCGCCAAGGAAAGCTGTTAACTCATTCTTCTAGCAGGGTGGAATGAGTTAAATTGTATGCTTTCATAAAGGATCAATTTTAACAAAAACTGCATGCCTGATACCTCAGCACTTTCATAGAAAGTTCTATGTAAATGATGTCTACAAGTAAAGTACACCATGCTACAAAGAAAACATCTGCCGTCGAATTTGTAAACATTAACAGGATATAGTCGATGATTCTTAATGGCGGAGCTCTTTAAGCAGTTATATTTTATATCAACAGTGCATAACGACAGGAAGACTCTCGTATACGAAATATTGCACTTGGCATCTTCTTCAATCTTTTACTCTGAAGGAAATAGACAACCAGCGGGTATTGATAATTTAGTTCCCAAATATCAGCTGTGGTAATATCAGACTCAGACTCAGACTCACATATCTTTTATTTGACTAAATATACATGTACATTATGTCAGTAACATATATAGCCAGGAGACCCTCATTAAGGCCACAACAGCCGCTATCATAGGGCCACCTAAAAATACTATAGATATACAAAAATTGTACTTAGAATACAAGGTTTTAAACAGAGATGTAAGTACCTTACCCAGTAAGCAGGGAAAAAATTATGTCTTACATATTAGCAAAAGCAAATGGGGGCTGCTTATGGAGTGTTACAAACATAACAGTTTGGGATAGAACAAATAATATTATACTTTTCAATATAATATTTTTTTATATAGAGGGCAAAACCATTTTTGCTATGAGTATGAACCTTGTTTATAATGAAGTCAGGCGTTGAGTTCAATGTTTTTATGATTTTATGTCTTAGACAATTTTCTGTCCCTACAAGATTGCTTCTTTCTACAAATATACGGTTTCTATTTCTAACATTGTAATTATGAAGTACAGAAGTTGTATTTATTTTAATGGTTTTGAAGTATTCAGGTAACTGATTTTTGATATACTTAAAGTAAAATTTCAGTTGTTGTTGGAGAAATATATCACTAATCTTCAATAACTCTAAGGTTTTATAGATTGGCTCTGTATGTGCATTAAATCTGCTGTGGCTAATGATTCTCACACGAATTTTTTTCTGGAGCAAAGCAATTCTAATACTTTTATGACCCCAGAGAAGATATCCGTAATTAAGATGAGGAAATACTAGAGAGTAATATAGTGTCAGTTGAATATTCTGTGGTAGGTATTATTTTACTTTGTTTAAGACACCAATAGTTTTGGATATCTTTGAAAAAATTTTATCAATATGACTGTTCCAATTTAAATGTTTGTCGATCTGTATGCCTAAGAAATTAAAGTCATTTACACATTCAATTTTTGTGTTATTTATTTCTATTTCAGGAATTGTCACCCTTCTTTGTGGGTTATGAAATAACATAAATTTTGTTTTCTTTTCATTGAGGGACAATTTATTTAATTTCAGCCATTTGCTGATATTACATAGTTCAGCATGTATATTGTGTGATAATTCTTGTTTGTGTCAGATTTTAGCAACACTTGTAAAGTACTGTATAGTGTTGTATCATCAGCGTATATAAGAGGTTTAAAGTGGCTGGAGGCTGAGGGTAGATCATTTATGTAAATTATAAATAATAAAGGGCCTAAAATCGAGCCCTGTGGGACACCAGTAGTTATATTTAAGAGCAATGACTTGGTGTCATTTAATTCCACATATTGTTTGCGGTTAGTTAAATAGTTTTTGAGCAGTTTAAGTGCCATATCACCAAGACCATAATATTTAAGTTTCTGAATTAGAATGTGATGGTCTAAAGTGTCGGACGCTTTTGAAAGGTCCATGAAAATACTGATAGGAATCTCATTTTTGTCCATACTACTTGATATTCTTTCGATTAGTTCAAGGGCAACAAGCTCTGTGGAATGTGAATTACGAAATCCATACTGGTGATTGTAAAATAAATGATGTTCTGTGAAGTGTTCATTTAATTGGTTAAACATAATTTTTTCAAAGTTTTAGAGAAGCTTGATAGCAGGGAGATTGGCCAGTAATTATCGAATAATCCTTCATCACCCTTTTTGAAGAGGGGAATAACTTTAGCTATTTTCAAATTTTCAGGAAAAACTCCAGTAGCAATCGATTGATTAAAAGGAAGTGTCAGAGCCCCACTGATTTCATTTTTTATGAATTTCATTAGTTTGACCGAAATTCCGTCATGACCGCGGCTTGTCTTTGTTTCTAAGGAGTCTATAGTCTTGATTATATTTTCCTTGCACCGGGTTTAAGTCAAAATTGTGTTCACTTGGGTTTTGTAAGTAATTTTGAAAACCCTCAGTAGTAGACGGATTTACTTGCGTTGCAAGTTTGGGATCTATCTCAACAAAATATTTATTAAAATTATTAGCAATTATTTGCTTGTTAGTAACAGTACTATCTCCATTTATTTTTAAAGTATTGGGAAAATTTGTTTTCTTCTTTGTTTTGTTAAGTACTTCCTTTATTGTTTCCCGAGTATTTTTTATATTACCTTTGTGTCTGGCAAAGCAGTTGCTATAGAAAGTTCTCTTAATTTGTTTAATATTATTCTTAAGAATATCATTATATGTGTGTAAATTGGTTTTACGCTGATCATATTCCTCTGAGTTAATGGGAGTCTTTTTCAGTTCTTTATATAATTTGTCTCTATTTGCTATGGATATCAATATGCCCCGTGTTATCCAACTAGATTTTTTGTGTTTATATTTATTAAATTTAACCTTTTTGGTAGGAAAATTATTTTCAAACGCATGTTTGCAAATATTTTCTAACAGGTTATAATTTTCTGTGGGGTTAGTACTTGGGTTTTTGTTCATTTTGTCAAATATGTTTGATGTACTGATTTCTTTTAGAAAATTATTATAGGATTCTGATGTATTCTGCCTAATATAAGTGTATTTTGGATTTGATTCAAAGATTTTACCACAATGGTATGAAGTATGGAAAATGATCAGAGATGTTTGACATTAAGATTCCAGTGGTGGGAGAATGTTTAAAGTTTGTTAATTTTAACAGAAAATTATCTATCAAAGTGCCTCTATTTTGGGAGAGTCTGGTAGGCAAAGTTATTTGTGGAAAAAAGCTAAGTGATGTAATATCCAACTGCCACTGAGTATTACTGTTTTTGAAAAGGGAGCACTGCACGCATGTAGGCCACATACACATGAAACAGATTAAGAAAGATTGCAGGTCCCAGTACGCCGGTGCATGTTGACATCTTGCCCAGCACAAGGCCAAATAATTATGTCTGTGTGCCAACACAGACATACTGTTTTCCTAGGAATTCTTTCTTTCTTTCCATCCTTCCTTCTTTCTTTCTTTCTTTCTTTCTTTCTTTCTTTCTTTCTTTCTTTCTTTCTTTTATTTTTATAGGAAAATTTGTCCGACATTTCATTTGAAAAATGTTACACGTAGAAACTCCAAACTTGGCTCAATTATACTACTATGAAGTCTGGCCTTTTTATAATGAGAGGTCATGCTTTTCAAAATTATGCAAATGAGGGCTGATTAAAGTTTTAAATCTTCAATATCTTATACACTATAGTAGATTAGGTTCCGAATGTACAGGAGTTTGATCATAGCAAGGTTAAGGTCATCTCTAATGTCAAGGTCATATCAAGGTCAAAAGTCATTTCAAGGTCAAAGGCCACTTTCGGTGGTAGCTCTCTTATAGCCATAACTTGGTTAATTATTATCCAATTTTGATCATGTTGGGCTCAAATTGTAGCTTTTGTACACTGCACATTTTTAAAACTGACATGTGGCCTCTAAAGGTCAAAGGTCAAGGTTATTTGGACCTTTGAAAGTTTCATCCAGTCATAACTTGGCCAATTTCCATCCAAATCTAATCATGTTGGACTCAAATTGTGCCTATTGCAACACTGTACATTTTATAAGAACATGTCACCTCAAAAGGGCAAAAGTCAACGTCATTTGGCCCGTTGTAAGTTTCTTGTCATAACTTTGGCAATTTTCATCCAATTTGGTTCATGTCGGGCCTACATTGTGGGTATTGTAACACGTGACCTGTAAAGGTCAAAGGTCAAGGTCATTTGGACTTTGAAATTTGCATCCAGCCATAAGCTTATTGTGATGTGATGTACCAAAGGATAAAAGTTGTAGCATTCAAGATTTACAACTTTTGAAGGCACACAGACAGATTTGCTTTGAAGCAAATCTTTTCTGGTTGAACATTTAGTTTACTCGTGCTCGATCCTGACCAATATAACGTATTCTTTCTTTCTTTCTTTCTTTCTTTCTTTCTTTCTTTCTTTCTTTCTTTCTTTCTTTCTTTCTTTCTTTCTTTCTTTCTTTTTCTCACTCCCTTGCTTTCTTTGTTACTTCCTTCTTTTCTCCATCCCCCCATTCTTGATTTTTTTCTTTCTGCCGCAACTTGTCTGGAAGTTTTCTCTGGAATTTCTGTTGCTAGAAATCACAATTGACAACTGGCATGGCCATTGGTATCATGGGGAATATCAGATAGTTCAACCTTTTGCAAATTAGAGCAATCAAATTTGAGATTTTAAATATTTTCAAAACTTTTCTTGATAGAAATATGATTTCAAGTAATATATAGGACTAACATTCGTGGCGTTTACGAACACAAAAAGGTTGAAATCGGTGATACCGTAAAAAGTATCATAGATAAAGATGTAATTCCAATGAAGGCAGTAAAGATGGCATATAGACTAAAAGATAGACAAAGTGTTCCTCTTGAATTATGTTCTCCAGGGAATTTCAGAGGACTAAGTTTGACGATCTTCAAAACTGCTACAGACAAAGATGCTGCGTCAACTTCTACTTACAGGTCTCTAACTTCGGCACATCAAAGCAATAAACGACAAAAAGTTGTGTCATTAAAAATATGCTAAGCGTCCAACCCACGCGAAGGAAAGCTGAAGACCTGGTCATATTATCTTGATAGGTTTGATCCACATTTGTCATTCAAATTGTTTTTCATGTATGTTGAAATTACTAGTAGGGAAAAACTTTGAAGCCGCCCACAACTGACCACCGCCCAGTTTCGGTCGGCAAGGTTCAGAAAGTCAGGATGGCTGTTGATACACCATTTTGGTGTCAAGCTTTTGAGAGTTCAGACTCCCAAGTGATCATTCTTTGGTTTTCTGACTTCCGAGCAAGTCTTCACGAGCAAGTTCATCTTCATTTGAAAAGGACAATGTAGTTTTTGTCCGTTTTTTTAACACATGCATTTATAAACTTCAAAGGGTTAATCTTGTATACAAATGAAGGTCACTGGGTACGGTATAGCTGATTGCAAATTGCAAGTTATAATGGCACTCTGGCCATGTAATTGAATTTTTGGAGATAAAGATTGCAGATATACTTCGAACTAATTTGAAATAACTTAGGCCTAATGGTTTGACATGACGTAAGAAATCAAACGTATTCACTTGGGTACAATACATGGAGCACACTAGCTTCCTCGGTGTCACCGGGAGTATTATATAAATTATGTCAGAACCTTCCAGTGCCTGTTTGCTTCCATTTTGCTTATTAACACTGGTGTGTGTACCTTTTGCTATTTCAGTACTACAGAACGCATTTGTTTAAAGGTCACACATGTTCTCATACCTGACATTTTTCAATATGAAATATGACAAACTGGAGTAAAATCAGCAGCTGCAACACATCCGTTTTGCAGGTCGCACGTGAAAATAGGCCAACATTTTATTAGTTATAGCGCCCTATGTTTTTCGTCTATTTTGTGACCACTTTGCTTGACATCTTCTTAAACAAACTACGTCTAATCGGACCCCCCCCCCAAAAAAAAATTCTTCAGCATCGATAACAATGTTTTAAGCGGTTTGAGGAAATGATCTGGTTATCATTCTACACCAGAGCTCAGGGAAATGCGTGTAATGACGTCTGCGATGTTCAACTCTTTTCAGTGTCATGTTTGGACTGACTCAGCAACTTTCCTTGGTGCGCAATAAGAAGAAAGTTTTGGGCCTGAAAATACGATTTCTTTTCTCAAAGCAACATGATGTGTTTAAAGATTCAGGAAGCGTTGATGTCCGGACGTCATCTGAGATCACTGGCCGCGCAGTGGCGCTGTAGTCGACGCCACGCGTCTCTGGAACTAAAAGAAAGCTTCCGGCGCCTTTTGTGTCGAGGTCGAACGACCAAAAAAGTATTTTACTATTACTTTTCATCTAATGAATGTGAATATTATATCGGATATATATATATACACGTGTTCTGTCAGACCTTTGGCTAACGGGTTTGCCATCATACCTTGGTTTCTTATGTCACACTCAATACCCTCAGTCACAAAAAATGTTTCTGTTTTCTTTCTTGACCATATTGATTGACGTCTCAATTATCAGCATTAGTAAGCAGTATGACTACTATTGTTTTGCACATATTTATGCCATGAAATGAAAAGAATTGATTGTTTTGAGATGGATATTGAAAAAGACAGGAAAGCCGCATACTAGCTCATTGCCAATTCCTCATCTGTCTTGCGAAGACTCCATTTCCAATCTGACATGCATCCAGTGCAAATGCATCCAAGCACGGTCGTCAATTCTTATGAAAATCACATGTACATTAGACAAGATGTTCTGTCACACATACCAACAAGAATTTTGCTCATTTATAAAAAATCATGTTAAATACAGATTCTGGAAAAGGTGGAGAGTTACTTTTGTTGCCTAGTTTATATAAAACAAATAATTCAGTTGTTATTCAAATGGATTCCACGTGTTTAAACCAACACAAATAAAGGGGTAGAAATCGTTTTTCAAACAAACTTTCAGGGACAAGTTTTTCATTTCCTCAAGTTGTCCCACAGTGACAGTACTCGCTTACCTCTTGAAATTCAAAATATTGCGAGAATAGTAAACCATGCATTTTTTTCAATTAAAGATCTAGTTTAAATACAGTATATCACAAAACTACATATTTCAGAGACCTTTAATCAGAGTCTGTATAATTTTTGATTCCTTAAAAAATTAACGATTTGATAACCATTATATTTGGCCATGGTAATGGTGTTCTCTCCAGAAGGCAAGGTTTGTTAAACAGCCTGGATTTTGTCACAGCTCAACAAAACCTCTGTGCTTATGTACCATGTCTGAAGAAACCACTATAGGGACAGATCCACGTGAAGGTTACGGCAATAACAACTTGGATGGCATAAAACCAGAGACCCGTCAAATGTTTTCCAAACCATGCTATCTGATATTCTGGCACAAGCGGTCTTCTGTAGTGATGGTCTCCGAAGGCAGTAACTTTAATAATTAGGCCCGAAGTTATGAAATACAGCAAGTTTAATAAGTTAAAATGAATTTTTCGCAACTTGTATTGGGTTGTTTCTTCTCTTTCAAGTAAGCTTTGGCTATAAGAGCTAAGTATAAGAAAGTCCAGATTTCAAAATACTAGCTGTAAGGAATTGTTCACACACTGTAAGCTTACAGATTTTCAAAAGAATGATTCTGTTTTGCTATAAATTTAATTCTTGTTGAAATACTTTCGCAGCAAGAGCTACTAATATTACCAGTATGAAAGCTTCAAATATATTCAGTTTGGCTGGGGCATGTTCAAGGAGTAGTACCCCCCCCCCCCCGGTTTGCAAGGGATTAGTCAGGGGTTAACCAAATACAGGTGTGTCTCTGGAATGTTCATTAAACATGAAACCTCTATCATTGAATGTGGGTGATAAGAGGATTATATAGTGGTGTTTCTGTTTTCACTGATGAAAAAAAGATTAAAAATTACTGTGGTTCCACACAGATGCACGCATGCCATATAATATTGTTGCAATGTCTGACCAGACAATGTTGGTGAAAGGGATTACCTGACCAACACGGGGCCGAGTCAGCCATGTACATCTAGTTGTAGTATTGACAGAAGGGATTAACATTGGTGTCTCTTTATTAACCAAACACTTGATCCCCCAAAGTTTATAAGTAGAGGGAAGCAGAAATCGGGATAGCAATTGAGACTTCAGGATGGCCTTTGTTAATTTTGATAAGCTACCCGAGACTCAACCTATACAAAGAATTCAATGGATAGAGAAGTTACCTCTGGCTCCGTTACGTGAAGGTAGCCCTGTGGAATTTTACATAGACAACACTGGCACTGACTTGATTGATTTGCAAAAAACATGCTTCTACGTAAAGTGCTGCATCACCAAGAATGACGGCTCCCCTATTGCTGCTGGAGCCAAAGTGGGTTTAGTGAATTTGAGTTTACACAGTTTGTGATCAGAGGCTCAAGTGTACTGGCAAAACAGATTGGTGAGTGGCGGAAGGCTGAATCCATACAAGGCATTTCTGGACACCGTGCTGAATTATGCTCAAGATGCCAAAGAAAGTCAACTGGAAACTCAGATGTACTTTAAAGACAATGCAAATTACATGGACGAAAATGATCCCTTGGTTGGTCTGAATTTTGGTCTGACGTTACGTAGCGATCTCACAAGAAATGTTCAAAGCGTGGAAATGACGGGTCCACTGTATTCTGATATATTTCAACAACCTCATTTATTGCGAATGGGATCCCTGTCACGATCAAGTTGACACCCTCTTCACAGACATTACGTCTGATGAGTGCTGATTCAGAACATTACAAAGTGGATATTCAAGCAGTAAAATTGTGGATATGTATGGTCAGTATGGCCCCCACACCCTATATGGATATCAGTCGACGACGGCAAAATACCACAGCCAAGTACCCTATCATGAAGTCAGACCTCATGACACACACTGTAGCACAAGGCACTCCACAACTTCAACTGGACAACTTATTCCAGGGTCGTGTACCTGCACAAATCCTAATTGGCTTTCTTGCCTCTGGAGCCGTCCGAGGAAGTTACACCAAGAACCCCTTTAATTTTCAACATTATAACCTGAATTACCTACAGGTCACAGTTGATGGCATTCCATACCGGAGAAGAGCATTAGAACCAGACTATGCCAACAAACTATATATCGACTCTTACCCGACTTTGTTCACAGGGACTGGTAAATGGAATACCAATGATGGAAATGACATCAGTCGAGATAATTACCCTAAAGGGTGCTGTCTGTATCTTTTCAATATTGACCCAGCCAAGCAGATGGAAGACCTAGTGCCCATAAGTAAGCAAGGCAATATCAAAGTAGAAGTACGCTTTGCTCAGCCACTGCTGACAACAGTAGACCTGCTGATCTATGCCATTTTTCCCGAAGTCATTGAAGTGGACTATAGTCGCAACGTATACCTACAATGAATAACTACCAACTAAGGTCTGCATTGCTGAAAAATTGCCTGACGAGACGCTATTTTCGTGGTGTTTTCCCTTCAGACAGACTGCCATATAAACTGAACCAACACCCGAGTCCGCTGATTGTGAATACGGACCCACATCACAAGCCTGGGAAACATTGGGTAGTCATATTTGTTGCGAGATATGGACCTGTGGAATTCTTTGAATCCTTTGGACACACTCCAGCCTACTATAACAGGAACTTTACAGATTTTCTGAGACGAATGGAGAGAGGAGTCAAGTTCAACAAAAGGATCTTGCAAGCCCAAAATATTCTTATGTGTGAACTGTATTGTCACTATTATTCCGTACATCGCTGTAAAGGGATACTTATGGACACGATCACAAGTCATTTTGGGAGAAATAGGAGTAACAATGACAAAATTGTGTACAATTTCATTAAACATCACGTTAGACTATAGAACAAAAAATAAAGTTATGAAACTGTTATTTACATGTGTGTGTTTTTCACTAATAACAAAACGTGTGTGGTCTTATATGTGCTGTTGTGCTGTTCTGTGTGCTATTCTGTGTGCTGTTCTGCTGTTCTCTGTGCTGTTGTGTGCTGTTCTGTGTGCTGTTCTGTTGTGTGTGCTGTTCTGGGCTGTTCTGTGTGCTGTTCTGCTGTTTTGTGTGCTGTTGTGCTGTTCTGTGTGCTGTTGTGTGCTGTTCTGTGTGCTGTTCTGCTGTTTTGTGTGCTGTTGTGTGCTGTTGTAAGTGGTGTTGTGCTGTTGTATGCAATAACACAATTTTGACCTGTTAAAATATTTATAAGTAGAGCTGAATTAAAAAACACACTAGTGATGATGGGGAGAAAAAGAAAGCATTGTCCCATTTGTGGAAAACACAGCCTCTTACACCTTTATTCACATCTACGTAATACCCGTGGTCTCAATAGTCAAGAAAGACAAAAATGGTTGAAGCAAGCAGTACTAAGTTCAAGCAATACAGAAAATCTTGGAAGCCAAGAGCCCCTCTCAGAGGGACAAGGGCCACCGATTGAGGGACCAGGGACCCTACTTGAGGGACAAGGGCCACTGACCAATACAGAAACATATTTCACCTTTAAACATCCTTTCACTATGATTGTGGCGGCCCCTACCGGTTTTTGCAAGACGGTGTACGTGTACAACCATTTACAGAGCAGACCAAACCATTGAACCACCACCGGAAAGAATTTTCATCTGTTACTCACACTGGCAGCCCTCCTATACCGAGATGCAAGACAATATTCCAAACATTGAATTTATTAGAGGTATACCCTCAAACTTGGAACAAGACAGTTTTCTAGACCCAAAGAAAAGAAATCTGATCGTAATCGACGATCTGATAAGCGATATTAGCAAAGATAACAGAATGACAGATTTATTCACCAAAGGAAGCTATCATCGAAATTTGAGTGTTATAGTGCTCATGCAAAATTTCTACGAGCCACGCACGGTGACCATGCGCAGAAATTGTCAGTATTTAATTTTAGGCAACATGCATATGGATTTACAAATGATCAAGACCATGAGTCAGCGCATGTTCCCAGACAAGCCAAATTATATGATGGATAAGTACAAAGAAGCCACCTCAAATCCATATGGATTTCTGGTGATTGATCTGAAACCGACAACACCCAACCACGAATGACTGAGAACAAATACTACGCCACACACATCTCCACAAAAGCCTTCAAAATTATCTGCAGAACATTTGAAATCCATTATGTCTATATCTGATGATTCAGCAAGTGATAACGATGAGGAGGAGGATGACGAGAGACATCAACAACCTGTGACAAAGAATGACATGCTGCTGTATATGAAATGGTTACAAAGTTCCGACAACAAGACAAATCAAGATCCACCATAATGGAAAGAGTTTCTCAAAAGCATAGCTCATCGCAGTGATATAGATAAATCACTCATTCGGAATAACAAAGCATTGGCTCATTTATGGTGTATGAATGGAGTGGTGTGAGACCTCACCATAATATACCTTGCCTCGAGTGTCCAGAGACAAGGGTTGCTTTTGAGCTAATTCCGTGTGCATTGTGATACTGTTGATATTTATTTACCCCCAAATACCATGGACTGGTGGGTTACGTGCAAACATTGTGAAGCTATATGGAAGCCCGACCCCAAACAGATGATTAAATTATTTGTGTGTTGTCCCGCCTGTAAGAAAACATCTGTTGGTAAAGTGAAAAGTGCCTCTAACAAGAAAAAGAAATTTGAGCATGAAAAGATCGATAGCATAGATATGGAAATTATAGACTGAAAAAAACTATAAGTAGCAGTGAAAAAACTATAAGTAGCATGTCATCATACTGTAAGAGCATGGACTTTTATGTACTGCTGAGTAGTGAAGACAGTAAACAGTTATACCCTGGAAACAGTGGAAACGATTTTTGTGTGCAATTGCCACAGGAATTAAATTTACCGCGATATTGGGAAGTTGCTGTGAGTGACATAAATATTGACCAAGTAGAAGGACAAACAAGTCAACGTTTGCTGGTGTGTTGTGACATTGTAGACTACACAATTGTCGGGGACAGTTTAAAACAAATATTACGAAGAATATCACCATCAGATGAACATTTTGCCACAGAACAGTTCACCCGTGTTGTGCAGAATCCCGTTCGACAAATACGTATTTTCATATTAGACACTGAGGGACAATCTACAAATATACGCTATTCTGACATTACATCACATTTTCGGGGGTCTCCGTTATGAAGATGAAAAGCAATATACCAGGGTTTGGAGCCTTCAATCAACCATGGCGGCTTTCTGGTCCACAAAAAGGAGGAAACAAAATTAGAAGAAGAAAGAAGACATTACCAGCTATATCTCCCTTCATGGCACAGGACCTACAGATGAAAGCCAAGTTACAAAACAAAAAAATGAAGAAAAAAAAGAATGCTGCCAAAAGAGGACAGGCACAGAAGAAAAATATTGTATCCCACAATCGTGGATATGTTATGTATTAGCATCATTAAAAGTGTTGGCTACATGTAGTTTTTGTGGAAAATGAAATAAATGATGCATTGTATGATGTGTCAACCAAACAGTTGATATTTGTTGTCTGTAAGCATGTACCTGCGACTGATATTTCTTTTGAGGTTTAAGTGTTTGGTCCATAAAGAGACACCAATGTTAATCCCTTCTGTCAATACTACAACTAGATGTACATGGCTGACTCGGCCCCGTGTTGGTCAGGTAATCCCTTTCACCAACATTGTCTGGTCAGACCTTGCGACATTATATGGCATGCGTGCATCTGTGTGGAACCACAGTAATTTTTAATCTTTTTTTCATCAGTGAAAACAGAAACACCACTATATAATCCTCTTATCACCCACATTCATTGATAGAGGTTTCATGTTTAATGAACATTCCAGAGACACACCTGTATTTGGTTAACCCCTGACTAATCCCTTGCAAACAGGGGGGGGGGGGGGTACTACTTCAAGGCTTAGCATAATTTTTAAAAAGGTTTTACAGACTGAATTATATCTCCTTACTGGAACTTTATTTTTGAATATTTGGAATTTCAGTTTTTGGTGGTAAATAAACGATAAAAATTTCATGGGCTATATGTACCTTAATTGAATATAAATTATCAAATGCGTTCCTCATTTCTCGGTTTTCCAAATATGCCAGGCGGTGTTTTTACTGATCCATCAGTTAGCTTGGGATGTAAGGAAGTTAAAGGCACAAATTATCTAATTCTATCGTTTAATGGAAAGTTGTCCCTGGAGCAACTGGTATATGAAAGAAAAAGTTGACCCAAGGTGTTTTGTGTACGAGACAACGAGGAGCCCTAAATTTCGGTCCCTCAAACTACCAACGAATTACCTTCTCTACTAACTTGTGCTGAGACAGCAATACCAAATGTCTCTATAAATGACTATTATCATGAGGCCTGAAGGCATCAGATAATGCATACTCAAAGCCCTAGATAGCAACAGATCGCGTGTTCTTGACTTTAATGCAGATTTGGACAATGTGGATTACGGTATTTTAGTACATCGGCCGGAGAAATGCATGCATGTGGCGGGTTCATCTCAAAGCATGGTGATAATCATATCTTGCAAATTCCTAATGGTCAGTTCTATAAAAACTTTTAGATGAGAGCAAATACCCTTTCAGTATGGGGCTGGCCAAGGCGCAATACTGCGCTTCATACTGTTTAGTATCCATGCTCCCCGCCAAAACATGGGAAGGAAGTATGATTTAGATCTCCACCTTTATCCTGACGATACCAGCTTTAATTAACCTTTAACCCAGTGCAAAAAGACGCTGGATTCCATTTTGACACTCTAAGCTTGTGTTATGAGATTAAGCTATGGCCAACAAAAATAAGTTCAAGCTTTGCGTTGAAACTTCAGAGATGGTATGGTTTTTTATGCACTAAAACTACATAAAAGGAGACTGATACACCCAACATTCAGTTTGTCTTCACAACGTCCAGATGTTGTTTGAAATAAAATATGTTTAAACCATAACCTCTAGATAAAGCTGCAATAATGCAATGTTGTATGTTGTCTTATTGAACTAAATTTCTCGTCCCCAGATAATGAGGAACCGCGCCGCTATGATAGTCTTCAAAACAAAAATAAGTCTTTTGTCACGTATAATGTCCATCCATGGAAAGGCCATTGATATGCATCAAGCTCTTCCTCACTGTCATATTATCAGTATGGTTCAGTGGGAACATCCTGCCCATAGGTGTATCATCAGAGGGTGCCTTTTTGAATTTGCAGAGATGGTAGTTTCAAGCTCTTATTATACTTATATAACGTCAAGGTACATATAAATTCTGTCAGATTTGCCAAATTTAGATTGATCTAAAGAATGCATGTGCCCATATCCAATCATAATTTATTTTAAAACCTACTTGTGAACCTTTCCTTTCTGTGTACATTTGCAAGATTAAAAGTATACTATTACCTATTTAGAACCACTGAATATCCCATATTTTCAAAGAAATTAAAAAGCATAAAAATAACCAGTTTTAGCCCTCCATCTTAAAAGTCTAATAACACAATGCAAATTAAGATTAAAGTTCAATTAAAAAATTGGTGCAGCGGGCGTGACCTGCATCAATTGTTTGCGAGTTAATAGGAGAATATGATTAACTAACTTAAAAAAATACAGAATCAATGATATATCTGAAAAAGCAGTAATTTTAAAACTTAAGCATTGAACGTCAAATCAAAATACTCAGTCACTTTTGTCTATATCTTGTATTTATTTGTTATTTGCACTCACAATTAGGTAAATATACTAGATATCGGTATCTTGCTTAAATTTGTTTGGCGCCAACCAGGTGCCAAATTTAAAATATATACTGGTTCCCCAACATTCCTTTTAGGGTGGAAATGTAACAAAAATGAAACTTAACATTTTCTTTCCATTTTAAGGTATTTTTCTTAAAAAAATATACATTTATTTAACAAATTCTGTTAACATAGCCGTTAGTGATTTTCTACAAACTGTTTGTTATGCTAATATGTGTTAAGACACTTGATGTCTTTTCTTCCTCTATTCTTAGACATCAAAGTATTCCCAGGAAGAGCAGTTCTGTCCTACAGTTTGGAGTTAAATATTGCATTTATGATTGTACAGTACTAAGTAGAAGATTTGCTTATGGTGGGTTTTTGACATAGTGCTGCGTGAGAATCTTCAGACGACACAGGATCTGAGGCGGGGTAAATGCTAGTAATTATCCTCATTATCTGAAGCTGTGTTGTTCCATCCTTAAGACATTTGTGACTTTGTTAGGTGAGTGCCAGTCTATTTTGTGAATGTTTGGATATGTGGATTTCGAATTTTCTACCACTTCAACCTGTCTTTTCATTAATAGTGGGTGTCCTGTGTGTTGGGTTTAGGTGTAAGGTTGTGAAGTATTTGAGTGTTCAATAGCAAACCTACCATAGACCTGTTGTTCTGATAATCTTCCCCTGTAAACGAAATTCTGTCATGATCAATCATGTCGCCACTTCCCTGGCCTCCACTGATAAGAAAGCAAGTTTAGCTGAGTTATATACGTTTCCCCACATAAAGGAAGTGCGACAATTTAAAACCATTGAAGTATATTGCTTGCGATTTTCTGTCCCTAGAGCAAACAGTGCTAGATTGATCTCCATACCATATTCCTGGCTGCCACAGCACACACACACACACACACACACACACACACACACAAAATAAAAAATAAATAAAATAAAAGTAAAAAAATAAGATATGCTCTACGTTTGGTAAAAAAAACAAACAAAAACAAAAACCAAAACAAAACAAAAACAAAAACAAAAAAAAAACGATAAAAAGTCTGTAATATGCCTTGTCCAATGAGCATGATGAAAGGGTTTTTGATGAATCGATGCACATAGTACCATACCATCAATCAGTTACCAGCTAAAACAAATTGAAAGGTTTTTAAGTCTTAAGTGTTTTTAGATTTCGTGATGTGAATATGTTATTGTCGTCAGTAAGAACTAGACCCAAGCGGGCGATCATTTTGTTGTAAGAACTTTTATTTCTAGTTCTAAAGGACTAATTCTTAGTCCTCAGTCTGGATTTATATTTCCAACTGTTTTTCAGTGAGAAAAAAAAAACTTACAACCTCCCTCCCCCCCAAAAAAATAAAAAAATAAACGAAAACAATCAACACACACACACACACACACACACACAAAAACACACACACACACAAGTCGCAAGTGATGCACTTTCGACCTCCCTTTTTAATATTTCCTGTTTCGGAGAAGCTAAATCTTCATGTCCTTTTCTACGCACATGCAAGTGACAGCGAAGGTTCCACTTTTACCTCAGACCGTTAGCAATTAATTTTGATATTTTTAGCAGCTACATGGAAAATGTTATGATGTATATGGGTCTATGCATACTCTGCTGTATCTAAAGTGTCACCGCACTCATATTCTTGTATTGTAGTCGTACTGAGAGACGCCATTGCTTCGCTTATTTGAATGATCTTTCCCAGCGGTATCAATCACGGATACTGCAGTTTTGCTTGTACCGCTTTTTCCATCGTCGATTCTACGACAGAAAAGCTTCATCAGATCATTTCGAAATGACCGCCCAGAGAGGCAATATAGAAAGAAGTTGACAAAATGATTACAGTCGAAGATAGTATAAACTACTGAGCGCATAAGTAGCCTGTTGACATATGTCAAGCTAGGGTTCAGGAAGAAGAAAATGACGATTGGGATATTCAGAAAGGTAAACACCACTGAAACAGTCAGAAGCATTATCGTCATTTGCCGCTCCATATTTTCCCGTGATGCATTAGATTTGCCCGCTGTCAAATGTTTGTGCCTTTTTGAGGCAACAGATAGACCAAAAATAATCATTATGTTGGCCGTGAACAGGAGAATGGTTGGCAAAAATGTGACTGTAATGACATCAAACCACGTGAAAAACCTCAGCAATGGCGACCGCCAGTACTTATAGGCAGTCATACAAGTATATCTTCCACATCCGTATAAATTGTAGAATATGCTTATCATGAAAATAAACCGTATCGCAGTAAGAAAACTAAAAAACAAAATAACGCCATTAATGGCAAATGTACGCAATTTCCATGAACCCTGCATTGCTTGCATTTTGAATGGGAACAACACCATTAACATTCTTTCAAATGTCATCGTCACCAGAAACCAAACCATGCTTCTATAGATGAAGTCTATGAGGAAGGTGAAAGCGACACACCCGCTGTGGCCAATATCCCCAGTGCTCTCTCGACGCAAAAGTTCTATCTTGACTGATTTTAATAAAATGCACGTCATGTCGAGGACAGCCATCGCGTCGATGTAGTAATATGCGGTGGAAAGTAGTGCCCTCTTCCCGACGACGAGTATTGAGAGTCCGTTCAGCACAAAAGCAAGGGGAATCATGACGAAAATCTTGCCGTTGTTGAGGAGTTTTGCGACTTTAAATTTCACGGTATTCCGGTATTCATCCGTCAGACAACGCCTGACACGTTTGGGACCAATCGTGGTGCAGATCGTATGATTTGCGGTATAGTTGGTGCATGTCGTGGAGTCGTTCGCTGTAACCAGTACGGACGTTTCTTGGGAGCCGGCACGCGACCTGAGGAGACAAGCCAGCAGCAACATGGAAACTGAACTAATTTGCAGTGACGTCATCGTGTGCACAGTATCGGTTAAATGCAGCTGGTATCCTTGATGTATAATCTAAAATGAAAACGTCTTGTGAAAATAAAAAAACGAAAGTGAGCAAATGAAACACACAGAGAAATTATGACTTTTGAAAATTGCATGTATTTTTTTCATAAACTTCTATTAGTTAGTAGATTCCCTTTGATAGATTCTCTGAGGGAAGTTTTGTCTGGCTAGGCACACTACCATTGTGCATTTTGCGGTTCAGCAGGGATGTCAATCCACCTTGAATCAATGTAGAAAATAATGGCTTGTTACACAAGTATAATTGAAATTTATACCTCGTAAGATTCTCCTGTCGGCCCATGAAAATGTTAACAGAACCTCATTTGGTAATATCTGGAAAAGTATCACTGTAGCTTCTATTTCGCATGGATGCGCTGTATGGATTAATATTACTAATTTAAGTAAAGCGCTAATTAAGTCCATACAGCAAAGCATGGAGAAGGCTGTGATCGGCGCACGGTCTACACCCGCGGACACGGCATTCTTGGGAGAATTTGGATAGTTATTGCCTCCATAGGATCCTCCTCGACCGCTATATGTTTCTGATGTGCCGTCGTAGGCGAACGCCCACTTCAGTGAACCCAACAGCGAGTCAGGGGGATTCTTTGGAGACAAGGATGCTTACCGCTTAAATTTATTTTAGGTCGAACAAGAATAAAGTTCCATTACAGACTTAATTGTGATTTTTCGAACAGCAGATTCTGTAAACAAAATTTTAATAACTTTAAAGACCGTGTGCTGGTGATGCAATGAAACCTGACATTATTTTCATGAAATCCGTCAAAGTTTAAGTAACGTGGCTATGGACCGTGCATTCAAAAGTAAAAGTAATTGTTGACTGCAGCCCCATCTGAAACCTAGTTTGGAATGCAACAAGGTAGAAATTTTCCAAGATATTGACGATAAAGAATCCCTATGCTGGCCTGGGCTAATGGAAGGTTCCAGTTTTGGCAACAAGTACCTTTACGACATTGGAAATTCCAATGGCGTCGGATGTAAATTTTTGGCCAGGGTCGGTCGTCTAGGATTAAATGAAAACCGTGTCAGATGGGGGCAAAGCTAATGAAACCTGTGTTTTTTGCAAAAAAGGAAAACAACATATTCCCTCATTTTATGTTTGTATGTGGCAAACCGAGCTGTATCAGAACAAGCCATGTACTCATGTTATGCTGTATCATTATATGACACAATCACTTTGGCCGTTTATTCAACAGGGCTTGCATTTACATGAGAGTAGCTGCTTACGCTTTTACATGTTTTTCAGTACCATTAAACGTTTTTAAATCCTTTGGTTTCTAATCTCCGTTTTCCTCAGTTGAATATTAAATATTAACCTAATGCACACAAGGCACCGATATGAAAGTTATGTATACCTCGTATTCTATGCATTTTTTGGATATATATATATATATATATATATATATATATATATCATAGAAGCACATGAACCTTTTATTTAATAGGCTTTGCACTGCTAAGCTTTATCAATTTATCAAGGTTCACATGCGATTTTATTACCACTAAACGTTCTTTTTTTGTCCCTCTTATGCAGTAGGCTCATGAACACGGGGACCCGCTATGAGAGACAGAATTCCGGCCATTCCAGACTCCGAAACGCCAACTGCAGATCCGGTATTATTTTATCGGCTGAGACAGATCCTTTTCTCAAATAATAATAATAATAATAATAATAATAATAATAATAATAATAATAATAATAATAATAATAATAATAATAATAATAATAATAATAATAATTACAATAATAATAATAATAATAATAATAATAATAATAATAATAATAATAATAATAATAATAATAATAATAATAATAATAATAATAAAAAATCTCGTACATTTGTTGCAAAAGTAAAAAAAATGAAGATCTCAATATTTCGTATCTATATTTGAGGTATGTCATGACCGTTCGCTTGTCTGTATGATAAAAGACACAGTGCAGACTGTCCGGCGATAATCATCTTGAGACAACGTTATCTGGTTATAT
The DNA here is from genome assembly GCA_964020975.1 of Hermodice carunculata. NCBI lineage: Eukaryota > Metazoa > Annelida > Polychaeta > Eunicida > Amphinomidae > Hermodice > Hermodice carunculata. Next base: position 45,802,108 of record OZ026623.1, on the reverse strand, counting down.
ATATGGTCCAAGCCAATTAATTAGCTAGGTTTAGGACCCACCAGTATTATAACAGTATAAGGGTACAACGTGCGAGACAGGTTTCACTTAAAATTTCAATGAAAATTAATTTTAAATAAAATACGGAAGACAGTCCAGTGAGACTTGAGCAAGTCTATCCGACCATAAACGTCCACTTTTAAACGTTGCGTTCCATAATAAAGCTGTTGAGCAACTGGTTAAAACTTCACTGGTTAGATGAAGTTTCAGTCAGCCACTTTTTGATCGCCAAAGTCATGTTGGGCACAGCTGCTGAGTAGCTGCACGTGCGCGACCTAGTGTTAAAATGGTCGACGCTCTATAGTGTCGGAGATCCAATACCACCCATTTGCGGTGGCAAAAATATGGTGGGAAATTAGCAACGGGTTTCTCAGCAATACAGTGTGTTCGGGTTGGGATGCTAAGCGCATATGGGGTATCTGGTGTCAGGGTTTGGGCAAGTATGCATACACTTTTTGCGCTGATCTGTTTTTTGGAGTGCTAAGGTGGAGACTGCGTCTACAGCCTTTCTTGATGAAGTTTTGGGGACAATGCGTCCATAATGCGCCAAGGAAAGCTATTGACCTGAACTATTATTATTTTTTAGGAAAAATAAGTGTGCTGGCATCTGAATAACAGACCTTTGCAAGAGGAATTCGTGTCTGAAATCACTATAATAATTGAACCATACTGTCGACGGCAATTAGAACTGGAAGAAGGCAATGACATTTAGAAAAAACTCAGAAATGTTGCACTCGATGATAATCTAAATTATATTTTATGCCACAAGAATAAAACTGAACAAAAGGTAAGATATCTAACAGTAAACATTGGAAATTTTAGTGTATTTTCTGGCCTTTCTGGGACCAGTTATTTTCTTCTAGTGGAAGCAGAGTCTGATGTTTACCTTCACATGCTTTCTGTTCATGTTTTTGCTCATGTTCAAAAGTTGAGCGGAAATATTACAGAAAGAATAAATGAGAATCTTCAATGCTTGGATAACTTAAATGGGTATTCAGCGTAAGTGGAAAACATATATAAAGCGTATTTAGAACAGAGAGGATGAAAACTAGCGTGAAAGTCTTGCAACTGGCCGACCTCTTTTTATATCAAATCTGAAAATTCTGGTAACTATAAATTCCAAAATGTCGTCTGCTTCATTCATTTTTTGAAAATCCTGGAGAAGACTGACACATGGACAACTACCAGTGTCACCAACTTTTTATGGCGCCCAGGGGGGTCATTATGATGAGCTAACGATTTCCCGGTCGAAACAGTCCACAGTGAGTGGCAATTTCAAAGGTCGTCTGCTTCATCCATTATAATAAATATTGTCCTTTCTCAAAATTGTTTCATTGGAAGCTGCAGAAAAACTCACCAGGGCAACATACCAATAGTCAACTGCTCCTAGGCGCACCCTGAGCGTTTATCGCCCAATGTGTCCGGAGAAAAGCTTTTGACTCAGTCCAACAATATGACCTTTTGTGAATTAAAAGCTAAATTAACTTGGTAAGCTCTGGTCGATAAACGATCCATGCATGCTCTGATAGCCAATGGTCAAGATGCTGAGCCAGACATATCTGGAATTAGTTGATTATCGTCTTTGAATTCTCGGTTGATATGTCTGGAAAACGATACTTGTGCGTGCCCTACAAATAGAGTTAAAAAATACAAGGAAAGTAAATTTGAGCCCACCTGAATTTGTTCACACAAACATCTCAGCCGAGTGCCACAAGTCGCCCCTGGAGTCTGCAAGCAAACTTTATGGACAAGTTGTGATCCAAGGGTGGGGATTCGCACCGTTATAAATCAGCCCATGACTGAGTATCGATCCACAGCCTAATACATGTTGTTTCTATGGTAGTCAAATGGTGTTTCTCAGATAGCACGGAAATTAATGTTAAAGGTTTACTCAGGGTATTCCTTTCAATCAGACTACACGGGCCTTTGATTTACTTGGAGTAAATCAAGGTGTCTCGTCTTTTCGACGATCGACTAACTGTGCATGGTCTCTACTTTGGTAGTTGAATTTGTTGGTAGAGAATCTTTGCTTTGCATCGACAATCTCAGTTAGCTGAGTGTTGTGCCACTACGTCAGTATTTACTCCAGCTTGACTCTTTTTTGCAAAGTCGATGTCCTAATCACAAGTGAGGATATACTGGTCTTACATTTAACGACGATTTATAAATATTCAAATTCCTCGTGAAGATACGTTTCATTCAAATCCAGGCATGCCTACATTTCGCAAGAACAAAGGGGAGGAGCAAGAGGAGGAGCGGGAGGGGGGAGAAGAGGAGGAGGGAGAGGGGGAGGAGGAAGAGAAGAAGAAGAGTAAAAAGAAGAAGAAGAAGAAGAAGAAGAAGAAGAAGAAGAAGAAGAAGAAGAAGAAGAAGAAGAAGAAGAAGAAGAAGAAGAGGAAGAACAAGAAGAAAGAGGAGGAGGAGGAGGAGGAGGAGGAGGAGGAGGAGGAGAAGAAGAAGAAGAAGAAGAAGAAGAAGAAGAAGAAGAAGAAGAAGAAGAAGAAGAAGAAGAAGAAGAAGAAGAAGAAGAAGAAGAAGAAGAAGAAGGAGTGTATCATACTGCTTTTGGCATTCAACACAATACACCATCAGCACACTTTACGACCTGGCACCATCATTGCAGCAAATCTTCAATGGATACACGGGAAAATAGAAATGTAGATGGGTTAAGGCGATGATGAAGACAAATTGAATATCGTCATACTGTTAGATCTGCGCACCACTTTCTATTTCGTAGACCATAAATATCTAAGCTACCCAAAAATGCAACAGCTTGGTTAACATTATATCTCGAAGATAGAACTCGACGTACCATGTTCAGAATAATGTCCACAGGCTAAGTTTGTTTATTTTAATATTTAGAAATATTAAAGTGTTTCCTCTGTCACATGTGTTAAGTTAGAGGTTTGGGAACCAATACAACCAGAAAAAAACAACCGCATTTAATGTTAATATGGTATTCAATGGACCGGCGTTACCTTTAGACCTTGATTACAGACAAAATGTCTCCCCACTAAAATCGTCGTTTTACATTGAAGTATCTCTGAAGGTACTTTTATTATTTTCAAGCAGCTAAACTAATATATTTAGCTTCTTGTGAGCGAAACTAATTCAGTAATTGTCTAAGAAACGATCAATTAATGATAGGCCCTGCAAACATCATCCCTTCAGTCATGGACTAAACCTAGCTAGCAATAAAGGTTGGGCCACTATCGACCCAATATTAGCAAAGATGAACATGCATTGGACCAATGTTAAGCCATCTTTTATTGCTAGCTGGGTAGAGGAGCAGACATGTTTGCAAACGATTAATTAATCACTTCAAAAGCGAACACGCTGTCCGATGGCAAATAGAAATCGACTATGGGTGCTGAGAATCTTTTTCAAACGCCGTATTTAAAATCATATGTCAGCAAACATTGCCTAAGACTTTAAAGATGCTGAACTTCGTAAATGCTCCTGTTTTGCCTTCAACATGTATGTCTGGTGGACCATTGGTCCACGCTATTGGGCATGTCCCCAAATGCAGGTAATGCGCTTCTCACACACACACACACACACACACACACACACACACACACACACACACAGACACACACACACACACACACACAGACACACACACACACACACAGAATTATTTTGTAGAAGCTGTAAGTTTATAAGGTAATGATAGGATATACCTGAGGCATTATTCTCTAGGTTGAAGTGATAGGAAGTGCTCTTGTAACCAGGTGGCTAGGAAGATATTCATATGTACATGGCACAGGCCAGTGTATACAATTTGTTCTATTGAGTAACGTTATTTGAGTGGTTCAACGGTACAACGTCGTTATTATTCAGAAATGAAGTATTGCCCTATTGATAAAAGCGCCGGGTAATAGATTTTGAGGATGAAAAGACTATTGGCCGCATTCTGGTTCCCTGTATATGGTGCAATATCTGGACTGGGAAGCAAGCTATACCTGCCTATCAAAAAGAGCCATGGGGGCTTACCAACGAAGATTCATAGCGTCTGTTGTCGGACAGACATTCGTAACAAGTCCAAAATGTCATAAAGAAATGCCGTTACTATTTTGAACAACTACTCAATTTCAGGGAATACAAGTCTGGCGGTAGTTGAAACACTGGACCGGGAGACACTCGACAAATTCCTGCAACGCATATCTCTGAGTATCAATGCTGCTCTTTAATTTAATTAACCATTTTCTTCTTAATTTTTTTTCCAAAATTTAATGAAACAAATATTGACTGTTTTATCTGCGCAATAGTCCTTATTCCTATATCTGAGAGTTGGCCAATGGCCTCGGGCGATAACTCAGCTGGGACACTCGACCAACTCGCGGGTACTGGGATTTGGACTATTGTCCAGTAAAACAGTCAGTATTTGTATAATCTGCCCAAGAAGCGTGAGCGCCTCAGCCAATGATACCCTGCCAGGCTTTGATCACAAAGATAGACATGAAAGAGAGCTAGTAACTAGAAAAGAAGATTTGCTTCAAAGCAAATCTGTCTGTGCCTTCAAAAGTTGTAAATGTTAAATGTTACAACTTTTGCCCTCTGGTACTTCACATTTCATTAAGCTTATGAAAATTTCAAAGTCCAGATGACCTAGACCTTTGACCTTGATGGGTCACATGTACATTACAAAAAAGTACAGAGTTACAATACCCTCAATTTAAGCCCAACATGAACCAAACCTGATGAAAATTGACCAAGTTATGACACAATGAAACTTTCAAAGGGCCTTTGATCTTTGCCCTTCCACGGTTACTTGTTCTTACAATAGTGTGCAGTGCTGCCATACCTACAATTTGAGGCCAACATGATTAGAATTGGATGGAAATTGGCCGGGTTATGGCTGGATGAAACTTTCAAAGGTCCAAATGACGTTGACCTTGGACCTTTAGGATCACATGTAAGTTTCAAAACTGTGCAGTCTTACAATAGCTACAATTTGAGCCCTACATGATAAAAATTGAATAAAAATTGGCAAAGTTATGCCTAGAAGAAATGCACCATCAAAAGTGGCTTTTGACTTTAAAATGGCCTTTGACTTTGAGATGACCACTACCTGAAGTGAACCTTGAACCTTAAAATGACATTTTGACCTAAAATTGACCCTTGACCTTGAGATGACATTTGACCTTGACATTATCTTGACATTTGAGATGACATTTGCCTTGCTATGATCGAACTCATACACACTCGAAACCGCATCTACTATTGTGTGTAAGATATTGAAGATTTAAAACTTTAATTAGCCCTCGTTTGCCCAATTTGGAAAAGCATGACCTCTCATTACAAAAAGGAAAGACTTCATCTATAGAAGTATAATTGTGCCAAGTTTGGAGTTTCCATGAATGATACTTTTCAGATGAAATGTCGGACAAATTTGCCTGTGAAGAAATAAATAAAGAAATAAAGAAAGAAATAAAGAAAGAAATAAAGAAAGAAAGAAAGAAAGAAAGAAAAAAGAAAGAAGAAAGAAAGAAAGAATTCCTAGGAAAACAATATGCCTGTGTTGGCACAGACATAAAAATGATCACTGTAGAATGACATGACACCCAAGTAGCCCGCCAACAAAGCAAACGATGATTCACTTTTTCCGCATGATGTACCTTTATCTTTAGAAACCATCAATATCTCTAATGACACCCAGCACAGAAAGGCTGGCATGAATACGTAGCAGCCTGAATGATGTTGCTCCTCTGTGCATGATAGACATATTTGTTTTGATAAGCTTACCGGCAAAAATGCAACATACTGGATTCTGTACAAGCACCTATAACGAGGTGGAGAATATATATATATATATATATATGACCTTTATCGCATAAGATTCAATGGCAATTTGGTGGGGAGGACATAAAGTATTACTTATAGATACTGTACTTATTTCAGCATACGAAGATTATTTGATTGATAATAAGGATGCCTGGATATTTGTATATATTTTTGGACGCATCTCTCTCTCCCTCTCTCTCTCTCTACATATGTATATATATATATATATATATATATATATATATATATATATATATATATATATATATATATATATATATATATATACATCCAGAGGAAGGTAAACATTAATCGCTCAGTGTGTGTAATAATTGCCCTCAAATTAATGTTATCTTTGATATTATTGTTAATATCACCATCATCATCATGTTCACCTGACCTACGTCTTACTCATAGCAAGTCCTCCTTGAGCTATGCAGTATCAAACTTCATCTGTTGCCAGTGGATTTTCAGATGGAAAAATGTTGATAAGGATCAGAATGCCGAGTAATCCCGCCCCCATATATATATATATATATATATATATATATATATATATATATATATATATATATATATATATATACATATATATATATATATATATTTATGTATATATATATATATATATATATATATATATATATATATATATATATATATATATATATGTATATGTATATATATATATATATATATATATATACATATATATATAGTGGAATGTGTGCATAAGATTCAATGGCAACTACTCGAAAAGAACAATTGGCTAAAATCACATGTTCATAGCAACAAAATCTTGCAACTGACTTCTTTGGCTCTGATTGGGATCAATTCTACGATGTTTTTTCTCAACCCGAGTAACACTTTTGCTGAAATCAGATACAAAATTCCTCTGTGACAATAGAAATCAGGTCAAAGTCGTCCATGTATTTATCTAGGAAACGCCACTACCCAGAAAAAGTAGTGTTATTTATGTACAGTGAATGCATTAACCTCCATCAGTTCAAAGTTTATCAAGTTCAAGGTTCCAGAACCTCCTCCATGAACAGTTGATATATCCTTAACAAGTGAACAAAATAGATCAAACTAAGCATAAAGACTACACTCAAACACGTATTGAGCATCCTTTGCTTTCATACTGGGGAAGTGTAAATCAGATTTGCTGTGAAAAATGTTTCAGCAGGTAAAAACAAAAAAACAAAAAAAACAAAAAAACAAAAAAACGCACAGCACCATCTGTTGGACAAATGAAGGTCTTTGGGTACCAAGAAGCGGTTTCGGAGAGGATTGTTTAAGATTACCCCCCTACCCCCCCCCCCCCCAACATTAAAATGAATAAATAAGTAAAACAAAATATAAATAAATTAAAAAAGCGGACTGGTGTAAACCAGCTGCCTTGAATTATAATAAGGGTGGAAGATTCATGTACATTGAAAAGAGATTTTTATTTCAGTCCTGACATGTCTGTATTCACATAGAATATAATTGTCCAGATCAATTGCCTTCCTGGAAGCTGTTGACTCAGTTCAAAAAGTGGCATTGCAAGGGTTAAGAAACCACTTTGGCTATTCCTTCCAGTTGGAGTTGAAGACATGTTTTACTGTACATAGATGTATTGATTATTGAAATATACACGTGTTTCGAAGAAAAAGATAGCAACAAAAATTTCTGAAAAGGCACAGTCTTCCTGTTTTGAAGTCTGCCACTAATACTGTACAAATTGTGAAGGCTTACAGGCTGTGCTTCCCGACAGAAATCTGTACCAATTGACCAGAAAAACATTCGTATTACTGGAACTAAGTATGCTCATCATCGCATGAGTTTAACGGTTATGTGGGATGTTTTTAGACTGAGTCAACAGCTGAAGTAGGGGTGGTGACTATAGCGCCATATTCTACAGGCAGGTATCCGGTAGATTCGTGTAGAATGCTCTGCGAAAGCGCAACATAAAAGAAACCGATGAGGCATCAACCTGAAAAAATGAAAATGTCCGT